>CM056170.1:10377179-10821519 GCA_029691765.1 Entomobrya proxima | reverse complement strand
ATCGCTTATCTGTATTCGTAAATTTTATTCAGTGTTCTTTATTCTGCTAGCGTTGAATTCCTAGCAAAACTGTATTATATTCTTGTCAACAAGTAGAAGTAGCAGTTCTGGTTGTAATAGCCGTTCCCTACTTTGATGCCATATGATAACAAACAAAAAATGCAACTTATCTTTGACTTTTAAGCATCTATAGGAGGTATTCCGTGAAGTTACCAGCCAGAACTGCTATATTTTACCTGATATATTCTTATATCATCGACGAGTTTGTTGTTGAGACACTTTGCATAGATGTCATCTTATTTGTGGAATACATTCTTAGTAAGCATTAATATTCATGGACTTAAGACGTATTCCCGATTTATAATAAATTATATATGCAATATTTGCGTCATATTGTAAAAATGAAAAATCTTTGACAAATACGTTCAGTCTTGTTGATAACTGCATTTATTCACTTTACAAAAAAAGTCTGCACGTATATTGCATTTTTCACTAATATGTTCGACTCATCGACTGTAATGGAAAATATTAAAATAGAAAGTAGTAGCTTGTCTATCGTGAACAATATCGATTTCCTCTCTTCACTTGGTTTTATTTCATCATAAAAATGATTGACGTATGTCTTAGATAACATAATGTGGTAACAATAAAAAATAGGGAGGAATATAAAAATAGTCGAGCGGGAACGAAGGAAAAAAGTATTCACAATCTAAGAAAATAACAGGCATAGTCATTTGCAATACAACTACACAACTGAACATCATTTCGTTTTTGTAAGATTTAATGTAGACTTTATGAAATAAGAATGAGCTCATTGTGGACAGTCATTATTCTACTGAACCATAAAATTACCATCGTCAAGTAATCAGTCAATCAACCATCCGTGTTCTATTCTTTTGCCAAGACAGTCAATCAGAATCCGACAGAGGAAGGTAAGGTGATTTTGATTCATTTGACTGATCTAGTAGTAGTAGCACTTACTATTCAACTGGCTGTGAGTGGGCAGTAAAGCTGTTATAGAATTAAAATAAATCTTCATATCATTGTCATTATCTTTATTTTCAGATTATTTCATACTCTCACTTGTTTGTTGATTATGATAATAATAATAACGAAAAGAATGTGTACACTAATAGTACTGGTGGAAAAAAGGAGATTGTGACGAGAAGAATAAGGAAGATAATATGTCCAAATGTTTAAGATGATCCATCATTTACAAACTGTACAATGTACCTGTTCAACTGTTCTTGTTTTGTTGCGCTCGTTAGATGTAATCATATTATTGCATCTCCTGAAATGATTGACACATAATGCAATAAGAGAGCAGGTTGTGAAAGCATTCTAACCAACACCAATAATAATCAATGTGCAAATTTAGGAAGCCGTTTTTGCATGCAATAGGATTTTGCTTCATTACAGTTTGTTACAATTGAGATATGGTTGCTGCATGATAATGGCTTATGTATTGTAAGAAAAATGATAGATGCTCATAATATGTAAGCAATTTACATGAATATATTAACAAAATTATTTATTTATTAATAATAATTTGCCCAGTCATTTATTACAAATCAAACACGTTCATACTGGAACACCAGAAATCCATCCTGTTGCACACTCCACAACAAATCATACATAATAGTTTGGCATATATTTTATTTAAAAAAGGCCAAAATTTACTATTTTTAAAGCAAACTAAACAATTGAATTTATCTATCTATGGAAGCTACAGCAGTAGTTTTACTCCATTTGCAGCTGGTCATGAAAGATGAAAATGAAAGAATTTCCTTTAGCAATCATCCAAAACATTACATCGTAACGTGGTTGTGAACTTGTGATCTTACTATTCTATATAAAATTCTATATGCATTGGTTATAATATGTATGTATGTAGTATGTATGCAAGCATAATATTTGTGTATTTTGCGTAGAAGGATCGAATTATATTCATATTTCTCTGCGGAGGTCTCTAGGTTTTCGAAACGGCTCATTTGCAGCGGCATTTTACCATTCGATTCGCTTTTTGGGTGGTGGTGGGTGATCTTTGATCCTCGGCTAAAGGTTTTGCTCCAAACGATCATTCCAAATGTTGTCTCTGTGGCTTTTTCTTATGCTACGGGTAACGAATGGCATGATCTGCTTTTTAATAGGCTTGCTTCTGTGTATCTTTATTTATCGTCAACGTGTGCTTAGTGTAATAAGGCACGTAAAATATTGACGTACGTTACAATTATCCAAATATATGTAAGCAAGATAATAACTCATTAATCAATGATCATTAGTTTTTGTACTAAAATCATACATTGTTACTTTGGTCACATTTATTATAAGATACCAATGAATCACAACGTTGCCACAACATCAAGGATTTGTAATAATTAGTCAACAAATCATCAGTACCCTTTCAGCATTTCATCGTGACACGAAGCAAATCTCTCATAGTAACGACAGGAATAAGGTATAGATTGCAGATCTCACAAAAACAGATATACCTATTTCAAAAAAGCATATTAGTGATAATACATTTGCGGAAAATGATTAATGTTTTTCCGTTTTCCAGACAGCAACCCAAATGAAATTCAATATGCTAAAATCAATAATACCTACTGATCTGTAGTGTAAATGGTGCATCGTTAGGGAACATGAAAAAAACAAACTTACATGATAATATCAATTATGTTATGAAAAACGGCGATAAAAGTCGATACAAAAAACTTTTAAATCGTGTAAAAATCACGATGCTACTAGATAATCTCGATAATGCTACTCTTGTATATTTGCAATCAAGAATTGATTTATAAAATATAAACACTTACCTACTATAGTGTTCAACATCAAGTTTGGGCTTGTGATTTCAAACATTTCAAACTCAAATACTCAAACTATGTGTTTGACAAATACAAATTGTAGAATGAAACATAAAAATAATTTAAATTGATTTTGTAACAAAAATACATACAAACATACCAACAACTTTTTAAACAAATATTCTGGTATTTTGATAACCCTTTACAAGACATAAATATTCACCTTGAGCCCACGCAAAGCTTCTTTTCTCTTGAATCTCAACAAGTGATCTTTTGACTAATGGACACTTTGAAAAGTGCGCTGGAGTTCCATAAATTTCAAAAACATCTTTTTAATCCATATTTTATTTAATACAACACATTTAAAGTAAGCCTACTTTATTAATGGGTTTAAATCGGCTTCTTGGGATAGAAGCCAGATCCAATCATAGTAATCATCTTTATCCTTTAAATGTGCTTATATTTGTTTGGAATTTTACCCAAACCGTAAATCCTTTCATGTTGAGACATCCGCAGCGCACTGAAAATCCAGATCCAATTTACTTAATTTGTCTTGCAAGTAAACATCTCAAAACTTCAGTCGCCTGCTTTCTTTCACTTCATATGGAATACACAGAATGGCGATAGGAGTGGGAGACTCAAATATGCACCTTTAAAATTGGTTTCGCTTGATTGAGTTTCTTGAGTTTTGCCTAGCCTAAATAAAGCTGTCTCTGCAATGTGAGGATTATCTAACTGGCATGCGCATAGTCTGACCATAGACACTCTTTTCCATCCAAGCTTGTCGGTACAGACAAACTCAACAAAACGACCAAATCGAAAGGGGTTACGTGATATAACCAGAAGAACAAAAATGTCCTTTTAAAAACGCAGTTTATTTTTTACCTATTCTGGAGCATTTTTAGTTCTATTATTAAAACGCGGCTACTTTCTATGTCGGCAACATAAGGACCACAGATAATACAAGCTAACTTTTATTTCTGAAGATTTTTTCCTTTTCGTTTAAAGAGGTTCGGCATAGTTGATCTTGTCTTTTCCGGGTGACTTGAAAAAATCACAGAAAGGATTGAAGACCACAATAAAATGGGTAAAGAATATGAAAAAGGAGTAAAAACTGACGTTTAATACTTTTTTGTGTTTGATCAGAACCTTTACAACGACGAAAGCGGCGGATATTCACATATTATCTGCTTACTAGACCAAGCCAACATTCATCCAGCAGAAGGTATCCATTACATCCAAATCAAATACACATATTCAAGAAAATGACTGGATAAATAAGACAAGATAATAACGTTTGAGGTAGTGAAACCGAGATAACCGGTCAAAGCCAACGGCTATATCATAATCACCAACAGTCAGCACCCAATTTATTGGGTAAATTCATGCTTTTCGGGTTAGGTATTTTAAAAAATACGATGTGTTGATTTAAACTGAACTAGTAAAAATTCTAATACATACCACATATATCATCAGATAAAAGATATGCCGAAAGACCTGCAAAGAACATTCTGCATTATGGTTGAGCAAAATATTACAAAGGAGGTTAGGAAGGGGAAAGGTAACAAGGTTGTCGATCGATTCATGTTTTTATGGAAAACGAGATAATAACGTTGCGTCATATAAATCTTGAATGAATAAAAAATTCTCCGAAGCGAACTAAAATACATATTTATATTTGCACCTGAGAAAGTTCTTGCGTGTACATAAACTCATACTGACGATACCGTTACATACATAATATAAAACAGTTCAAGACTGAAAATATTCTAAATGGGTAAAAATGTATGAACCAGTTTTTATTTACAGAACCTTGAAATGTTACTTCAAACATTGACTGAGGTCTGCTAAGGTGTGGTTTGGTACTACGAACCGGACAATATATGAATAAGAGCAACGGGACAAAGCGTTTTTTGTTTGGTTGTTCCTTCTTCTGGTCTCCAAACACAAAAAATAAAATTTTGTTTGAAATTCTCATCAAATGAGTAAGAATATAGGAGTAGAAAACATGAGCGAATGGAACAGGGAACACGTTTTTTAGCTTTCCCTTTCCTTTTGAAGAAGACCTTGTTTGTTTGTAGTGTCAAAACCACAAACTAACAAAAAATCCATTTACCGTTCCTTTTTCTACAGCCGCTTCTGCTAAAACGAAGGCTAAATCTAGTTAAAAAGCTGCTCCAGGAAATGTGTTCCTGGTCATAATGAGACACTTAAAATGAGACCAGCTACCTACCTGGTTTGCCTAAGTACATATGGGTGATTTACAGTTATTTCTCCGGTTCACGTCTCGTGTGATCTATCATTAATATTACGGTATTTTTCGACAAACGAGTCTAATAAAAAATGAATCACATAAAAGCAGACTGGAGATAAAAATATGGTAGCAGACGCCTCCGCCATAAATCCAGTTATCTAAACGAATCATATTTGAACATATTCCGCTATCTTTCCCATAGTAGCTTTACGAATCTGTTTAAATTCAACAGGTCAGGACTCATCTGTGCCTCACAACAGAACGGTGTAATTGATTTGCTTGATGCATGTTCAACCTGTGTATAATTTCCTTCGTCTGTGTCATTATCACAAGTAAATATTATGTCTTGGTGCCATAGATTACTTACGTATCATTACCTCCTCAATTATTATCACTTGCATTTTTCACTTAGCACCAAGAACAGCGACTATTATTACATACGAATCGATGGAATATATTGCAGCATACAAATATTGAAGCACCCCTCTATTTAAGTTTAATTCATTTTGTTGCAGTTCGAAAATAAGTTATATAAGTGCTCTTCCAGAAACTCGACAAATAGAAGATAAGATTATAAATTCATTGGTACATATTATATTACTTTACATTCTGAGCCAGGTGGGCTATTTCATCTTTTCACGTCATCAGTTAAAGATGAGACACAAAGAGAGCAGCGTACGTGGTCGGTGTAAAGTTCTAAAGATCATTTGAACAGCAATAAAAATACAAATGCATATGTAGATAACAGTATGAGTACATGTCATATACCTTGCATTAGTAATACTAATTTAGTATTCGTAGTTTCAAAAAAATGCTAAGGTATTAACAGTTCGGTTGTTTGAACTCTGTATTATGTACAATAAATCTTGCTAGCATACAATTAGTGTATAATTTAGCTGAAACATATCAGGTTTGCTGAATTTAAATAATATAGTAAGAGCATTGAAGAAGGGATTGCTTGGTATACCAAGCAATCCCTTCTTCAATGTAGTAAGAGCAAAAATCGTTCAACTCGTTTGTGTATGTACTCCAGACGGAAATTGGTGCTTGACGTGTCCCAATTTGTAATTAAAATTTGTACTAAATTATATACGTTTTCGTGACATTAATGATGACTGGGCTGGTTGGAACTGCATTGATTTACTTTAATTTGTTGAAACACAGGAACAAGTTGTTGTGCCTGTTTGTAAACACCTCCAACCACCATGCACTTCCACAGGGTATTAATAATTTATTGTTTATAAAGTCCCACTAAATGGGTAAAATACTCTTCTAACAAGCATACCAAGTAATAAAAACTGGCGAACTTTCTGGAAAGAAGGACGACGGCGGGATGACGTATTGTTTGTTTTAAAAAGCTTATCTCTCTTCAAAGAACACTAATCTACAACAAATGAACATCTGTGAGACGCTGAACATTTTCTCGCTAATTTTTATACTACGTGGTACAAAGTACAAAGTGGATTTGATGAATGATAAGTGCATGAATAATACGTTACTAATATAATCAGTCATTTGCACACATATAAGTACATATATGTAATTTCTTTTCGCCTAGCCTTTAATGCATTCGTGTTTCTTGGTAACTGGCAATTCATTACTGGAAGACGCTCATCAGTCCAGATTTCATGGTATTTTTTAAAATTATGTTGCTAGATGAATGTTGCAGATCGTGTGCGGAAAGAGTACATAATAGTTGAGCTTCCTGTTTTGTGTTGTGAATGAACCAAATGTTTCTCCGTTGGGTTTTGAACGGAACTCAGTACGTAGTTTGTGATGACAGGACAGGATACATTATTGACGATCCTTTCCGGAAGCTTGATTTCACGCATGTAAATTGTTTACACTCAATTTTCTCAATCAAGTAGTTACTTTTGTATGAATGAATTTTTACGAAAATTTATCGTGGCTTATAAGAAGCATTGTTGATAATGTATTCCAATATAAATGACTGGCATAATTGAAAATGTATAAACCAAGGTCTCTCTTGCAAGAAATAATCACTATGGACTTATTTAAGAGGTCAAGCGGTTAGCGACTGGGGACCAAGAAAACAAACATAACTTCGCCCAGCTGACATTTGTTTGAAATCGACAAATGCTCGTTGCAATATTGCAATTATCTGCCTGCATCAAACGGCAAATCTCCGGCTTTATGCTTCTAATTAGCGCTTGTATGCTTATCTATCATTGCAATTTAGCTTATCATCCCGATCTATTTGGAACCCGTATTTCATTCAATGATAAGGTGAACGGATCTTATCCAGCAAGGTAAAACGAAAATACTCAAGTATTTATTGCATTTTACATGATAATATTGCACACTATAACTAAATGCATAATTATTGCTTAAGATGGTGCGTTGCTGCATTGTTGGTTGTGTAAATCGTGGCGCCACACCACAGGGACACGTCTATGCATTCCCCACTTCTACAAAAGAAGTCCTGAAACGAAGAAGGGACATGTTTATGCAGTTTTATCAGTCGATTCCGGGGTCAGAGGAACTGAAATCTTTACAAGGCTGGGGAATATGTGAACTGCATTTTACCAACAATTCGTTCGAAGAGCGTAATGGGCACAAGAGACTGAAGACCGATGCATGTCCGACAATAAGTAATTATAAAATAGGATCAATAGTGTATTAATACAATTAAACTAAGCATGCTTTATTTTACAACGTTTTTTATGCTGATATCTTTAAAGCTGAAACGAATGAAAATCAATTCTTACCGTCTGGCCGCCCAACAACGTCGTTTGTACTACAAACATTCAACAAAATGTCTACGGGACCAGAGGCAGAGTGTGCACTTTTACGGAAGCAACTCTATGATGCCGAAGTAAAATGTCGGGAAATGGAACGCCAAAATGAAGAAAATCAAAAGAAAATACTGGCTCTTGAGAAGGACTGCAAGGAAAAGGATGAAAGAATGGCAAGTATGAAATCCGACATGGAGGAAGTACTCTCACGTTTTACATCGGGACAACAGCGGATGCTGCTGAATCCCTCACTATCACGTATTCACTGGGAAGAAGAAGACGTTAATCATGCACTTCAACTTTTTGTCCAAAGTAAGAAAGCCTACGAGTTGGTCCGATCAGAGTGGGGCATTCCTCTACCTAGTCAAACAAAACTGCTTGAAACTTTACGTAATATCCATGTGGAACCGAACAAGATTTTCCCGGGTGTACTACGATTGCTTAATCAAAAGGCTTTTAACTGTGAAAATCCAAAAACCCTTTGTATTTTAACGTATGACGAAATGGCTATCGACAGCACTTTGTGTTATGACCAAGCCCTGGACCAAGTGTTTGGACACCACAAAAATGTGACAGTATTTTGTCTTCGGGGGCTCTTTGAGAAATGGAAGATACCACTAATGTACACGTTCTCACAGTCGGTTCAACAAGTAACGGAGATTATCAAGGTTTTGTACGATAATGGATTCCAAGTAGTTGGCTGTGTGTCTGATCAAGGGCCGAAAAATCAGGGATTCTTAAGGGATCTAAAAGTTGGTAAAGTCAAAAATAGGATTGTACAGTCCGTTTCGTTTGAACACCCTCATGATGCAATCTCAGACCCCATTTATGTATTCCCGGATTTTATTCATCTGCTAAAATCACTGCGGAACAATTTTAATGATACTGGGCTTACGTTGTGGGATGGCACTCTATTTGATCAATCGTGGATAAAAGAACTTATCCGTCTTTTGAAAGTAAACGGGGATTTAAAAATTCATCAAAACCTTGGCCCAAAGCATCTTTACCAGCGTGGACAACAACGTCAGAATGCACGGACTGCATTTGAACTTTTTTCTCGGAAAACTGCAACTGCGATCCGAATACTCATGTCTCATCGGAAAGGATATGAAACAGTTTGTACTTTTATTGAGATGATCGATGATTTGTCAAATCTTTGCAATGTGCACACTCCACATGAATCTGCCGACCCTTTCCAAAACGGCTTTGGTAAAAACATTGACAGTCAAATGGAATTACTTTCACGCGCGGAGGACTGTTTTTCTACAATGAAGATAGGAGAAAAAAATGCGTTGAAGCCTTTTCAGAAGGGATTCATTATGTACATTCAGTCGTTACGTGGCCTCTATAACTATTTGAAAAATAGGTATCAACACTTTCAGTATATACTGACAAGTCACCTCACACAAGACTATGTGGAAAGCCTGTTTAGTGAAATTCGCGGAACTGGAGGATTCAATCAAAATCCAACTGCAGTCGACTTTCGTTATAGGATTCGAAAAATGATATTGAAATGGGCAGAAGGTTTTTCATTTGAAGATGACAGTAGTGTGCTATCGTGTCTATTGGATGCTAAAACCAAAGAAATAAGTAATGACGAAATTCCTGCAAACTACGAAAGCAACATTGAAGCAAGACTACAAGGTTTGGAAACTGAGTTGGATATAACTAAACAGTACAACATTAAGGAAATGTTAAAAGAAGATATTGTAGTTGAAGGAGGTATGGAATATGTTGCAGGTTTCATTGCAATGAAACTAATAGAAAAAGTTCCGGAATTATGTAAAGATGTTAACAACGAAAATGAGCGTCACTTTTGGATCTATGAGTTGTCTCGCGGTGGACTTGTGGAACCAGCAGACTACTGGTTTGCGCTTTTTCGAAAATGGGAAGAATACTTTTGTGCAATACACCCTAATGGGCAACTAAATAAGGATCGTCACATTGTGCAACGGTTGTGTAACAAGCTACTTGAGTACTTTCCTGAGGTTCCAATGAACGTCATTTTATATTATGCACGACTACGCACATTTATTCGGATTCGCACACTTAATAAGATGCAGGAGGATAAAAAATTTTATGATCAAGAGTACAGTCGTACTGGTATCGATCCGGAAGCAGAAGACGAACCTAAAGATTCAGCAGAGGGAGAAGCGCTAATTTTTAACTTGGAATCTCTTTTAAATTCTGCATTTTTTAAAAATCAGTAATTCGTGCTTAATTTGTTACATTGCAATGGTTGCGGTTGTTATTGTTTGCGTATTCTAATATTTCAGTGTTGTACATTTTTGTTGAGAATTAAAACTGTTTTTCGTAATAATTATTATAATTTGAAGAGAACGAATTACTTGCTTACTTGTACTTTCATAATATATTTACTTGCAAGGCAATATGGCATGTAATACAAGGTAACGCACATGTAGTAGACAACAAGCTAAACCTTTTAGTTATCGAAATCTCTTGAACGAAGTTATGTTTGTTTTCTTGGTCCCCAGTCGCTAACCGCTTGACCTCTTAAATAAGTCCATAGTGATTATTTCTTGCTAAAGAGACCTTGGTATAAACTAAAGTAGTTTAAAGTTTGAAACAAAACGAGCGGCTTTTTAAACGTTGCTGTAATAAAAGCATCACCCGTTTAAACCCGTTTCACCATCATCTTGGCAACCACTCTAGTTTAGCCTGGTTATCATCATTAACCATTACCATTATTCTCTATTTGTCTTATTGTATTGGTTGCTTTCATGCAAGGTACAACAAACTGCATCCTTTTCATTTTATAGAGAGATACAAGGGATGATAAAGTAGCACAAGTAGCAGTTTACAAAATACTTGCAGTTGCAACGAAATAGCGGTGATTGATTGGAATAGGGTGGCTTGAACCCATGACTAATATGACTGACCAGGTGAAACCACCGATGATGATCGCAAAGACACATTTGTGTACTTAAACTGTGCTACCTGCAGCAAAGCTGATATTACTGAGCAAATGAGTAAGCATGTAGCAATAGCAAATGGGTGGCTCACCATTTCATTTCCCCGTTGTTAGCTACTATTGTTCTTAGCAGCTAAAACATTTTTACGCATTAATAAGGTTATTAAACATTACCTTCTTTTTTCTACTAAACTTGTGCTTCAATCGCCATACGTTTTTCCTTATTAAATTCTTAATCCGTAAGACTTCAACAAGATTTTGACAATATAATTAGTTGATTTCTACAAGAACGTAAGCAAGATAAGTATAAGCAAAAAGATAAATATTTATGCATAAAATATATTGCACCAAATCTTGTGAATACTACTTTAAATAAATCTATTTATTCTTGAAATGAATGAAACTGTGTCCATCATCTAATTAATACATTGTAAACTTCCACTGAAACAAACTGTACGCTTGTTATTATATGTGGAGCAACTTGAAAATTTGTATTGTTTGTAAAGTTTAAAAAGAAAGTATACCAAAGAATATTAAACTTAGAAAGAAATGGAAGGCGGCAGCTGCCAGCATTCAGATAAAATATTTTTTGGAGGCAAGTACACAGAATATCTTTTTTCTGCATACTGGATTCACTAAGCAATAAGCACCAAGCGAACATATACAATAAATTACACGTGCATTATCCGGGCCAACTTTCCATTTTTCATGCGATTACGATTCTTTCGTTACTCTATATTATTTTTTGGGAAGTGGAAAAAGCCAGGCATACAATAGATATTATATAACAAACACACATCAAAATAAAATGGATGTTTATTAATGTTTGCTTAGGTAGTTTGGAAGGTATATTAAATAGGTACTAATGTGAATAGTCAGTCTATGTTCAAGTTACATATTTGTAATCTCTAGGTGACAAATATGACATGCAGGCAGCATTACAT
Organism: Entomobrya proxima; assembly: GCA_029691765.1. NCBI lineage: Eukaryota > Metazoa > Arthropoda > Collembola > Entomobryomorpha > Entomobryidae > Entomobrya > Entomobrya proxima. Next base: position 10,809,826 of record CM056170.1, on the reverse strand, counting down.
ATTTGTAACCTTTGCATTACAAATATGTAAGGTATACATTGTTTTATTTTTCTGACACGTGCAATGGCAGTTTTTCCGAATGTAAATTTTTTTATAAAATTAAGCATAATTTTCTCGACATTTTGGGCATTTTTGTGTGTTTTTATGATATATAAAAAGTTATGAATTTTTTAATGAAAAAACTTAAATAATTAATATCTCAAAAAAGCCACGGTGAAAAATTGATTTGCCACGGTCAAAAATTTTAATTTTTGATGTTCTTAATTTAGAAAAAATAAAAACCTTGTTAAAGTTTGACACGGCTTGTTAATCAATTATTTGAGAAATTTTAATTATCTGCATTACATATTTGTATCCTGGGAGTAGCATATTTGTAATGTTCGACACAATTTTGGGCTATAAGTGTCATATTTGTAACCTAGGCCTTACAAATATGTAATGTTGCCTGCATGTTATATTTGTCACCTAGAGATTACAAATATGTAACTTGAACATAGACTGATAGTATAGTGTTACTACTGAAGCAACTTTGTCTGGTCATTTTCTTTTAATAACAAAAGCCCGTTTGTGCAGTTAGAGAGCAAAAGTTTGTTACACTGCTGCACGCTCACTTTTCAGTTTTATTTTCCATTTTGTAATATTAGTAATACATACTCTTTGTGCAACGCAACTGTACAATTTCTCTTATGCCAAACACAATTCTACAAACTCATCTTGTTTCAATAAATTAAAAAGTAAATATAAAATGTGTTTTATGCGTCCATCCCTCTTCTCATTCTGTCAAACTGAAGCTGACACATAATCTTTCGATAATATCCTCTTCGTCATCGTGGGTGCGTTGTTGTTGAGGACAGGTGACGGTGATCCCAAGAGAGCAATCTGTTTCTGTTGGCTGTGGTGGAGGTTGAATGATAACAATGCGAACATTTATGATTACCTAGTTTGTTTTCCTCTCAAAACTCATAGGGTAAAGGTTGGGAATAATATGAAGACCGGTATGTAGTTCGGGATGACCGGCGAATGACATTTTGAAAATGAAGTGATGACAAAAATAGCAATGATTGTTGTTTAGGTAGTCAGCATCAATAGACAAATTAATGGATTCGACATATTTGCGTCTTGTAAAATGATAAGGCAAAGAAGTCAAATGTATTTTTTCTCTACTGCTTTGAAAAAATGCAAATTTTGCTCTTTCTCTTACACTTAAGAATTCCGTTCATGTGAATTTTTCTGGAATATAAGGTGAAAGCATTTCTCTTCTTAGGCATTACTGGAACATGTAAAACCTACATATATATTACATTAGACTCGATTGGCATCATTAACGAAACCCGAATAAATGTGCAAGACTTCTTTTACTGTAAACTGTGTGAAAAATGTCACGTTCAAAGGTTATGATAGAGAAAGAAACAGTTTTGGATAACAACTGATCAATAAATGAAGTGGATACTGAAGCGACAGGCGCATCGAATGAAGTTCACGTGTAGCACCTTATCGAATTTTTTCATGATGCAAAAACATAGATCATGTACATGCACAATCATGCACTGTAGGGAGAGTGGACTACGGAATACCTGAAATATTGATTAATTAATCATACAAATGCAAACAAATTGTAATTTAAAATGACATTGTCTGACAGGAAAAAATAGGAAAACATGCACGTAGCAATAATCAACCACAAAAATTATACTTCTTTTCTAAATCGCTCCATTCTTTTGAATCAGCGAATGCAACATAAAGATAGTCTATGACAAATCCAAAAAAATTTATGAAAGAATGTCCACTAGTCAACAGTGTGAATGACAGCCTTAACATGATTCCCAGAGGGTCATTCATTTCTTTCTTTACTTCTGGAAGCAATTCTTTACAAACAAATCTTTTTTGCTAGTTGAATGGTCTTCTAACGTATTAGAGTAGGTATAATGACAGCATATTGCATATTATATTGTTGCACTTCAGTAGAGGGTAACATTATGTGATGTAATCACGTATGCTCAAGTTCACATAAATAAATTCACTTTTCACGTACAAGAGAAAGGGGTAAACAGGGCTTCTTAGATAAAAGTTTATAATATGCAGTTTGCTTGCAACATTTAAAGAAGTTGATGATGGACCCATACAGGTATAATTGGCTGCGTACAAAAGAAACGATGCGATAAGAAGAAGGTGGACGCGAGCGACAGTGGAGCACACAAGCATAAAAAAGGTGAGAAAGCATATGTTACCGTTCTCATAAAATCCATTTATAACGCCTTCTCCTTCACCAGATAATAATATATAGTTTACGGTAATTGCTGACGACCTGTGCATTACAGCGTTTTTCCTACAGGGAAATGAGAAGAACAAGCCGACAGGCCATCGTACTACAACGGGGTACTTTGGAAAACAATATGAGTTTTTTCTGAATTATCTGAAAACAATTTGAGTTATGAAATTGAAGGTGTCGGTTTGTAATTTAGCTGTAATGATGCATGTTCATTGAATACTTTGTAATAATCAAGAACGAAAGGGTGAAGAGAACGAGCCAAAGACTCAGCATGTACCATACTTGATGATGACGATGGTGCACATTGTTTGCTTCCACGCCTTTTCCCTTTGGCCAAGGGCTCTACTACTGTCCATAGTACATACCTCCACTTTATCTTCTCGTATTGTTTTGCAGGTAAACTAATGTTGAGCTAGCGCATTAGTTGTTTTTCAACTAGGACATACTCTCTAGATGAACAAAACAAGGAGGCTGGCTTACTATAATTTACTCTCTGGATACTTCCTTGTTGTAATTTTTAAGGGAAAATGTACACATGTAGTTCTAATTTGGTTGTTGTAAGGTTTGTTCCGGTAAGAAGACTTTTTCCACGGTAGTGGGGCAATATATGACGATGATGTGATCTCTCACCTCACCCATGTGTGTGATGTTGCCTTACTTTACATAAAGACGTGAGTACATCTTGTATTGCACCTTCTTGTTACATCATACTTTTTGGAGTAATGTGAGAGCATTACACTTTTGCCATCTTCACCCTAGGCTCTACCCTTCATCATTTTAACAGCATCACTTAAACACATGGTATTACGTTACAAGCCAAGTACTTCAATAATGATTTTTTCTGCTCTTTGTGGTCCTCTCATGTGCCACTGTATGTTCAACGAACAATATTATTACCTGTACCAGCAGCTTTTAACCTTAACCTTAGTCATCATTTATGTTTTCTGTTCGGAGTATGTTTTTTCAACATTTTATAGGCATGCTTCCATTATTACAATCATCCATCCGTTACATTTTTGTTAAGTTTTTCACGTTTATTTATTAGCAGCTCATCAGGAGAGGTAAATTGTTTTGCTAGTTTGTTCTTGAAGCGATGCGGTACGCAGATGTAGTTCATTTCATAATGCTTTAACCGGCAAAGTTTGAGGAATGAATCAAAGAAAAGTAAAAGTTATATGGAGGCACAAGGTGAAATGATAAGCTTAAGTTTAAAACAATTGGGATTAGGTATCAACGTTTCCATTTCGTGGACAGTAGGCATGCTTTTGCTAGCATGCATGGGTGCCAACACCATGACTAAATATTGAAGTATGAGACTTCAAAGGGTTTGCCTCTTCCTGCTTACTGCACGACAAATGAATAAAATATGGACGAGGGAAAGTGTGAGTGTACACTTACAGCAGCAATAAAATCTACTGGAGGTTGTTGTTAAACTGCGGGCGTGTGTCTCTGTGTTACCCGATTAGGTGAATATGCACAACTGCTTTACAAGATGGAACATGCTTTTAATGATTATTAAGTAAGTTTGAAATTCTTCCTTGTCTAAAATAAATGAGCTTGCGTTGTTTATGTTTACAACAACATCATTATCATCATCAACCGGAATGGGATCTGGCTTCGTACTCTTTTTCTCAGAAATTGCTTGTAACACAAGGCGCATAAACAAGCACAAAGGTACATATTTTAACCTGACTCCACAAGATGCTTTCATGGTGTAACGTTGCTTTTTAAGCATGAACGCTTACTAGGGTTGTAAATTGTAACTTGCAATAGAATACAACATGTTTAATATATGTAGTAATTTCATTGTTTACATGTTGTCCTACTCATTAGCTCTAGCGCCTGCAAAGAAAAAAGGCACAAGTATAGGAAAAGCTTCCGGGAAACTTTTTTTAGCTTGTCCAATTTATTAGTCAACCGATGAGGAACTAGAATATTACATGCAAGTCACAGGCTAGACTTGATGACTCGTGTCGTTACAGTTTTGTACGAGGTCCATCGACAAGGGTGGGGTTCCAGATTTTAGCTCTTTCTGGCATATGACTTCACTTCACACGTTTGCTTTATTTATGGTTGCTTGCACATTGCTCAATTCAATCATGTGTCCTTATTTCCTGGTACTCATTGGACAGCTCCAGCTTTGTATAAAAATATTTTAGCTGAATGGAGACCCTTTCTGGGATATTGATGCGTAAGATCTGTACATAATGTAAATTGACAAAATTTTTAAATATAAATAAGTAAGAAAAGCGCAACAGATGACGTTGTTTGAAAGAAGGGATCTTAGTTGGAGAAAATGAAGAAACACGAAGGAGGTCTCCACCTACACAGCCTATAAGCATTCCTTTTTCGTTGCTTCTTTATCTTGCCTTTATTTCGTGTATCTGAAATAGTTTAACTAAAACCTCTTTTTTCGAGTTTAAAGTCTCCAATCGTTTTGCCTATACGGTTATATAGGAATAAGGGACAACCACAGTCATCAGTGTCATATCATCTTGAACTTGTTGTGCAAGACTAGTTTTCATTTACTTTATTTGTAATGAGTAGCAGATGTTCCTTTCTCATTTTCCTTCACACCTCGTATTGTGTCAAACCATTCAAAGTGCTCAGTAATCTTACGTATACAAGAATAAAGATTCGTATGTATTTTTCTTTCCTTTCATTGCTTATTAATGTGTCGCGTGCCATTAAGGTTGGTGAATCACCATACGCAAGCTCTTTACATGTTGTGTTTAAAATTCCCTATTATTTCCTGTCCACAACACTTGAATAGTCAGTACAAATAAAATTTGTACAGAAAAAGTTTAGTTGGTTTTTTAAAAAGTGTACATGACTCACATCTGCTTACGAAATTCTTTGTATAATATACATGAATCTGCTATATATAATATTTTTGAAAATTAAGAACGAAAAAAAAATATATGATTCTACAATGGTAGGTAGCTTCTGAAACAGCTAGGTACCTAACGCAAGCTTTCACTTTCATATAAACAATTGTACCTTTTCTGCCATATAGGCTACTTACCAGTGACTATGATTTCAAATGTATGAGTACGTTTAACGTTATTGATTACGAAATCTTGTTTTGCTGTGTAGTCGTTGTCGATCGGTTAGAGCAAAATGTTTTTTATTTAAATGCTGTATCAAGTTCTTCTTTCATCATTTTACTGTACTTTTGTCAAGATTCAAGATAAACTCTAAGGCAATAGTTTCATTCATCAGGATGTCAAAAAACTTTCAGTCTGATTTACTTCATCAACCCGCCACGTGCCACCTGGACAAACATTATTCATGCAGAATCTAAACGAGATGACAAACATGCTGCGGTCAACGGTCAGTAGTGTTTAGAACAACCATATTTTGTAGACTTGTGTCTACTTACATAAATGTAAACCGTTTAAAAGATACCGTCAATTGTCGCATTTGAAATCATTCCTACACCTTTCTATGCAACGTCAGCACTCACACCTGGTACCTGAGACGTATGTAATCAGAGTTGGTCAACCAGTTAATAAAATCTTTACAAAACTGCAAACAGAATATCGCATTAACCTTCGTATACTGTACGTATGATAAAAGTGAAGACTTCTTCCTATTATAATGCTGACAATATGACCTCATGAAATAAAAGCGTCATAAATAACCAATAATATGTGATGTGTTTTACATTAATCTTTTCTGGCTTTCCCTAATATATGACTTTTGTTTCCTGAACTCTGACGTTTTTTTCTTCCGAACTGTAGCAACTAAATTCAAAACTGTTCCATTATTCATATCATCCATATTATCAAATGACATTAACTCAATGGGATATTCTTTGCTCAGGTGTGTATTCAAATTTCTAATCTTTTTTGGGAGCAAATGCAAAGGTTGTTGTATCTGGGTATTCCAGCATATTCCACGAACTTGCGTTTGGTGCCGTACGGTAAGGTATTATAAAAAATTTCGCAATCATCCATCCATTGCACTCTGGCGGGATTGTTTTGCTTGAGAAGGTACATAAAAGTTAAAGCTACTAATTTTTTTGAGCAATGAAAATCAATGAATTGGTATGCATTTTGGTATGTTTACATTGACGGAAAAAGTTGTAAAAACAATCAAGTATGTATCGGCCAAACTATCAGAATAAACTTCAGTACATTTGTGTTTTGCACAAATTTGAAAAATACAGAAAAGCCCCTTTCCAAGTAAATATCCACGTCACAATGTTTGTTTTTCGAATTTTCAAATAACATCTACGATCAATCTTTAGATTTTCCATGCTTCTTACAGGCATACGCGAGAGCGCAAAAACGTTCATCTTCATTTAGGTAGATTTTATGAAAGAAACGAAAGCCGGTGTTTGTTTTTAAGAATTCTTTATCAAACACAACCTAATGATTAGCTACATTTTCATTCTTTTTTCTTTCCGATCCATTGCACTTTATACTAATGTGACGACGATTTCATATTTAAATATTTTAACAATCAAGTGCCAATGACCGACTATTTTCTACTCATGTGTATAGGAACGCATAGAATTATAATGTGATATCCTTCCTCATGGAAAGCTTAATGAGAAGTAAGGTGTATGCATAATTAAAGACATTTTTTCAATATGAAATTACCATGTCTCTAATCACACTAACCAGTCTGTTATTGTGTACAATTTTAAAATTTTGATAGGCCGATCGGCCGATCTGAATCCTATCAATGGTTTACGAAATCCTAAAGTAAAAGATTCAGGTAGAGCACCTTTTCCAAAAATTTTAATAAACCAAAGGTCACTAAACTGAAATTTGAAATCATTTACTCCAACATTTAAAGGTTTGCTCGTAAATCTAAACGTATCATCATATCATTATTCCAATACACTGTAACTACTGTCTGCTGTATCTTGGAGTATGTTCAACGTTGAATAATTGAATATTATATTATTTCAATGCCATTTCTGGAGCATTCGATGATAGTTATTTTTTAGAAACTACAAGTCTTTGACCGCACCGGAAACAGGATTATTATACTGTACAACTATGACAAAAACCACATCTTCTGATGTAAGATTGTTTGGAATTTGTGTGAGGAGGTTCACCATGATGAACTGGGATGATCACTGACACCTTATATGTAGGTATTTAAACCCAAATGAATGTAAATTTAATATCAACATTGATTTGGTATACAAATACACAAGTGTTCTTTAGCATTTCAAATTATAAAAATTTGCATGGTATTGAGTTTTCCATTCAGAGACTTTTGACGAAAATGGAATAAATAAGATGTTCGAACGCATTAATTGAGTAAACTGTAAATTATAAATGTATTTGCCAGCGTAAGTGTTATTTGTTTGCTTGATGTGCCCATTGCATGTTTTTAAAGTGTCATTTGACTTTTCAGCCACCCTAAAGCCATTTGCAACTACCAATAATAAGAAACTTAAGCAAAATCAAGCAAATACAAGGCAGATAAGCAACGACATACCTGACAAAAAACTATTTGGCTTATTAGACAAGTACCTTTAAACCAAGAGTATTTTATAACTTAACAATAATTATAATCTTAGAAACGACTGAGCAATTTTTAAGGGTTTGAACTGCCAACTTGAAATATTGCTGAAAGCAGATGCATTATTCCAAATCAAAATTTCTCAATGGTCACACATACCATTGCCAGCAATAGGTTCACAGAAGAAATTGTTGTTGGAACCATTGGAGTATAATATGTCTGTATATTTATAATAAAAGTAACCTCTGGTCCTTTGTAAACAATTTGAAATAAAATTCCACTAGGCACATTTTTATTCTTAAAAAGCCTTCGAGTTGCATTGTTGTCCCTTACCTTTGTCCTAGTCTCACTTAAAACTTATGTAATTTTGCCTGACGTTGTTGGCAGATGAGAATGAGATATAAATAGAAGAATATATATACCTAAGCCTCCTTTTGGCAATGTTTTGTTTGATTGTTGATTTGTACTTATATTAAGTAGCTCTATTCCATTCAATCAAACTAGTAGTAGTTGTACCCCTTTTCATTATTGAAAAGGAGGCAGTATCCCTTGTAAATAAAACCAATTGAAAATTTACGAAAGCATGTTGATGGAAACGACAGCGAGAGTTAAAAGGCCAAGAAGAAGTACATAGCTGAAAAAAATCTGAAGAAAAGGACAAAAGAGTTTGGATAACATGAAGCATAACGTAACCCCATCATTTTATCACACATACAATGGGCGTAGTTGTCCTGTGGCAAGCAACGACAAGGTGAATATTGCCTTACGCTGACAATAATAAGAATACAAAAACTAGTGAATGAAAGTTATGCGCATGTTGGATGGTTTCGAAATATGAGCTTGCTTGAGCTATTCGTTCACAGGTTTTATAAAGCCTCTCCATTGATCAGGTCAACCCCCTGAAGACGAACTAAAAATTACTTTCAACCTGCTTGAGTGAATTTTTAAAAAGATAAAAAAATGTCGAAACGAAAAAATGGTTGCATATGACACGATTGACGATGTAAAATAAACGATGTAATGTGTAAGCACTTTAGTGTAGTTATAATCCTGATGTTGTAAGTTAAAATCATTTTTAAAATTATCGAAATTAATGTTATCTTAACGTTTTTTGTGTAAAAATCATATAAAAAATTGTTGCTACTATTTTAATTTACCAGTTTCTTTGTACTTTGTACGACTGAATTTGTACCTTGCAAAAAGTTAGTTAACAATGGCATTTGATGATTAAAATTAAATGGTTTGATTCTCAGACCCATACCACAGTAATATAATTATTTCCGTGAATAATATTTGAACATTTGAATATTTACAGCCGCTTTAAGTAATCATGCTTACGAACTACTGACGGATGGCGAACACTCTTATGGTTAAACCTCCGAATAAGTACATTAAAATTATTGAAATGTATGTCTTTGCTGTGGAATTTATAATTGTGGAATTGTCATAACTTCTGTTCAAATAAGTCTTCTAAAACTTTGTAATTTTAGCAAAAATTGGGTAATGTTGAGCTTCAAAATCTTGGAGTAAATATTTACTCCAAGTTCAAAATAATTTACCACTTTGAATATTCCAGATTTATTTACACTTAAAATATCAGTTCCAAGTATTGTTTAAAAATCTTCTTCAGTTACTTGAGTATGTTTCAAATTATAAATAATCTTGCACAGTTCGATTCTGTGTTATATTGAAGGAGGTCAGTAACAGGAAGACGTACCCAGTACTCTTATCTCATATCTCTCTTATTTCTAAGTTTGAGAATTTTAGGTAGTCCAATTGCGAAACACGACAAATTTATTATTCATCAAAATCTTGTGGTATTGGTAAATGTTGAATGTGCAAATTCTTGGAAATTCAAAAAGCATTTAGAATTACTTGTACATATTACGTATGTTCAATTGTATTGAAAAACAAAGAAATCATTGTGAAAGTACTGTCCATCAAACCTATCTGAATATTTACCTAAACTAGTAGGTAACGAATTGTAAGACAGGTAGACGTGCAAACAAATTACATACTGAACATGTCAAAATAGGTAAGTAAACAAATTCTTCATGTACCTACTCTGATTCCTACAAAATTTCCATAACCATGTATTTCTTTTAAAATGCCTTTCCTATTAGAATTAGCGTATTAAGGCTCTCACGTTGCCAATTTCAAAGTAAGGACTTTATTATTTAGGAATTTTCCATGTAGGTACACCTATAAAGTTATATCCATATATCCAGCATATTTGATAGACATCAGTAGTGTGGAAACGTCCGTCCGTCTTTTTTAACTATTATCAACATTTAGTCAGCATTTTACCTTTCATCGATGTTCTACGTACGTGATTGATGTGGCTGGTAAGATAGTGATACTTATATAGGTAGTTATTTCCATTTTCTTTTTGTATTCGTTTTATTATTCGGTACTTTGCTATATTCCGACCACTCATAGTTTCTTTCTCTTTCGAAATCTTCTTTGCACGTCATTACAATGCATACTCTGGTGCGCATGCATGACCCAATTTTAGATAGTATTGTTTTTTGCAAATTATATTATTACTACCTTATACTCATACCATAATATTATGGAATATTAAGATCCTGTTTACCACCTTTCTTTCTATGAGCTTGACGTATACTTGTCACTGACTCATAAATATTAGTATTTAAACATTATAAATTCTACCTTGAAAATTCTTAATCTTAAGAGCTCTACATATGTTTATTTATTAGCAAACTCAAGATTTATAGGTATGTGTGTAAACCTTGATTTTATTTTTATCGTTTCCATTATTAAGTACTGGTGGTACTAAACCACTTATGATTTTTTTATCTTGTCTGTTAGTCGTTAGTCTGTTAATATCTATCATCTATATTCGTATTTTTAAGAAGGCTCAAATACATACATATTACATACAACATACCAACCTCTTAGGTTTAGTCACCCATTTCCGTTGATTCATATAAAGTACGAGAATTTTAATTCTAAATTTGCACGTACATGATAATAGGTATGCATTCAATCAATACTTGCATCCGAATAAAATAATATAAATATATGTTGCATAATATAACTTCTCGACAACCGAAAGACATTTAAGCTGTGAGGTACAATTATATTTGTCTGCAAGGAGTGCAAGGAGATTTTCCCAAAATTACACTCTTGAAGCGTCATCATATGAACAAACAGCAAACCTATGTAAAAGTCTGGAAGAAGACATCCATACTTATGCTTTTAATTGCTATTGGATGAATATTGAATTACAAAGGACATAAATTCCGAGCACTTGACGAATTCAATTTTCAGGCAAGTCTAAGAATGCCGAAAAGTACAAATGGTGTATATTATTATTTCTATTATCACTGAGATCGAAATACAAGCCATGTGTTTGTTGCTATAAAATATACTATACACCTTATGAGATGACGACGGGCAATGCCAAACTCAAAGATGTGTTCGTGTTGTCTACTTTTGAAAGATGCACAGGCAAATGTGATTGAAAATGCTTTACTTTAGCCGGCAGTCCCTAATCTATGAAACTTAAGTATTATGCTTAGCAAAATAATATTTTACTTTCTTCTAACCGAAAGAAAAACATTTCATCAGGTTGTCTTCTGCAGTCCTTTCCCAAGAGGCTGACGACAGACGTATTAGTGAACTTTGCAATAACAACAAAACTGAAGAGGATCAACTTGAAGAAAAGCACGATGATGATATGTCGGATGTTTTGGATTCAAGCGACAAAGACAAATCCACTTATGATTATTTCCATATACACTCTACTAAAATATTTTTCTACCTTTCTGAATTTAAAATCCTCTTCTATTTTGTGAAGGTTACTTTACTCTGCTAAACAAACAAATAATCTTAAAAGAAGAAAATGCGTGCAATGAGTAAATGTATGCGTGGTAAGTATCAAAAAAATATTTTGTCCGATTTCTCATAATAACTAAAGTTTTTAATGGCGCCTTGGTTGAGTTGTATATACAACATATATAGTAGATCCATAATCGACAAGAACTCTAAAAATATTCAGGTAAGCGTTTTTGCAAACAAATTAAAATGAACTTGTGAGGCCTTAATTATTATTCGGTATTTGTAAGCCAACAAAATTCAAAAGCCAAAGCAAAAAAGAACATTTGTGTCGTAGAAAATCCAACGAAAACGAAACGTGTTTTATATTTTTTGTACTCACGTTCATGATCCTCTATCGTCAAATTAATATGCACGTTGGAATATCTTGGTTTTGAATTGAAGTAAGGTTTCATCTTGCATGTTATCGGGAAAATGTGTGCATTAGCACGTAGATCCCATTCATACTTTGAAAGTATGACGTTATATGCATATATCAACAACAAAGTCGTACATTTGTTGTTGGAAAAGTTATAAAATCTGATCTACCTGTGTTATCAAAATGTGTGTTGTCGTAATACAAGTAATAGTAATCCGTCTGCTGATATTGTCACTTCTATTTTAGCTCAAGAGCGTGAACTAGACTAGTCGATTTGTCAAAGACAAACTCATGTATAATAAACCGATTTAACGATCATTTGAAATACGTAGCTGAGCCAAGTGGATGTCTGTCTGTCTGATTCTCTGACTCCATTCACCATACTACCCCAGGGGGACGAGAAATCAGGTTAAAAGTCATAGGATTATTTCTCATGACCCAATGAAGCAATGTACCTAATTTGGTGCGATTCAAACGGCCAAGTTTTATGGTCCGAGGGGTTACCTCCCCCTACTACCCCAGGGGATGACAAATCCTGCCCAAAATCAATAGGGCTATTTCTCATGACCCAATAAATCATTGTACCAAATTTGGTGTGATTCTGACTAATTCCATTGTCAGGGGGGTTACCACCCCCAACTACCCCAGGGGGATGATCAATCTGGCTCAAAGTCAACAGGACTTCTTACTATGGCCCAAAGAATCAAGATACCAAATTTGGTTCGATTCTGACAAAGTATATGGTCAGGAGGGTTACCTCCCCCTATTACCCCAAGGGGATGACCGATCAGGTTCAAAATCAATCGGGTTCCTCCTGATGACTCCATGAATCACTGTACCAAGTTTGGTGTCATTCTGACAAAAGCGTATGGTCAAGTGGGTTACCTCCCCCTATTACCCCAGGGGGATGACCGATCAGGTTCAAAATCAATAGGGTTCCTCTTGATGACCCAATGAATCACTGTACCAAATTTGGTGTGATTCTGACAAACCGTCTGACCTGTATCGTGCTCACACACACACACACACACAGACAGACAGACAGACAGACAGACGGACAAATATGACAATCTCAATACTAGCTTCACTATGCTCAGCTACGTAATAATATCCTGTTATACAGAAAACATTCTCGGGTTTGTTTTTTATTCTATCAGGTCCCTTTTCTATGCAAATGAAATGTGACAAAACCTTACAACAAAAAATAATGCTTGTGAACTGGCCAGTAGTCACGTTATGTAGATTAGTAAGAAGATATAAAAACTGGAAATAACTGCCAGCTCAAATATACGTATGTAAATTATGGGTTGCATAATTTTAATTTTTCACTTTTATGACTAGTGAACACTAACTACCTCTTTGCATCATTTACCGTCGTGTCACTATCGATAGTGATTTTTAATATATTCAAAAACGAAAAAATCAAAGGTTGCACCGCCTACGATTACAAAGACAGCATGATCATAATCATGTACTAACATAGCCATTCCAGATAAAAGTTAAGAAAGAGTCATGCAATGAATCTGGGTGGCTGAGCTGTAAAAAGACTGATGATTTTATGATTTGACATAATCTTTGATCATTAAGCTTCTGTGGAACACCGAATCGCTCGTTTTATCCACACCATCACCACCAGATCAACGTCAGGAATGAGAATCACAAGTCTTAGTAGTAGCAGCAGCAGGCAGGCGGATATAACCGAGATAAGAAAAAAATACAATACTCTAGATTCAGTCGAGAATCACCCAGCATAACCTAAAAGCATTAGTTAGCTAGTAATATCGGATCATCATTAATGTTCATGGATCATCATGTGTAATGTAAAAATAAAAATGAGAAAGTAAAATGAAAAATATGTGCATGAAGTGGGTAACTGGTAGAAATGGAAAGGGGTAATTTGAACACGTTCGGTGGCTGTTGCTTGTTGTCAGTTTTTCTGTGTAAAGTGCACGCATACACCCCCTGAACCAACTGCTCGGAGCACACCCGCTCCATCAATTATCGCTAGAGATTATGAAGCGTAGTTTGCTTTTGCTGGTACTGGTCTGGTAGTAAGTAATAAACAACAATAAAATTTATAAATACAAAAGTATAAATGGTTAGGTAATCTGGAAATTGGGAAACAACTTGTACTGCACCGATGGTTTTTAAATACGTCTCATTCGTTAAAATCATATAACTAAATGCAGCTGCTGTATATATATTTTTTGTTTTGTAGGGTTACTTTGTTATGTTATCTTTATCCGATGCACGAATGCACCGGTCCAAGTAGCTCATCATGTGTTTTAGGAATGTGGTACCAAAGCATGCCACGCAAGGTTTGCCACTAACCGTTCCAATTTTCCAGAGTATTGCTACTACTATAGATTATGATGCACACAACGAAATATGGCGTTACGGTTTTTTACGCCAGGACTAACTTTTCCTGGAATTCCAGGGTAACCGTTACAATCAAAATGTCATGCGTAACATGGAAGCAATGTTACTTTCTCCATAACAGTATTTAATGTACCTCTCTCTAAATAACATAAATTAAAGTAAAATTCATATTTATTTAATATTCCATAAAGTTTAAAGGCTGCATGGCTGTTGTAAATTCCTACTGTACCGCTTAAAACTATTGTATGATAAGAATCTTATCCTAGCATTCACATCTAACTGAGTTTATCCAAAACTTTTCCATTTTAAACATTTTAAACAAAATATTTTTTCTATGATAAAGACTTTTTTATAGTACAATTGAATTTGTAATAACAGTAATTCCTGCCTGGGGCTCTTCTTCAGGTGAAGATCCAGAACTTGAAGAAAGTGGAGGATTTTCCTCTGGAACAGTTAGCGGAGAGGCTTCTAATCTGCTGCTGATTGCTTGATGGTTTTGGCTACTGAAAGAAAAAAGCACTTTGGTTAAAAATGAGTTTTAATTTCAATTTCAGATTTTCATAAGCTTTTAGTGGATGGTCTTACATGTACTTTGCGATTTCAAAAGCAAACTGCGAATCCTCGTTTTCCACCGCTATTCTCTTATCAGAAGGGATTTTCAAAACAACTCCATAACCGTCTTCTAGATCTTTAATTTTGAAAATCCTCCATTTCTGTTCTGACTTCCTCCCAAAACTCTTTCAACTTGCGACTTGTTCCCTCCCCGCTTGTTCCTCCAAAAAATATTTTTGCAATGATGCTCCACAGAAATGGAAAACAGTCAGCTTTCCTCGCTTTAAAAAACTCTTCCGACAGATTCTCAATGGGACTGGTCCAAAACACGGGAGGATCCTCAATTTGCTCTCTACTGATAGTTTAAAATCCTGAATAAGTTGTCTGGAACAGTGGTCCGCTACCCCAATCACGCGTTTTAAATGCTGTGGAATCTCTTCAAAGATCTTTTCTACGTGATGGAATTTTACCTCCAACTGACACAAAGAGTCCTTTAGCTTTTCGCAACAGTTTTGAGGTTGTAACTTATCTTGCTTACTTTCCAAAAACAGATTCCTAACCAGCCTTTGGAACTTTTCCAAGAGCTTGGCGTGTATTTCCACAAAGTCGGTTTGCGTGGCACTACGAGTCTTGACAGAGCAGCCTATGGAGTCATCCGATTGCTTTAGGAGTAACAAAACCAACTCCAATTTTTAGTTAACAGCCATTTCAACATTCCGTTTGTGCTCGTCTTCCAGGTGGACCACCAGTGAACAAGTGCCTGCCCCCACGTTCACGTCCAAACAACTGACCATTCTCGCCTCCTGATCCCTGTACGCGTGATAATGCCTTTCTAGCCAGGTCAAGTCCTCTACTCTTCTTATCCTCTCCAGGGACACGGTGCTCATGGGTGGAAGGATTTGAGGGGGAGGTTCTGCAATAGCTTTCCTTAAAAAATAATATAAATTGTTTCTCATGTCGAGCAACTTCTCGCATGCGGGAGCTAGAATCTGTCTGAATAGTGCATCCTCAGCCACCATTGCAAAATGATTGATAATGTTAATCAAAAGCTGCTTCTGACGTTTCCGCTTGCTCTTCGTTTTCCGGTGATCCTGCTGCTGCTGATGTGACAGGGCTTCACCTACTTGTTTCTGGGAAAGCAGGATTAGGTGGAGGTAGACATTGATAACGCTTTCAAAGGAGCCATGCTTGTTGACACACTTGGCACTAAAAACATTAACCGATGACGATGGAGGGGATTGGGTCGCAGTAACCGAGTGATCCTCTTCCAGCTCAACAAAGAACTGGACAAGATTGTCTAGAAGGTTGGATATTTTAACAGATCTGTCAATAATTTCCTGTTGCCAGTTAGTAGCCACCTTATCCACTGTTTGTTGCGTGTCTGCCATCCACTGTCGAATTTCGGAAGGGGAGGGCTGGTTCATATGAGCAAGGAAACTAGCCGTGCTGCTATGAGTGCTAAGATTACTTTTTCCTTCCAAGTCTGACGACAAGTCCTCACTATTAAAACTACCACTGCCGAACTGTCGATATTTTCGTCTTTGTTTGTCATTGGAAAAATTACTAAAGTTTTGAGGAACCGCTTTGATTTCCTCCTCGGGTTTTAAAGACGCTGTTGGTTGGCTGTTGGTACTGGATGGGGATGAAAAGTCGGCAGACGAAGATACTGCCTTTGCTCCTTGATGTTGTGGTGGTGGTGCCATTCACAAGGGCTATTCCTTGACCGAGCACACTTTGCACCGTAGTTAACACTAACCTAATAAAGCCTTTATGCTACATTAATTAAATCAATAATTATAAATGTTTTAAATAAGCAGGCTACAACTAAGCAAACTCAATACATAATATCTACCAAACGACACTACAATTTCATTTAACAAAAAATGGTACACTAGCATTACTGAAAAAGTCGATTAATCTTTTCACGTCGACGCAATAGCTTCCGTCTATTCGTTCTAATGTTGTGTTTTCGCCGTGCTTCCGGATTCATTTTTCGGTTGGCGTTTCGACGTCTTGTTTGACGAACTCGCTCCTCAGGATGCTGTTGATAATGTAGCTTCTTAAGTTGCTTTCCAAGCGAGCGTGGCTCAAGACAGTCTCGTTTGCAATGTTCATTGCTCCCACAATTGAAGCAAAACATTGGCGATCTGTAAGGGAACGGTATACCGCGATCGCGGTATACCGTTTTCATGACCTCCGTTGGATCGACTCCTTTTAGTGCTACACGAATAGCTGCATCGTAGTCCAAAAAGATTGAATGCATATAAGATGCTACTGTTTTGCACTCAGGATTCTGGTTTTTCAAAACAAGCCTTTCTAAAGACGAAACACTACACAAAAACTCGGGATTGACATCCTCCTTTCTTGCCACGAGATCTCGCAAAATTTTGAGATTCGTAAGTGGAGCTGAGTCTTCAGGTTTCAAAACATTTTTGAGCAGATTTGGAAACTGGAAGCGAAGCGAGGAAATATCCCGACATTTATTAACCACCGATGATAATTGAGTTTCAGTTATCTGTTGCACCATTTTGAAATAGAAATACGGCAAGTAGTAAACATCCAGTGCAGCGTATTTGATTTGGGATAAATGGAGTGGTCTAACTCTAAAATCTGTGTTCCTAACCCCTTTGTCTAGTCCAGCTTCAGGAAATAGTTCATGCACCATTTTGGAGTAGCCAACATTTGCATCACCTCTAAGCTCCCGGAACAAGATCTGTGTATCCATTAGTCCTACTATATATAGAGAGAAATCCTTTTCAAGCCACTTAATATCGTTAGACGCGGCGTGAAAGATTTTGATTATTCGTGGGTTTAAAAATATATCCTCAAACAATTTCATGGAAGCAGAAAGCTTTAAAGTGTCCACAAGGTAAATGTCCTTCCCATCAGAAACTTGTAGAATAGGAGTAATCCCACGATAACTTCGATAATTATGGTTCTCTAAATCAAGATAAACGTGCTTCCTTGCTGCTAATTTATTGATTAAAGTTGTTAGCATTTCCTTGTCATCAATCATTATAGGGTCAGGATTAGGGAAGAGAGATTCCAAGTTATGCGTCGTAACATAGTTCTTGCATTTAGCAAGATAAGCAGGGTCAAGGGCGAAGCCACCTATTTTGTCTTCATAAGGATGAGAACTTCCTAAAATAGAAAAACAAATTTACTGGTTATAATCAGGCAACACTTTAAAACAAGTTATTTAGTTCACCCACCATTAACGATAGCATTCCCTCTCAATGACAAAGTGGACAGGTCAAGCTGGTGAACATCTGCATTGTTCGCTCTCCATATCTTGTCCTTCAGATCAATGTACTTTTGCCACAATGGAGTGGTTTCACAGCCATAAATAACCTCATTCCGTTTCGTCTCTGCTAGCCAATTGACTTTGACACTACTGTAAAACACCAATATACCATTTAATTAGTTAGTTAACATTCAACAAAAAACAATGCAAGTACATATACTAATCATAATTACCTTTTCCTCTTGCCCTTTGCCATTTTTCCTGGTAAAAGACTTTCACAACAAGATCTTGTTGTGAAAGCCGAAACAGGTAAAGGTATTCCACCACGAATTCGTAATTGCAAGCTAGTGCTTTCAACTTTTGTAGAAAAGCCGGAGACAAAGTGAATCAGTTACTCAATAAATATTTAGGTTTTAACGGGCTTCTCCAAGAAATAATTATACGCCAGAATGTCTGAAGGGATACAATTTTTATGACTTGTTTGTGGTGAGCAGAGAAAACTATAGCAAGTCACAGCATTATCGGTGATATGTTCTCAAATGCACATCTGCTTGGTGCCAAATCTCAGTACACCCAGTGCTTTGAGATGCTCCTATCTGAGAAAATGTTGCTTCGTGTTCATCCTCTTACACATATCAATGAGACAACTCATCATATTGCGCTGCTGGAACTTGTTTCTAGCTTGATGCTGTATTGCATGAAAATTATGTAGCAATCACCGCTAACCACACCTGTTCATCACGAGATGGATGAGAATATTAATTATCCTAACAGTTATTTTTGTTACTTTTTAGTAAAATTACAAGGGATGAAATATGCCAACTGCCCTTTTTATGCTGAAACGTGAAGAAACCTAATGGAAAAATAATCTGCAGAGAAAGTTTGGGTTGATGATGATACAGAAGAGCAAGAGAGAAACAAGTGGGAGTGTTTCGACCTTAGTACTCTTGCAAAATCAGAGTGCAACTTGCTTTTAGTAAAAGAAAGGCTTGAGCTGTTTAGGAAATGTGTTTAAAATTGCAAAAAAAACTTGCAACTTGACTTGTTTTTTGTTCCCGTTTGTTGCTTTATTCGCGTATAAAAATTAAGAAAGGGAGAAAACTAAAAAAGAAATCTAAGGTTGTTTAGAGTTTTCGCTGAAAAGGCATTGA
The DNA here is from genome assembly GCA_029691765.1 of Entomobrya proxima. NCBI lineage: Eukaryota > Metazoa > Arthropoda > Collembola > Entomobryomorpha > Entomobryidae > Entomobrya > Entomobrya proxima. The sequence continues at coordinate 10,790,528 of CM056170.1, read as the reverse complement.
AATAACAAAGCTACACACACTACAAGGCCATTATAATATCATTACTATTTTAGTGAAGAAAATGGCAAAAATGACACCAATGTGCACAATAGTTCAAGAGTAGCAGACAAGGCAAAGGACTCAACTGGAAATAAACATGGACGGGTAAAAATGAGAACGGGAACGCATTATTTTCTCAGTTTAGTTTTTTTAGCTTTACACGCTCTGATGTGTTTACTCTTCGTCAATTTTTCATCGTCCATTATGCAATTCTCATTTTAATTATAAATGACTCAAATCATTTGAAGCCTCACTCTCCCTTCACCATCAGTATCCGGCTACTCCAGTTTGTCTGTGTACAACTATCACATAAAATATACCATTCAAACCTACTGTGAATACAAACATTTTTGCAATATTATGCTTGTTTTTAACTATGCACAATTGACAGTAAAGTGCGACGAGGAAACTTGCAGCTACATTCAATATTGCAATTGTTGAACTGAAAATTATATACTCTATATTCTAATTAGCCATTTTAAAACAATGCCTTAGTTATCGAAATATTCATGTAGTCTTTGAAATATTCATGGAAAACACCATTCACAATTCAATAACACTTGTTACAAGTCGTACACGAGATTGAAATATATTCACTTTACAAATGGTTAATATTATGATTGTTTCAAAGAGATAGCAAATTCTATCGTCATTGAACGAGCGTACAAACGCCTACACTTAAATTGAATCTACACATTTGATAATTAGTCCGTTTGGCTCGAATGATGTAATTGCAATTGAAAACAGTGCAGTGTTTGTGTTGATACATACAAGCTACAAGGGTCAAAAGCCAAACTGCGAATGATAAATAAAGATATGCTCATCATTTAAACGGAATAGTACTGGATATATTACTTTTATTTCATATAATTATATTCGTAATAAAATGTTATAACAAGAAGATGTATGTGCTAAGGTTATGTGAAAACCCCTCACAACCTGAAAACCAAACTGTTGAAAATAAACTCAGGGCACAATATGACGAATTACCTTAATTATACACGAAATTAATCTCAAGAAATGCACAAATACTATATTTTCTACCACACACTCTACCGTTTGCTGTGAACGCTGTTTAGGTAGAAAAATATAACAATTGACACTGTATGTAGCGATTTATTCTTAATTCTGTAAACCTTGTATCTACTCACCACTTTTTAAAAACTGCCTTTCTAACTCGACCCCGTTTCTCAATTGCACGCAAGGGATATGTAGGAACCTGCATTCCAAGTTCTTGGAATTCAGGTTCCAGCGATCGTATAGGATTTATTCCTTCAAGAGCAAGTCTGATACCGGAATTATACTTGCGAAAATACGAATGCAAGTAAATAGATGGATACAACCTACTGGGGTCTCCGTGCTTCTTCACAAGTTGTTCCAAAGCCTCATTACGTGCTAAGTATTCCGGATTTACATCAGTAATCTTTGCAACTGCATCACGCAGCATTGCTAAGTACAAAAGGCGGTTATCCTGCCGAAAATGAGATGGAATAGACTCCTTTGGTTTTTTATAACGAATATCCTTAACACGTTGGCAGTTAATCAGAAAACTGTGAAACCTGTTGGGACTGCAGTCAGCCAAAACATTAAAGTAGAGATCCGCCAAATAGACTATTTTCTGAACTGCGTACTTCTGCTGTTGCTCTTTGATTGGTCTTAACCGAAAATCTGTCAGTGTAAAATCAGTAATTTTCTCAGGGATATTGTAAGTATTCAGAACTGAAACTAGGCCCTTTTGTTGTAGTGGTAGCGGCAAAAGACTCATAATGTCCAGCAGGCCCACAAAAAACAACGAAAAGTCTTTCTCAAAGTACCGACAAATGAAATCCAGGTTGTAAGCCACCTTAATGATGTTGGGATCCAGGAATATTTTTGAAAGTAGCCTTACATGATCTCCTAACTTTAGCGAATCAACGTTGTAGACAGTACCGTTAAAGTATGGCTGGACTTCGGAAGACAATGGTAGTAGAAATGATTTGGTGAAGTATTGTTTGATCAGAATATGATTTTCTTAAACCCGCTTTTTCAATTAAGATGAAACGATCAGCGAAGGTGATATTTTGTTTCTTCAAACAAATATGGGCAGTGATGAAGTGAAGGATCGGATGCGTTCGACTATATTTGGGAGACGTAATATGATCAGGGATATTCCAACGAGCGACATAAGAAGGAAATTCCCACGGCTTTTTGACACAGTTGGAATGGTACATTAATATTAACAAATGCTTAAACCTTTAACTGCACAACGAGAACTCGTTGTGCAGTTTATAATACTAACGTACAAGTCCTCGTTTGCATTCATTTAAGATTGTTCAAGACTTTAATTATCGTCACCCAATGCTGCAAAATAGAATTTACGAGCGATGGTGTTCAGTTTCTAAAACGATTGTGCAGTATTGCCTTCAACTCAAAGGATTTTCGATTGAAAATCTAGGAATTGAGGTTTGCGTGGACAATTTGACTGATGGTATGTACAGAAGTTTACAATAATTAGTTAGTGCTGTGGTTTGTGATAATATGTTTGCAATTCTGACAGATCAACATTGCATTCTGGGGTTAATGCTTCTAACTATCATCTTTGCAAAGTCCGGACGTGGTCCGAAGGTTACTCGAAAAAGTGAAAAGACTACGCTTGTTCGTGTAAGCCAAAAAGATCAGTTGGATTCCGTGGTACAGTTTGTTGGGGTGGGTTAATATGTTTGTATTTTTATCTTTATTCTAAAAATACTATTGATTTAATTTATAACGCATTTCCCTTGCAGTCAAACATAAGTGTGTTGGAAGGAATGAAGGATGGCCAACCTACCTATCCCAGAATCATAATAATTGGAAGCAAGTCCACATTATCCATCAGTCAATCGTTCGTTGCCGCATCAGAAGACTTGATTCCTTGTGAGCCGTCATTTCTGTCAGCAATTGACACATGTTTCAAGTCCTTTATAGTCCTTGGACTCGATTTTCCACCAGAGACCAAAGCTTGTTGGCAGTTCATTGCATATGTCATCTTCAACAAGACCTTCAATTCTAAGGATCCTTTGTTGGCGTCAGTTCGAGCTTTAGCTAGTCAAGTTGCTCCAAAATGTAATTTTTAAACATGTACGTATAGAGTTATTGTAGAGCATGGCACTTCCAAGTTCTTGGAGTGCCATGCTCATTATACCTTCTATGTTTGATTATAGACACAATTGAGAATTTCTAGATGTAACATAAATTTCTGTTTAAAATAGTTTGTATTGTGGAAATACTGAATTAAATTGAATTTGTCTTGTATTATCGTGCGGAATTATTCAATTATTTTATGCTAACCAGTTTTGTAATTTTGTACATTACCATTATTTGATGTTAAATCTACATAAATGCAGTGTTATTCTTTTACATGGAATGAGGTTAAGTGGCTTCCAGTTTTCGTGTAAGCATTACCGGGGTTTTCAGTTAAAGCTCACCGAGTGTGTATGTAAATAACTAACTTGGGCGGGTGTTAAAGTTACATTGGCTACGAGTTAACTCGTTACATTTTTAAAAAGTAAATATATTAACATGGGATCCGGTGCGTCCATCGTTACATGGAAAAATGCAGATTCCAGGCGTGATATATGTCACTTTCATCGTTATAGTTTCGCCGTGGCAGATGTAGAATAATATTTAACCACATAAAACATCTATCAGGGAAAGAAATCTCCGAAAAACAGGGAGATCCAATTTACTAAGCGTATGCTACGACAAAAGACGACAGTTGCTTGCGTAATTGGAAATATAGCGAGGTAAACAATGTAAATACTTGTACTTCAAATATTGTCCCTCAAACTAGCTGTTCGACAAGCTCCTATGATATTATTATGGAAGCGGCTTCGGTATAATTTACCATTTTGTTAGATATAGGTAATGTGAAGATGGAACAGTAATACCACTTTTACCGGTGATGCATGTAAGCTGAGAATGAGCAACGAAACAATTGAAATGAATGTAAACGGCTGAATATTTTTAAAGGCGGAGGCATTGGGAATCAATAAGTTTTATCAGTTGCTGGGAATCAGGGATCATTTATCCTTTTGGAAGGAGAACGAGGCACACTTGTAGTAGTAGGTCTTAAATATTGAACACATTCTATGTTCTGAGAGACAAATGTGTTTTCTTCATCTTCTGAACCCTGACAAACCAAGCTTGAGCACAGAATGCATAAAAAGAGAAGGTAGCAAACTTGGTTTTTAGACAAAACGAGATGAAATAAAAGAGAGATACATGAACAGATAATAAAAGGTACAGTCTTCCATTATTCTGCAAGTAAAAAGTAACATAATATTACCCAGGCATCTATTGATCTTTCATTGATCTTCTGGCTGGACCCGACCCAACTCCAAGAAAAGAATACAGTGCAGTGTTGGTTGTAGCTTACTGATGAGTTTGTCACAAGAAAAATGATACATTACTTGATAACCAGCCCTGAACCTAAAGTGCAATGTGTTCAGCATCTCTACATCTTGCATCATCGTATCAATTGCGTATTTTGCCCTTTGAGCGAATCGCGCATTCTCTGTGTACGGTACACACACCTCGAATGCGTGATAGAGGAATATGCACCAGCCCCAGAAAGAAGGGCAGCAGGTAGATTTTGTTGCTTGATTGGATCAAAGACTTAGAATGGCTTATCTTCCCGCACATCAGGGACGTGCAAGCTTAAAAGTGAGAAATAATATGTTCAAATGACATTTACAAAGGTCATCTTGTTAGTAATCTGTAATCCATGAGAGACACACAAGAAGTAAGATTGGTAAATGAATTGCGAGTTTGTACATTGAAAATTAAAAAGGAAGAAAACTAAAAATGTTAGTTCCTATTATTATGTTACACGTGTTCACCATCAAGTTACTGTATATGTGAGTAAAAATGTACGCTGCCTACATTATATATTTTTGTAAATTCTATAAACCAAAGTGAAAGCTCTGTGAAAGAAGATTTAAATTAATGACTGCAAATTACTCTAGAAAAATATAAATTGGCTACTATCAAATTTCACTCTCTTGTCGGACACCGTTTATAGTATCAATCTATATGATGATAACATATTATACAAGTTTGATTATTGGCCTCTGCGCCGCAGTTGTTTTGGGTGCTTCAATGACAAAGCAGTTTTGGAATTAAAACTTCCATCCTCGCTGGTTGTAATTGTTACATCTATCATCACTACTTGACTTGACCTTTTCAGATGTGTTGGCTAGGCATGTAGTAGCATCATGCACGTAGGTGATGATCAGAAAGCCTTGACATGGTTTCCCTTTGTCAGCTTTTATCTGGAATAAAAATCTGTCATTCATTTTTTGTCATCAAATTTTTATATAATATCTTCAAAATCAAATGTAATACGGAAGGATGACATTATAGTTTTTTATATTTACCCTTTTCCAACATGCTAGTAGCAAGAGGTGCTGACAAGGTTTGATAATCAGTATAATGACTATCATCAAAACCTACCTCGTATAGCTATGAAGAAACATGCATTCAATCATTCATTTTCATTTTGAATCCTTTGGCCATCATCAATGTACACAATACATAGTTACATAACCAACAACTAACTACATGAAGTGAAAAATGAGGAAATGAAAGGATTTTGCTGTATCATGACATGGATTGAATTATCCATGAATTCGTATCCTTTTCAAAGGAAAAGGCTCTGCCAAGATGTAGTAGCATACAAACGGATGATTCGTCCAGTCTAAGGGTTTTTGTTACTTTTTTCCTCTGGGACGTTGATGACGTTTGAAGAAGTAAATGTTACTCATATAATTCTATATATTCTCATTCAAACGGGATTAGACATGCTACTTTTTATTGATTTCTTCAATGAAAATCATCTTATGATGGAAATACAAGTAGTGGTGCATTCTTTAAATTAGTGAAAATGACACGTGAATTTCTCGGTGAAATATGGTTCACGGGAACTAATTCATTGTTACTTTGCTATTTTTCATTGCAGCACAGTAGCTTAGGAAAGTACACGTATTCTATAAGATATAAGAGAAACTTTGACTGTCTGTCAAGTGGAAGAAAAGAGATAATACAACCAATTTATATATTTTGGCGTTTCTACAACCTACAAATACATGGCATGATCGGATTAACGTATTATGCTATTGTAAACAGGGTTGACCAAATATGAAGTGATTTGTAAAGGATTTTTAAAAAGTCGAATTCAATTTTTTGCTTGTCAGTAAGAGTAAATCGAAGGTTTTATTGGGGATGCATTGCATCCGATGCAATATATAGATACATGATTTTGTTTGTTGTTTTCATCAGACGCGGAGCAAGAGTTTTCTTTAAAAGATGCTCATCCCAAATGGTCATCATTATCCGTAAACTACAATATCGGACGGTAATGAAGAGAAACTTTTAAACTCGCCAACTGCCTTTTTAAACAAGTAAATTCATTATCGTACAGTTTACTGCTCGTCATTTCGTGATGTACGCACATATTTGACAGTTTCAGAAGGAATAGTATATTTTATCAGTTAAAAAAGTAATGATCACAAAAAATTACGCACATATGCCCCGGAATGCCACATGTAAGCGAACCAGTAAAGTACACCAGCGGCACATCATCATTTTTTACGATGTTCAAAGTGGGCCGGCTCATTGTCAGATCATATCCGTTCCTCTACAGTTTAAATGACCTTTGGTGTTTTTTGCAATTTACAAAATAGCCTGTCATAATAATGTCTAGTTATTACCAAAGCTGGTTAATGAATAGATCGATGAATTGAGTCAAAATTTGGACAACATGTGACGAATAAAGAGCATTTTTGAAATGAACTGAAGAAAGAGTGCATGTACACAGAGTGTCACCCCAATGCATATGGTAAAACATACGTTTAAAACTGAATTTATCCTTACCACACGCACCCCCTCTCAACCAACTCATAGACTGGGCCCTTGGCTTTTTTGTTTTTGACTGGGTGAAATAGTAATTTGAGACAAAAAGTATTTTTAGAAGACTGGTTGACTCCATTTCTCACTCTGTGTGTTAGAAAATGTTCTTCTTATGTTTCACTCTCTCTCTGTCGGTTACTTTTTAAAAATGCGGTGCTACCACTGGAACCGGACTTTATGAAGAACGAAAGAATATAGCAAACCAATTTCTCAAAGTTGTGTAACAACGAAATAGGCATTAAACTATAATGAGACGCTAAACTCACATTGCACATTATTTTCTCACTTGAAAATGGCTGTTGCAGCCGTTGTCCCTATTATGACATTATTTACGATAACTGATGAAGAAACACGTTTTAAATTTAAAGGGCAATGTATATAATGAGTGTAACACAGTATTGAACAGAAGTGGAGGGCTGTAACAAGTTGAACATCTTACTGTTGAATGTATAGGTAGATGAATGTGAATGCCTTAATGTTCCCATTCCCAAATTGCCTTGTGTTATTGGTAAAATTCATTGAGAACTATTTCGCCTAGTACCTAGTTTAAAAGAAAAGAAAGAATGATCATGTGATGATCATGTAATAAAAGTAATTTTAAATCATATATTGAACCAAAAATGTACAGGGTCAACTGGCACAGTTTTAACAACCAGCAATAAACATTAAACACGTAGTTAAAAAGTCGAGTCAATTACATTTTGTTGCCTCATAATAATAAAACTGATCATCACCATCGCATCAACAAAAGTCTAGAGAAATGCACGACTTGAGGATTTATGAATGAAAGTTATGACAGTTTCTAAACGCAGTTACTAAAGAAACCTTTTACATTGAATTGATGACACACATGTTGCTATATAAACGAAGTATAGTTTGGAGAATTGGGGCATTTTTTCAATCACAAAAAAGAACCTTCAGATGTGAGGTACAAATACAAATGTTGGGGCGAAGTGAGATAGAATAAAAATTCTAGAAATAATAAATGTGTGTGTGTGTGGGCTGGAATTTTTAAGTCTCCATACGCATTTTGATTGTTGGTTTTATTATTCATTTAACCTTTGGGATTATGTTTAATATATGTGTGGAATCTAATATTTTTCACGTGGCACGTGCCAATAAGTATATAATGTTTATGCTATGTACTTTAGAACATTGTATTCCATGGCTTCACTTATAAATTTAGAAAATGCTTTCTCATGCCATTGTGTTCTTGATGCAGCTGCCTATTTGTTGTTGGCAGAGTTTTAAATTCGGTTCAACTTGTCAAACCTGAAAATTTATACAAACAACAAAATAGTAAAACTACATAATCTTTAAAGATATCGGGTATAGTGACAACTTTCAAAGGTTCAGTCCTTCTGTAATTTAATGATAAAAATTTTTAGTCAAGAGAATACATGGAACGGGAAACATTTGAGTTTAAAGCAACAAGCCAGAAATACCTGTTGTCCGTTTCAATATATTATACGTTCAAGTCAGGTTTTCCACTGTGGTTTCCTAACACATTAAGCACTCACGCTGAAAGTTTGCTAAAGTGGACCTTGGTCCTTTTCGGTTCACTAGACACGGCCGGGACAATGATGAGAGGAAGTAAAATTCGGGATATAAAAACTTCAACCGTTTTCTTTTATCCAAGGAATGATGAATGAGAAAACATTGGGATATGGTGAATGACTAAAGGTGGTACTTCGTTAGAACAGGAAGAGCAAAACCAGAGGCATGCAGTCTAGGTTAGCACAATTGCTATTCTACAAAAGCAAACCTTGAATCTTTTTTCTTTTCATGAATGACTATGAATGTGACTTGACTGTTCAATCGAAATAAAGTTGATTCAGTAAAATGAAAATGGAAAACCTGAATTGCAAGTTTGTATTATAAAATGGTCAGGAACAGCAACACTTTGCAGTGGAGCATCGATCACACCATTCATTGTTAAAAACGCTAGTCTGTGATGATAGATTCTTTGAAATGTCCATCTCCATGTATTTCAAACCCAGGAAGATTGAAGTGCAGGCAAGTTCTTTATTGGAAGAAACCCAAGTGTAAATGAATAAATGGTAAAGCAATTGTAAAGGTGCATCACAACATCTATTCTCTCCATTCATAAAAACTAAACAGTTAGCTGAAACATTTTTACCTTCGTTTCTGGTCAAGCAAAGCAAATAATCTCAGCTATCCTGGTACATAACAAAGCAATAAGTAATCTTCAATAAATTCTGCGACTATTCCGTGCATTTCTTTGTCCCATTCAATAATGGACAATTCATTTTCATTCAGGGAATTCTCAGACCTCCCAAAATGCAATCTTTTGTTATGCACGGCTACTTTCTTCCAAGTGTAGAATGGAGAGCCATTTATTAACAAGAATAGAAAAATGGTTAAATAATGAACTCTCCACTAAGGATCTTGACAATCTATATTTTTGTCATCAAAGGCATTTTATGCGTTTCCCCAAGTTTTAGTAGCAAACGCTGAACATCTTGCATCTATTTATTTATACTACTAACAGTAGAGCAGGTTGGTTTTAGTCAAACTGCTCCATTATTGAAGGATTATGGCAAATAGCATGTGTAATCCGGGCATATCAACAAGGCAATGACGGAATCTGTCTCTAGTCGGAATCTCTAGTCACACCAAATGCCATGGTTGTTCTCTGGTTCTCTGGTAAAGTGATCAATCTCATAGGTAAGGTTGATCCGCACGTGCGATACCAGTAACCTGTGTCGCCAAAACAAGCCGAAGGTTGGAGTTTCGACATAGTAAAATATTCCTTGGGAAAATTTTAATCCATGTGGATATTCATAGATAATACGTACGACTAAAAATATTGCGTCATAAATATAGTTACAGTACTGCTTGATTATACGACACAAGCTATTCGGTTTATTTCTAGCTTTTAGATCGTAGAGCTCGTAGTGTGAAAACCTGTGCTATTATTTTTGTAATTTGCAATCTATAAATTGCAATTGGTTTGTAAATGTGCTTGTCCATATTATTTGGCATTCATACTTTATTGCGCTAATCCTCTTTTGTTTATCCAAATCTCTAGGAGCATCTGCAAAATCCCGGTCACACTAACGGTGGCCTTTAATCCCTAGTTGACCACACACTACCAACACACCCATTTCCTTTTAAAACTGATCTTTAAGGTTTCATAGTGTGTAGTATTTGCAGTAGTAGTATTTATTTAATATATAAACTTTCAAGTATCACATATTGGCAAAACTGGATCAAAGACGAAGAAAAGATTTCACAACTTATTATTATTATTAAATCTATACCAAGCAAACGTTACAAATGCGCAAATAGGGTATTAACATTTAATGTAAGCCCACCTGCAGAAAAATACAAACTAGGATCCTACACAGATGAACACTGGCATTACAATCAAATTTTACTGATTCTTTCTTTAGCGTATGAGAGCTAGATGTATCAAGATTAATGCTCTATTTGCCCCATACAGACAACAAACGAAAGATGTTTGGTAAGCTTGATTATCAAAGATTATAAAGTGCTTTCTAAAGAGGATTTATTCCTATGACAGATGCAAAGTACAAAGTAAAGTAGCTAAATGCACTTTATTGATACGGATTACAATTTGCCACTGCTGTGGCTTCTGGCTTCTTACATATGCCATTTTGAAACACGTCATGTGCGTTGTTGTTCACTTGTACTTGGTCTTGGTAAGTAGCTTGATGGTGGTGGTTTGCGTGCAAAATATGCTAATAAGGATCGTGATATATGCATGATGCTTGGCATGATCGCGCTGTTGGTGTGTATGTGAGCGATTCATTTTCAAGGATTACGCCCCCTTTTGCGATTTATCACAGTGTTGAACTTTGCGCTTGGTCGGACTGGCAAGCCATACGACAAGTGTGCCTTCTGGTTATGGCTACAAATCATTTCTTAATTAGTGGGCCACATATCGACTATTTACCAACAACATGAAGTAAATAACCAGAATTCAAATGTATGGCTGGTAGTCTGGTAGTTTGTAGAGTTTTATGCTAAGCTGTTTAATTTTATTTAACATTATATAATGCTGGATAATGGGGTAATTATAATAGCTCATTGTATGCAATTATTAGGATAGGATCGTCTCGTGTAAACTATGTTGACAATAGAACACTCCTAAAAATGGCAAACCCCCAAGATTCCAGAAATAATGCCATAAATGTCCTAGTTATAGTAAACACACCCACACCCTATAATCTTCATGCTGCTGACTAATATTTAATTTTTGGCTTCAAAATGGCTTCTTGTGAACGTAATTTGTATTTAACAATTAATGTGCTATAATAATGAATATAATGGCATTGGCAGGTTTCTGATTTGAATGCAAGTATAGATAATGCTAAATGTTGTAATGCCTGATTTGGATTTCCCCTTGGCTTTAATATTTACAAAAACAATTGTGTCACAAATTGGTGTCTAAAATAACTACATAGAAATCACTCAGTACGTGTATTATTGTTATAAGCTTATATCTTCAAAGTAAACGTAAATATTGTAAATATAAGTCCGTCCCTGGACTAGTTTTCATTGATTTTCGGGCTTCATAAAAACCGAAGGACAAAGTCGGTTTCCACACAAAAGACAAAGTCTTTCAGCTTTTATGTAGAACGACATGCAGCTAACAATAATCCTATTAACTTCTACCCTGTACCCCTTCGTTGTTTCCAATCATTGAAACATTTAAGCTGGCATCTACATTGATAATTATTTTGACAACACAGTGTACCGCCCCAAGATTTATTGGCCACTGGCGTTCCATAAAGATTTATGGGTTTGCATGATATATGGTGTAAAAAACTCTATGAATATTATATACCAGCAACTTCATGTAAACTTAGCGTCTCTACTGCTCTACTATCTTTATCCAGTGGTTGCTTTACTGAACAGGACTTGTTACGGTAATCTGGAGCTAGTATTTCATTCAAGAACCAAAATGTACGAAAGAACATACTAAAGGATTGAATCAGGCATTCTACATCTGCTTTTCTTTATATATATTCCTCCGTAATCTTTCCGTTCGTTTTCTTAATATACGAAGAACTGTGAGTCTGTCTGTAGAGCGTCAGCGTAAGAGATTCACAGTTGTGCAAGTCCCAAACGGTAGCTTGGCTGACGCAAGGAAAAACGGCATGTGCATCCCTTTTGGAGAGTAAGGGTTGAAAACCAGATGAATAGCCCATCTTGTGCCAATCGATTACATATTATTGGTTTGAGCTTTTTTAACGGGGACATTCATAAATATAAAGAGCTATTTTTATTCATTTTTTTGGGATACAGCACAAGGCAAAATGTATAGGAGCGCAGATGGGTTTATTTTCCGTTTGTTGAGGTCATGCTGGCACCAGCCAAAGACGGTGCAAAGCGATCCCCCAACAACCACGCTGCAGACATAGAGATGGGTGCACCGTGTGTTGAATTGGTATTATTATTACACCCTTCAACTGGAAGGATTCAATCGAAGAAATCCAACAGTGTTCTCTTTTTATTCATCAATCCAAGATACGGTTGAAATTGAGACGGGAAACAATATTATCTTCTGCTTTGGCATGCTGCTGAGTAATGCAGTGAGCATGAGCTTTTATAGTATAAGATCATCTCTTTGCATCTGAAAACCAGCTGCAAGCAAACTTCAATAACTACTATCTACTGTCATTTCGAAAAACACAAGAAGGGGTTGATGAGGATACGTATGAGTATCTTTTTTAATCTTGTTGTGTAATAATAATCATGTGTGCGTGTGTTCATCACTCACAACAGCACCAACTGTACCACCATGTTTCAAAATTATGTCAGGAGTTTTGACACTATAATGAGTTGGTCTTAATAATGCATCAGGTTTCTTCTTGGAGAGAATGAATACCGTAAACCGTGTCACTTAAAGACCTACTTCTGTCACTCCATTCCACATGCTGATTATTCAACTGTTCGTCATCATCACAATGTATTGATGATTGTTTTCTAGGAATAAAACTCTTATGCAACGATTTTTTTTACTTTGCTTGCACTCTTCTGCGTCTTTGATGGGATTGTACCTTGTAATAACAGAGAATCGTTTTGCCCCATATAATCAAGTGTCGTAGTGAACAATACCATTCATTTGCATCTGCCTGCTTCCTGTGAATTTGAAGGCTATCATTCATTTTCATTTCATTGTACTAATTTTCTTGATTCATTGATTTGTAATTTTACGGCCTACGACACATCCGTTGAAAATGAATGTACATTACAAATAGGATGAAAGGGATATTCCGGTACAGGTATACAGGTTTTTAAAAGCACGCGTGCCCTTGAAGTTTCAATTGCATTAGGTATGATCATATAATAATATAAATTGCACCTGGATTTAGACTGAGCCAGGAAGTCATGCACACAGAATTCGGATTGTGAGCAGAAAATCCCTTAAGGAAATGGTATTCAAAAACAATAATTAACGAAATGAGAAAGTACACAAACAACAAGCTGAAACCCAATACGTTATTGGATGTTCTGTCGGATAGAATTTTCCTAGAAGCAGCACGAGTTTGCAATCCACCTGAAAATTTGTGAAAAATTGTTCGTTTTGTAAAATGTCAATTGCAGGACCACTGGGGTTTTCAACTCGAGAAGGCAACACTATATCGTGTTAAAATATGAGTAACAAGTCAAACCGAATCGGTGCTCAACGCTCAATTTTCCGTCTGTTTCTACATCTTCTTGAGTAAATAAAGTCATTAAAAAGGGTTTAGTCACACCTTTCAAGAGACCACCAAAGGTTTGCGTAGCTTTGACTCATGTTCCTATACGTTACTTGTACCACTTGTAGATTAAGTATGAAGTAAAACGTACCAAATTACATACCAAATTGCTATTTCATCCATCTCTCTTTAAAAGTTTCTTCCACAGATCCAGCAGCGCTAGAAAGCTAGAAGAAAAGGGCATCGAAATGCTAACAAAAGCAATTTACCACATTTTTGGAAAAACAGAAAGAGTTTAATACAAAAGCCCTTTTGTTTGTAGAGATGTTTTTGTTGGTTTTTTCTGTGTTGGTTGTTGTTGTGTGTGGCATCATTATCATCTTAACAAACTACTTGAACAGTTCTTCAGATTTCGATGATACGCTTGGAATGAAAAAGAACAATCAATAAAAATTATTGATGAGGAAGATAAGTATACTAGAAGCTACAATATCAACAGTACACAAGGTGTATTATTGAAAAATGGTTGAGGAAAGGGCTAGATAGAATTTCAGAGACACATGCTGTGCAAACAGACGGTTGCAGTTTATCTGTATCGAATCTTTAAAGCCAACATTACTCAACCAATTGTTTTCTATTTCATCTTAAAAGTGGGTAACCTGACCGCTAATAATCAACAACAAAATATCAACCTTTCTTGTAAAACCACCACCACACGTCCGCATATTACTACCACACTTAACACATTTTATCATTCCTAGTGTGTGGTATTCTTGCCAAAGAACTTCCAGCAACTTGCAATGGCAGCAGGAATTTTGAGAGAAGTACGTAGAAGAATGCAAAAAATTCAGCATTTTGTCACGATTATTTGTGAGATTGTTGAACGGAGCAGGAAAATATTTACGGTCAAGTGAGGCTCAACTAAAACTTGCGTCATTTGAATATACAATTTGCATTGCAATCTGTCAAATCGCGTGTGCTATTCACAATAAAGATTCGTACAATACGTTTGACAATATCACCCTTCAGTAAGAACATACTTTAATGCTTTGAAATATTTGATTACCTGCGATTCAATAATCAACACGTCTAGACTCAAGCCAAAAGTAATATTCAATCCACTATAATGACTGGCATTGAAATGAAAAAAATCAAATAAAAAGTTCTAAAGATGATGCTGAAAGTGAAAGAGGCAGTAATAAATTCATGCATCAACACAAACGAAGCAGATGCACTCTCCATTTTTTCTACGGATATATTTTTTGTACATGAAAACCATATGAAAACCTTCTTACGTCATATTCATATGATGATGTACTTTTTATCGATTTAAATAAATCTATTCTATTCAAAATCTCCATTCACCAAGACCAGAGATGCGGTACATTGTTTTTTGCTCCATTATGCCTCGGAGGGTTTAACGGAAGTTCTACGGAAAGATTTATACATTCAATTTATTCTTACCGTTTCCATTCGTTTGCCACAACCAGCGTAACAGCAGTACATTGGTTCCTTGATCAGATTAATATATTCAAATGGTTACAAAGATGGATAGATAGGTGGTCATTACTAATTCAGATGAGATAGGTTCGGGTCTCATGTTAAACAGAAGCACACCATCATCGGCATAACTTGTCTTATGCTTTATTATGTTAATATGTAGCGTTTTTAACGCAACACTGGCACTAATAAGGAGTGACTCATTGTTGCCACCGTCGTTCCAATAATAATATGTATACAATGCACACATATACCTATTAACAAGGTGCAGCTCTTCTCATTATTTTTGTCATATCTCTAATTTATGCCTCCAGTCTTATGATGAGCACAGCAATGGTTATGCATTTGTTGTTTGGTATATTATTCTTTACATTTTTTAAACAATGCTTGTTAACAATACTAGATTTGTATACCTTATGCACGTAACAGTGAAATATCATACAATTTAACAAGGCAGCATGTGCACACCATCCCATCAGACGCAACGAAACGCAATATTGGATACTTTTTAAAAAATATTAATTGAATACTATGCATATATTATAATGCAATGCTTAATAATTACCTGAATGGCTGAACTTGTGATCTTTCATTTTATAATAATTTTTTTACACTTTCATCGCTCTTGCAATGCATGTACTATGTACCTATCTAAGAAGGAGATTCGATTTTTGATGCACGAAGAAAGAAAGCAGCATTAAAAAGCATTAAAACCAGAAGTATGGAACCAAGTCCTTATAATGGAGAAAACATGACAGACGAGCGAGCAGGCAAAGTACGAACAACGGAGGTGTGTTTGGAAAACAATTAGTTCTTGATTAATATGATGATAAAAGTATGATTAACGTCATTTTCCTTCTTAAATACACTGGCACTTGTGCCAGTTGTACTCACTGTACCCATTTACCTGTTCGTGCATTTTGTAACATGCTCATGCTCTTCTGACGCACAGCAAATGATTATCGAATTTTATTAATGATACTTTTAAAATGAAATGAGCGAGCACCCTTGTAATTTGGGACTAATGTAGTAACTGTAAAAATGCTACTGCCAGGCCAGGTGCCTTGCGTACTCTGCAATAACTGTTACTTTTATAAAACTGTAACAGTGATAGAAAATAGGCATATCAATGTTGCCAGTTTATACTTTATACTTCCAATCAATGAATACAACTTCTTTTGCCTTCATATATTTCATTTTTATTTATTGCACATAGGTATATCGAAAGCAGAGAAGGGAGGCAAGCAAGGCAACCTAATTAATTGCTGAAAATTAACTGATTTCAAGGTCCAAATATGAACAAGGAAGCAGGAACCCATTTTCTCCCAAATGACTATCCATTTCTTAATGATGCTTAGCACAAGTGCAGCTGCTTTTGTACGTGTGGAGCAATATAACACGTTTAGGTCATGTAATGTTTGATAAATGCGATTCAACCATTGCAAGAGGTCGCGCTTTTTAAAGTATTTAAAAATATAAAAAGCACAGGTAAACTGCAAGCATTCATCATATATATAATATATACTCATCATGTTTGGATGATGATCAATGATCATCAACAATCGACAGTCTGGCACCGCGGCACCTTTCCCTTTCTATTTTAACACATTATGTCCAGAAATAACGCGGTATGAAGATCCTTATACGATACGAAACAAGCAATTAAACTTCATGAGCAGAAAGACCATAAACTATAAAGGCATATAAGCACTAGATTTCCTTTTCTTAAAAAGAGCTGAAATTTTTAGTTTCCTTTGTGTACAAAAATGAACGCATATGATTGTATTGTGCTCTATATAATATTTGAATGCTTTTCAATGGCAAAAAGAACACTAAACATAAGTCCTCATTTCATGGCATATCATGTGGAAATGTCAGCTACGATCTTTATCATTTCAAGTGATGACTAACCTTACAGTTGATTTTTTTTAAACTACATATTTTCCAAAAATAAGAACACTTGTATAGGTTGCATGGCTCTAATTTTAGGAATTTATGTTTTTGCGTAATTGAGAATTTAAGTACACAGTAAATACTATAAAGGGAATAGTATATAACGCTTGGAAGTACGTATTACTAATGCTTGAATTCAAGATATGATTTTGATTCAATACAACTTCTTTATATATGAAGTACCTTTAAGTAGACAGAAAAACTTGCTTTTGGGTTTTCTTTCATCTGAAAAGTAGTAACCTGTTGCTTTTTACTCCAATTGGGTCCAACTCAAGGAACGCAGAACCTGTACCATCTCCTTTATTCAGACCAAATTTTACAGGGAGAAATACAAAAGTTTGAAGCTTCGTGTTTAAAAATCACCTTCATTTTCCACAGCTCTTATTGTCTAGTTGGTTGAGCTTTGCTTATTTTCTTAAGCCGCACATAGTGAATTCCCAATTTAGAGTTCTCAAAATTGTAAAGCATTTACACGTATTCTTCATCAATTCTTTATAATTTTTCCAACTTTTATCACTGGTGAGATCGCAACAAAAAACCAGTGAGATAATCATCGTTACAAGAAGGCGAAGAAGGTCTGCTGGTGATCGATTTGGTAGAATTCGTTTAGTAAAAATCTATAAAAATATATTTAAAACTAGTTAAATGATTACACGGATCTCCGATAATTATTAAACTCACACAGCAAAATATAAAAAAAACTTGAAGAATGCAGTTTGTAAACTGTATTTATGTAGGAGCTTACAAAACACAGATTAAACTATTATTGGTGAACCTAGGCCTATTTCAACGTTTTGAGGGGAGCTCAGACATGAACAGAACATGAACACTGATCGATTATCATTTTTGTTATTTTTTTATTCAACATTTTGAATGATCATCTCTTCGTAAAGCATGCGTAACACCAGAAACCTCTGTATGATAAGTCTTTAAGTTTAATAAAGAAAACGAAAGTCTAGCTATTTACTGTTGTCTATTGAGAAAATGCTTCGGGCAATTTAAAACAATTTTTAAAAAGATGCACTATTAATTATGGGCTATCAAGTGACTTATTTTTCTAACCTAATCATTACTTTCTTGTACAATTAGTCAAGCCTATTATCACTAAATAGTGACTTAAAATGTTTTCAATTTAACGAAAACTCTGCAGTTGCAATGAAAATTGTCTGTTTCATTTTTAGTGAACTTCTCTCTAATTTTCCTTGAGAGGTTCTCCACTGGAGAATCTCCAGAAAACTACTTGTGCAGTGTGGCTAGAGGCAATCGCCTAATTCATTGCCCTCAAAAAATGATTGCATGGTGTTTAGTAAAATTGGAATACAATTTGGACTACGAACAATTTTGACAGTTCGAATCAAACAAAATTTGTCCCTCTTTATTTGAGTAAATATTCATTTCTCTACTATACAAAATGCATCGAGAATCGAGAATGGTTTATTAGTAAAATAGAAACATAAATTACCTATGTATAGCATCTTGAAACACTTTATATTTTGAAATGTACATAAATACATATAAGTAAAGTCATAAATCACTTTTAAACTTTGCAATCCACTGTTTGCAAGTATCTGAAAGAGGAATGAATGAAGAAGAGATGAATAACGGAGAAGTGTGCTATATTGTCTTCAGCTCATTAGTTTTTTAAAAAATGATTTAGATAAAGGTAAGGTAAATATTTCATACACGAAAAGTTGTTTGAGTAAACTTAACCATAAGTGCTCTACTTTATTTAGTTAAGTTTTATCAATGAACACATCTTCGGTTTTTTGTTCCTCCCATCGTATGTAATGGTGAATGAGGTGAGATGATAAATTATGATACTTTATTCTGCCTCATTCAGCTTTCATTTTCTTTACACGAATTTTTATATTCCTAAACCAACTCATTTATGCAGACAAAGAGTGAGGGAATAGCTACGAGAAGCATCTCTGGTTAACCTATTTTTCATGCTCCAAAGTGGGAGCGACTGGAATACCCTCTGGGAGGAAAACCAATCAAACCCTTATTTATTCGATTTTTGTTATTGGATTTATTAGACAAAAAGCCACCCAAGTTACATACCTAGAGTAATGGTATATATTAATCCTTTCACTACAAACTAAATCCTACAGATAGTACATGTAACCTAAAGGGTTGTTTTAATTACCTACACAGAACTAAGATAAAAATACATATAACTAGACTGCTTTTTTAACTTTCAGTCTCTGTTTCATGCAAGTTTGAAAAATAAGTGAATAGAAGTTTTATGAATTTAAGAGAGCCAGTTTACAAATCACGATAATGCATCTTGCTATAAGGAAATAAGTCACAATCACAATATCTTTTTACCCTGCCAAAGAACTATGAACAACAAACCGGTATCGAACAAAATTAAAGTAATTGGGAAAGTCATTTTGATTGAATATACCCACTATATATTCATTTTGTCATTTACAAGTATTTCAAATTTCAAGGCTCCTCGTCTTCAACTTCTTCCTCTTCTGGAATAACTGTAGTCTGCAGGCCTTGTGGAGGCGTTAATGAATCCGCTCGAGTAATAACATCGTGTAAATTACTTGGAGAAGCTGAGCTAGTTGAAGACCTTTCCGAGTCGCTGCTTGGACTGCCGATGTAAAATCCTTTACGAATATTGTTGTTCCGCACAAATTTAAGTTTTTGTTCCACAGTGTACCCCAGTAAATCTTTTCTTGTGATAATTCCTTCTAGTTGATTATGTCTATCAACGACAACCATGTGTCTCAATCCTAAGAAACGGAACATCATGTACGCCCGGTATAAGGAAAAATCTTTTGGAACCGATATTGCTGAGGTGTTGATGTATGGAAGCTAGAAATAAATACATTCAAATTGCAAATTGTAAAACCATTTAGCAATTGACATTAAAATAAGTTCTGTAGCCTATACCAGATTTACGTAGACATTTCGGTATTTCAAGCCACTGCTGTACATATGCAACGTGTTGTTTACAGTTTCTAAATCTTTTAGCTTTCCAGAACTGTACTATATTGCCAATTAAAAAAACGATAGATATATTGGCATACTAATTTTTAATGGGTACTTGTAAAATGTTTGATATTAGAAACTTACTTCTGGGTATGAAATTCGAATTTTATCCATGTCCTCTGGAACCAACTCACGTGCATCAAATTTCTTAGTTTTCGTTAACAGAATGGTTAGCTCTAATCTAAAGGTAAAAAATCATTTAGTCTTTGAAAATTTTAATGGGGTAAAACGAGATAGCGTTTATACCTTGTAATTATCCCTAGGAATGTTCGGTGAAACCCATTTCCAAGCTGAACAACCGGAAAGCCTCCATGATTTGTATCCAACAAAAGATTTGCCAAATTGTAGATGTTCTCCTTTACCCCGACATATTGAACTGGGGATTTCATCACATCCTCAACTCGAAAAAGTTCCAAGTTAAGACTGTATTAAGGACCATGTTACACTTACATCAGAGTTACAACCACAAGTTGATGCGACTATTCTGGAAAATTGTTTAAAGCTCACCGTTTCCCATTGCTATAAATTTTCAGTTCAGATTCTAGGTAAGGTATGCATTTGAAATCCAACATGGAATGATACAGCGAATGCGTTAACAAATCCCCGGAAAATTTCGAAAGCATTACGCACAGCATAATAAGCAATGAAATATTAACATCATTGGTCATCTCAACCTGATATAAAATACATACATTAAATTGTAGTCGATCGAAATAAAACGCGGTGAATGATCTTATTGATAGAACAATAACTTACCATCATTACAACGGATGTTACTGGAAGCCTAATTACAAAAGAAATAATGTTTCCATTATAATGTTTAATACATATCTACAATTACCAAATGTTTTGTGAACCTTGAAGTGCCCGAAAGAAACGACGCTGCTCCTAAGAGTGCCAACGCTCCTGGGTCAATCCAATCCCACTCCTTGCTGTCATCCGGGATTTCGAAAGCGTCATTTATTAACTGTCCAATAAGGCGACCGTATAAAGCTCCAATAGCTCTAAAATGAAATATAAACTGCTCGTTACAATTATGTTACCAAACTTATCATCCAATAGCGAAAGAATGCATTCCTACAATTGCGGAATCAAGAGTCCACTAGCAATGCTAGTTATAGATGTCCAACTCGAAAAAATAACGAAGAATCCAAGAACGTAAAGTAATATAGGCCAATCAAAGTATCCAGCAGTCCTTCTGGAGAAAAGATTTCGAATCATTTGTTCCCAAGAACCAAATAGAAGAGATGCTCCTAATTTTGCATAACATGTAATAAATCATAATTCAAAAATGTATAAAACGTGATGCATAGAATAACATATATTACAGACATAGACAACAATAGATAGGTACTAATACATTATATGTTGCCACCTTCATTAAAGTCTCCTACTTGGATAAGCTCTCCATTATGAATTGTAACGTTTAACGTTTCATTACACTGGAACCCTCGCAAGCGAAAAAACCTGGCACTGTGAGCTTTTTCATCATGAAGTATCTGGGTATGCTCTGCCGGTTTACAAGAAGCGTACTGTAGGCTCATCATCACTGCTGCTGCAGATAGCACCTGTTACAAGTACAGCATATTTGTGATTAATATGTAATTAGGTTATAAGCAGCAATATAATATGTAATGCATTAAACTTTTCTTGCATACAGAAACAAGGAGGACTTCACATATTTTGATAAAGTTGGCCAGCTTTGGTGGTTGAATTTTGGCAAGCACCCTTCTTCGAAACTTTGATATTTTAAGTAAAAAGAAGATGAATATACTTCCTAGCAATCCCCCCAGAAGCCCTAAGAATATTGCTGGGATGATGATGGCCAAGTTTAAATTTAGTTTTTTCCTCATCTACCAATGAACAAAAAGTTGTTAAAAACGGGAGATAATACATTTTCTTAAAAATGCAAAAAAAAAACTTTGAAAATAAAAAATAAAGATTACATCAAACAATGCAGATTCAGACAAATGATACAAGTGTGTGTCCTCATGTTCCGAATTTTCCAAGGCTGAAAATAAATCGTGCAACAGTTCTGCAGTGGCTCGGGCTAAAATGCAACATACAAAAGCTTGCCACGTTAGCGTTTTGGACCAATGTGATGACATCTCTTCCATTGCAAATGTAAGTCCAGCAATAGGGGAACTAAATGCCGCTGCGACACCTGCAGCAGCCCCAACGCAAATCAGTGAGTGCCTGGAAATCATAGCGATACGAAACGCTATCAACATATAAACGCTATGTGAGCTGATAAGCTAAATTTTACATGACACTAATTTTACCTTTCGCGACAATCTCGATATCGACAAAAGCTTGGAAAACATTCAGTTGTTTCCTCTTCTTCGCTGTCTGTTTTCTTTCTTTTATGTACTGATTGGAAACGAAAGGGTTTTGCCATGCATGCTCCAACTAACGCTCCAATGTGTACCTATAAGTTTTGTTTAAAAATTAGTATGTACTACATAGTAAAATTCTTCTATATAACAATATTCAATACTGCTATTTTCAAAAGTCTTAAAACTTAGAGTACCATTGGACCCTCGAATCCCACTGGTAATGTACTGATAACCGTAAAAATGCATGATACCATCTTGCACACAAGTGTCTTGAAGTTGAGTACGTTTCGAACCTGCATATAACATGGTGTATGTAGAATGTATTTAAGCTTGCATACAAAAAGACAGTAAGTAAACTTTGCTGGAAAACCATACCACACAACCGTTTAATATTCCTATAATTTCCGGAAGTCCTGAGCCTCCAGCAACTGGGCAGAAACAGACCACGACCACTGCAGACATCGTACTGAATGTGCACATCAAAATCGTGTAGTAAAGTGCCAGTTCTACGTATGCCCCATCCTTGAAAGTATAATAGAATTGAAAAATCATACATATAATAATTCTAATCAAATATTGTTTAAAACAATTTCAAATTATTGTCTGGAACATTTACTTCAACAAGGCGACTGATAAACGGCAAGTAGAAAAGCTGAAGTTTCTCTACTGTAACTTTCATTACAGAAGCTAAAATCCCTGTTATAATAGCAATCAGGCCAATTACGATCCATGAATCATTCCTAAAAGTACACAAGTTGGGGCACTGTGAGATTGTCAATATTTTACTGGAGAATCAATATAGAATAAGAAAGAAGAAGGAAGAGATTACCCTAATGACGATTTCTGAAGCCAATGCTTGTAAACTCCAGAGCAAGACGGTAGAATCGCTGCGCTTTCAAAAGTTTCCACAGTACGTAGTTCCTCGTCAGTAAAACGATGTTTGGCTTTCCTAGGTTGGAAATCCCTCCCCTATTCCGAAAGATATTTCATTTATTGCACTTTAATTTTAATTACAAGGCCACATTGCATGCAAACAATATAAGGTTAACAGTACAATGTGTATATTTGAATTTACACCTTTGAAAAAAACTTGTAACGGTCATCAGTCGGATGTACCCCGGATAGATCTTCGGGTTGGTCAGGTAAGGAAACTCCATATTCACTAAGGGATCGCTTTTGAGCTGGATTTCAAAAGAATATGAAGTTAGCAAAGAAAACTGAAAAAATTGTTAACACCAATGAAACATTTGGAATAGTTACCAAAACTTCTCCTCCTTCTTGCTAATTCAGGATCTAGTGTAAAGTCGCGATTAGACATTTGTACGCAAAAAAATATTCCTGGGGACCACAAATGCCAAATGGACTTAATGACTTAAAATTTAGAGTGCAATGGTTCCAATTCAATGTACAAGGACGACGGAAGAAGGGGAGACGTTTAGGTTTGAACATTGGTGTGTCGTATTTTTCCATGTGTATGTTCATACAATAATCGTATGATAGAGCCAAAGTCCGCTAGCCCTAGACGTTCGCTGAATTAAATTATCGTAATTTAATTAATGAATCAATGATAGTGTCAATAAGCAAGTGAATCTATGCAGGTAAAACATGTTTGTAGGGTTCATATCGTAAGTATATATACCGTTCAATGACGACAGTTTATTCAGATCAGATCCCATTCACAGAAAGAGATTCAATGATTCAGATACTAAAAATGTACACTAAATACTAAACAACATGATTCTTCTTAAGGGTATTTAAAAGTACATTACACCAAAGTCCAAAGTAAAAGAGAAAAAACTGAGATTCTGGTTTATACTGCAAACATGTTCACTTTCCATTACGTACAAATAAGAAGTTACTGTAACTTTAAAACAAAAATTCTCGACTCAAAAATTGAATTATTCTCCATATTGCTATTTTTAAACTTACTAAAAAGTACAAGGATAAAACATATTATGTAGTGTACCATTAAAACTTTATTGTCATTTTGATTACAGTCTAATTACTTCCTAGCGTGCCAATTTATTTGCCTTGATATAACATAAGGTCAAGTCTAGCCAGTAGTCCATGCATCCATAAATGAAGTCTCATACGAAAATTGCTTAGTTTTTAAGAAAGTTACTAACAATCTCTTTTGTACAATTTACTATTTAATTACAATACTGAATATCAATGGACGGAATTTGAAATCGGATGCGAATTACTTAACTAGCACTAACTTAAGTCCCTTGTGACTCACAATAAGTACCCTGAATCGTTTCTGATTACATTTGCTACTATATAATATACACTCACGGGTTAAACACAAGATTTTGCGTGTTTGACTATTAAAGCTTCAAGTTAGTTTTCACAATATCAAGGGACTATTCACACGCGTTGTAGCTGTGGAATACATCCCCATACTTTACAACAAAAAATGTGGCCACTGCTCCAATCGAAGATCCAAATTGAGTAAATGCACCAGACCAGAATAACCCTTTCTGTCCGAGATCCCTTAGCATTGCCGAAATCGAAACTTTAGTGTATGTGAAGCATGCCACGAGCACGATCCATGATAGCACCTGCAGCATTAATAAATTTGTACAATCTGAAGTAATTGGGTTAATATACATGTATTTGTATTAGCATGTACGTATCTTACCAAAACAAATTCACCTTCCAATGTTCCAACCATCGGGGGGTTGGGACTCAGCACTGCAGTTTGCATGACATACGAACTGACTCCCAAACCAACCAATGCAGTTAAAGTAACTGACAACTTGCTGGATTTTGGAAGACAAAACATAAGAAAGCACACCCCTGGATTTGCCATATTGGAAAGCGTCACAGTCCTGTAAAATAAAATAATGGTATCATACAAAACTTTCCATGAAAGTCTTAAAGTCGATCACAATTGTAGATGTGAAAGAAGAAGAAATATAATGAATCTAACTTTGTGGATGGTAGAGATATTTAATAGCTACGTACCAATGATAGATTTCGTTTCCATACGGCAGACATGAATAAGACTGGATAGAAGGAAAAACTCCGTTCGCAAGTCCACAGATTACAGTTTGAAGAACAAGTAAGTAGCATAATTCTCCAGCAGAGCGGTTTGACTCATTTAATGGTGGTTCCATTTGAGTTTGGGTGAATGGCCGTCTTCGTCTCGACGATTGGTTGCTTGGATCATCTCTACTTAGGAAAGTATCTTCCATTTCCTGTTCAGACCATTGAGTCGACTGATAAAACGGCTCTTGTCTTGACCTCCTATTCTTACTCTTTAAAGCTTTGTTTACTGTAGATAATGGTTCTGCAAGGCTATTTGAAACCATTCTGCGCTGGTTAAGAAGGATAAACGCAATAAAACTCGATAGTGTCAAAATCGCCATTATATAGAAAAAGACATCCACGGAAAAAACCGGATCCGGAATAACAGCAACAGTTCCATTTCCAAACGTGTTATTTGTGCACTCTGGATTTCCGCCGACTCCTTGAATTAAAGCTATAATACTAGGAATAAATCCACTGAGACCCTCTCCAATAAAGAACGAAGGGAGGTAAATACTATGCAGTCTCGCCATAAACGGAAGGTAAAGCACCCGGCTGGAACAATCCACAGCAGCCACAAAGAACACTAAAACTGTAAATACAAACGTGAATCACATTCAACTGCATATACTCACTACAACAATTACCAAGTATAATTAATATGAGCATCCTTTTACCAAGCAAAGCAACGGAATGTTGCTGACCCCCAACCAGCCCTGTCTCACTCCAGTAATTTGCCAGCAACACCACCGCCGTAAATCCAACCAACATCACCCCATAAATACTCCGCACCTCCGTTACCACTCTTGGAAAAAAGGAATTCAGGGCTGTATACAGCACAGGTCCCAAATTTGCTAGCTGAACAACCACCGCCAAGTAAGCTGGAAGAGACCAACCTATTATCAAGTAAGGAGAATCATTAGTAAACGCATTACAAAATGTCACAGTCAATAATACTGGATTTCCCAAACCTTCCGGAAGGTGCTGCACCAGCAACGGCAACTCCACCCAAAGTCCATTCACACAAAGCCAAGTTCCGATTCCAAAGAGTACGCACAGCACGTCCACATGCAGATAACGCCCCATTTCCCAGCAGCAGTATCCACAGACCTGCAAAACTGTTCACTCCTCTACACGCAACAAGTCTACTTCCTCATGTCTATGTAATATTGCTTGGACTATTATTCCACCACCTCAATTAAGTCGCTCACACTAAAATTACTTTTTAAGTTTGCATGGATCCACATACACAAGCTGTCTTAATATTAAAGGAAATTCCAACAGCCATGTGGTCACGTGTGGTCTACTTCCGCTATGTACAGCCAAAAAGCTAATCCATTTTGTCCAGCAGCTGACGCGAGATGTTCTGAATTTGCATAATGTCGGCAAGGGCTGCTGCTGGAGCTGGAAATGGTCCAGAAATAGCCAAAGCTACAAAGCATACAAGCAAGTGCATGGAGACTGGAAGCAGGGTAAACAGAACACAGCCGACGAGTATGTGAGTATCTGCTTTGTGCACTGGCACAGCAGAGAGCACATACGCGCCTCGCAATACACAAGCACCACTCTATGCTCAGCTTGTACAGACGCTCGCACGAGCGAGTCGAAATACAAAAACAAACCAAAAGTCAACAGTCAGCAATTGTCAGCGGAGTTTATTGCAAGTAATTTAACAATTAATTGTAACAATTAAAGTGGAATTACAAACTTAATCAAGTGAAAGATAGGCTGTGTAATAAAAGTGTGATGGCAGGATGAGCTCCGACAGAGGTTACGGTTTCACAAGATTGTTTGACTTGTTAAACATTTAACAGTCTAAAATGGTCTGTTGGTGAACGTGATTTGGTGTAAAACTGATTATTAACTGACTATAAAGTGGTTTTTTACAAGTTTGCTTTGGAATGAGTAGTATAACGGACACACCTGTGCTTAAAAAGCATAAAAAGCATAAGAAGGACAAGGATAAAACAAGGGGCGATAAATCGGATGGTAAGGATTTGTAAATTGGAGTGTATTTGGGATTGTTGAAAATGCTTTTGTGTCAATTTGTGTTTAAATCTGATGATATTGTTTGCAGGGGGAAGTACACCAAGTTTTTCTGGTACACCGGGCTCCAACCGGCTAAAGTTAATATTAAAAGTTGGAGGTTCATCTACTCCGGAACATAGTGACTCGCCGGGTCCTTCCTCATCCTTGTCGGTGTTAAATGTGGGCTATGATGAAGACTCACAGCATTCTAATATGTCGTTATCACAAATGTCACATAGTAAGAAGAGTAAGAAGAAGGACAAGAAGAATAAAAAGGATAAGAAGCATAAACACCGAAGGAAGGTCTCGTGTTCAATTAATTATAAAGGATTGTAATGATATATTGGTTTTATGGACATTTATGTGACATTTGTGTGCGTTTTCTTTATTCTGTAGGAGAAAAGAAAAAGGGAGAAGGACGAACTTGGGGACAGCTGTCTTGGAATGTCCATGGATGCTGACACGATAGAGTCTGCTTCATCTGCAATGTTAGCGGCAACAAGTAAAGTTCTGTCAATTAGCGACATGGGAATGGCTTCGCCGTCTAGTCAGAGTCAGTTTGAAATCGACCTTGGATGTGGTACACTTGGGGTAAGCCAAAGTGAACAAATTGTGGAAACGAAACCGGAAGTTCCGACACTGTATAAGCAGAAGCCAGGGGAGAAGCAGCCGTTTCAAAAGCTTCTTGACCATTTATTAAGGGTATAAACCGTTGCTGGATTTCTGGTCCAATTTTCTATTGATTGATTGATCTAGTAACCAATCATTTTGAATGAAATCGTACTTTAATTTACTCACACAGGCATTGCAAAAGAAAGATCCCCAACTTTTCTTTGCGTGGCCAGTTACAGACAAAATTGCTCCTGGATATTCACAAATTATTAAAAGCCCGATGGATTTTAGTACAATGAAAAGTAAAATTGATGAGAGCAAGTACAATACTCTTCCTGAATTCATTGTAAGTACAATTTTGCCTCAAGTCATTATCCATTATGGCCATCTAGTCATTTAAATATTATGATTGATTCACAGGAGGACTTTAAACTAATGTGTAACAACGCGATGATATACAATGGAGCAGAAACAATATATTTCAAGGTAAATTTGAAATTTGGATCATTGTTACGTGTTACTGAATAGGGTAGTTTTTGTGATGTTTTTATTAACTTTGTTTATGTGGTTTTTCCGAAGGCCGCAAAAAAGATATTGCAAAGTGGAATGAAAATATTAGATCCAGAGAGGATAAGATCCTTGCTTCCTTTAATTCCGTCTATTCGAGTATTATCCGAAGAAGCACTTGGGTTCTGTCTTATACCCGATCAACTTACGCAAGACAACCCTGATAACAGTCAGTCCGAAGAAGATAACCAGGAAAACATATGTTTAGATCCAACGAAAAGCATTCACTACGTTCCTCCCCATCCGAACGATCCACCGTACGTTTTTCACTTCGTGTAATGTGTAAAGGTGCAAACATGTCTGTTTTGAGTTAACTAATAATAATCTTTAATTGTGTATCTTTCAGAGACTTATGTGGAGCCTTTTCGGACGATCTCACTACAGAGGAAATATTGCATCAAGCAAGGATAGCGGCTCGTGAAGCCGCCCATAGACTTGCAGCAAAGAAGCCAAATTCAAAAGTAGGTGTAAAAATCGTGTATTATTAGTAGTTGATATCTTTGTATCTTATTTATTTCGTGTTTGGCTTTCAATAGATGGGATTTCTGCGACAACGAGACGATGGAAGTACATCGCTCGCAATACTAACACCATGTTCCGGAGTTTTACCAGGAACACAGGAACAACCAGTGACTTTAAATGTCTTGGCTGGAAAACTTACCCAAGGAACCACACAACTTCAAGGATACAAAGATGAAAAGAAGAATATACAACGTACCGGTATTTATGTGTTACTATACTTTTCTTTAGAAACGTATTGTTCTCAATAATTTATCCCATTCATTTACGGGTTGAAACCTGAATATTATTTCAGTTAAACCTTTGTACTACGGAGCATACAGTTCATTTGCTCCTTGTCTAGATTCCACGTTTTCAAATTTGACACCTGCTGAATCCGAAATGGTACGATCCACATATGGAGATGAGACATCTATACAATACGCTGAAAGGTAAGTGATTCGAGGATTGGTATGTTGAAATTTAAATGATATGCGATTGCTCTTAACATTTTGAAAAAATATTTTGTAGTATGATCGAATTTGCCAAAGGCTGTGACTACGCTATGTACATGGTAGACGAATTATTGGACACCGTCACAAAAGGGGAACATAAGAGAACAGTAAATTATATTGAGGAAAGAAAGCGTATTCAAGAGGAAGAAGCTCGTATAAAGAAAGAACAGGAGGAATTCACCAGGCAGTTGGAAATGGAATGGGAAAATGCCACAAAATCTAGAGATGTTGCTCCTACGGGAGGCGATGTCAACTTTGATTCCTTGCAAACACTTAGTGAACTTGGAATAGATACTTCCTTTGTTGAAGAATTTAAGAATCAAGGAAATCCAGCGTAAGAACCGTTCCTCATTACAAGTTCGTGTTATTATATTAAACTTTTTTTCAAGCGGGTCATATCAAAACATCTATTTTAGGGTTGCGGTTAAGCTAGAAGAAACCGCTCAACTAATTGGAGACTTGCAAAAGGCACAGAATGATCGTCTCCGCTTACCCACTCAGCCCCATCCTCCGCACGTTCCTTTACCTTCAGATGAGGAGCTTCGTTTGGCAGACCGTATAACAGAAAATTTGACCGAGTTGGCAAAGGGAGTTTCTCCCGGAAGTATAGTGTCAGAAGAAGCCATAAGGAAAGCAATGGGAGTCGATCTGGACGCCGCTACCTTCAGATACGGCATTCCGGAACCAGAGTCTCAGTCTCTTCAGCAGGAGCCGCAGCAGTATGAGTTTTGTAATGCAGAATCAATGTCTACAGAAATGATGGATATAACAGAGAGTCTGGATATGAAATCAGAAGGTTTCTACTTATTATCTACCCTCGATCGATGGAATCCGTTTCAATATACGATTCATACAAGTTTCCTCTATTTTTTCAGAAATGTCGTTTCCTCCAACAGCAATGGAAATTATGGGAGAAAGTACTGCAGGTATCATTACTTCAGAAGTGGCCCTGGAGATACCGATGAGTATATCTGAAACTTCAATCAGTATGTCAGAGCCGGTGCCCACACCTTCTGGTGGTGAACCAACAATTAGTTCAACAACAGGAACTCCCCCTGAAGTCGTATTGAATGAACACGATCTTCCTCAGATATAAGTTATGTACATTTCGAACCTTCACCTAGCAATCCTAGGCTAGCATAATTAGGTAGGAAGTATGATCTAAAAGGTTTACGTAATTCATTTCAGCTTAAAAAATATAACTGAGGAAGTAATGATCGTGTTTGTTTCTTAACTTACATTGTAAAAGTTTTAATTTAGATTTTTTGAAGGAGCAAATTATAGAATTTTATTTAAATTTACAGACACACAAACTATTAGATATGTCATGTTTTTTTTGTAATTTAACATTAAATCATACTGGTATATAAATACAAATACATGGATAATAAATTCAAATTAAATGGTTGTTGGTTTACAAGAATAGTGTTGTTTAATTTTAAATTGACTTACACATTAGAATTATTAACTATATACATATAACATACACAATGAAATTCATATTTTTTATTTGTTTTCATTCATATGTAGGATAGAATAGTATTTGTATTTATCGGTGGCTGGAATTATTATAGTTTTATTTTGAGGATTGACAAGTTTAGTTTCTGGGCATTTAAATTGTATTTATAATGAATTTGGTTTTATAGGCGATTTGGATCTTATGCTGAAGTTATGACTTCTTTGCTTATGAATTCTCTGTAGTATACTATAATCTATGTTGTGCTAAGGTATGATTTTTATGTACAAGAATATTGATTTTTATACCTACGTGACATTGACAAAGATATTCTGACAATCGTAAATAATTATCAATACTTTTCAATCAAAGTAGGAGTTGAAACATCCAGGAATGGTTTTCGGAATTTCTCCAGTTTGGTTTATGGCCATGAAGTAAGCTTACCATATTTTATTATATTATTTCCCCATATAAATCATATCACCGACAAGTTGGGGAGGAACAATAAGTCAAAAAGAGTCCAAAATGGTAATAAGAATAAGAGATTGAGAAGGCCGATGGTATGTAATTTAATGAGTACTTACAAATATTTATGTACAATCATATTGTATTATCATTCATATTATGTTATGTATAGTGTTGAAATTGCATTGGAGCAATAATATACACAAATTAGGTTTGCTATACTATTCATTAATCTAGAAGGTTCATAATTATAATGCTCTCAGCATTTAAGACTCAGTTTGGTGGAAATAGCCACGTTCATACTGGTTCTGAAAAGGAGAATATACTATTAGTCAGCTATCGGTAAAAGAAGGGTTACGATTGCTCACATCCATTCAGGTAAAAAGATTTTACAGATCAGACCTACTACGTATACTCAACAATTGGATTTGTTCTTTCATCACCCACGACTAGCACACTTGTATATAAGAAGTAGTAAATACTGTTACTACTTTTTTAGTAAAGCCTTTTACTACAGGTACGCATAAATTACAAGCAGAGATTTCTGTCATACTCAAACAACGTCCAGTCCAGAACCTTGGCATTCCTTTGTACCAAACGCTCACTACTTTTTAACTACGCAAAGTCTAATTTAAAGTGTTGCATCCTCAACAGAGAAGTGGCTATAAAGCTAGCTTCATCGCCAAGAATAATAGAATGTGTTTTATAAAACAAAAAGTCTTGATTTATTAAGTGGGCGAACAGACTGACCGTGTACATCCTGTAATTCACAGCGCTGTAATTTGGATTTTTTCATTAATTTTTACCTAATTTATCTAGAAATATGGGCATGAATATGTTTACCTATCACTGTCTGTAACCTTACTTTTATTCTTCTAGTAACTATATTTTTAGTGGTGATTGTAAGTTGTGATATACATATGAATAAACGTAATACTGATTCAAGCCTGTATTCTTCGACTATACGAAGCTCAAACGTGATTAATACTTTTATATTTCATAGGCCTACATTGTTGTATAGTATAATTAGTATACGCGATCTTAAGTTGTAAGTATAATATAATATTACACACACTGAAAAAGTTGAATGTTTGTACAAACTCATACATTTTTACTTATGATTTGAGTCGTAGGAGAAAACGTCAGTGGTGAAAGACAGAGCGTGGTTGAAGAATTGAGATTGGAATAAAGTAAAAGCAACGTCAACAGTTTTATGGTTGGTGGTATAGTTTGTAAAAAGATCTCAAAGGTATAGGATTGGAAATCCAAAATAAAACCTGAAGCAGGGTGTACTTTCGAACGGTTACTTTATCTCCTTAGTGTCAATACGTTCTATTGTTGATACATTGAGACAAACAGCAAGCCAGGTCAAATAATTTTCGCTGTGTCTTTTTTTGCTTGTTATTTCGTTGTAATTTTTCGTATCTATTGAGATAAAGTAACCGATTGAAAAATAACATAAGGAACATAGGCGCAGTGCTGGATTTGCTTCTATTTCCAATCCTATTCTTTGAGGTCTTTTAGTTTGTAGCTGTGTGTATATGTGTATTAATTACTATGATCAATTGATTGTAATTTGTCTCAAAGTAGCATCACACTTGAAGCAACTTGATATAGATATTGATTACTATATGCTAGAATTACAACAAATTGCATATGGAATTAAAAAGAATATTTGTAATAGCAATTTAAATCCAGAATATATAAAACACGCATACATATAAGGATCAGGGACCCACACATACATACAAAGGTTGAAGAAAGTTCACACTACAAATGCTATTTAAAAATTAAACTGCATCACACAGTTCACGACACGTACAGTTAGCAGATATCTACTAGTGCCTATATTACCTGTGTACTTACAGTGTACACCAATGTACCAAAACCAAAACTACAAGCAGCAGTAGCTGTGTGGTTCAATTCTGGTTGGGGAAATGTGAGATTTTTCTGTTTGTCTCTTAGCAGTTTTCAGGATGCAATATCCCCAATTTCAGCGCATCTCATAACTAACATTTAACTAACTATGTTATATAAGGAAATTAGAACTCATGAACCTGTAAAACGCATTAATGATCCTAATAAGTAATATCCAATTTCCATTGTTTTCATAATAACAATTTTACATATTTAGTAATACCAATTCATTTCAAATATTACAAACATGGGAATTTTCTTTAAAATTACCTATTGTTATTAAATTCGGTGATGGTATGTGAAGATATGCTTGGTGTATTGTATGTTTAATGGGCTTGCTTCAGTGCAATTTTTAATAGTTTACCAAACATGCTTTTCATCCTTCCTGGTAGGTTTTGATAGACCATTTACACAATAGCACATGCTACGTTAGAGTTTTATATATTCTGTAGAGTTTTGGTAAGGCAAATAATGTAATGTTCCTCAGCTAAATTATTCATTCGTTCGTTCTCGTGTATAATCATTTTCCTTGTCTAAAATGAACATTCATATTGAATCTTTTATTCTCGGCCCTTATACGACGCTGCGCTTGTTATTTTCTCCTTAAATGCAATCATAGTCTAATATTATGACCTTTCTGGATATAAATGATACCTATACGTGATGCTATCGTCAGGAATTATGAAATAATGACTAACCGGTGGAAGATTGTTTGTAAATCACCAAGAGAGAGCTATATATGACGAGACGAGAAATGAGAAGAAAGTAATTCTGGTCTAGACGGCATAGAAGCAATAAGTTGGAAAATATAAGTGTGCTTTTTCCGTTCCAACCGAGTCAGGCATATAATGACTGATAATTACTTTAAATGTTAACGATACAAAACCTGCAAGAAAAAATCTCTTTATTGTGCGATCGTCTGAGACACAGACTCACAGGCTAAAATAACCTCTGATGCACAGGTTTGCTTCGTCATTGAAACTTGCAAGCAATGGTAAGCATATCGATTTCTTTGAAATTCTGACCTGCACACTTTCACTTTTTATGCTCTTGTGTAGTTTGAAAGAGTATACGAATCTTTTTCTACCAGAGTCTATTAACTTGCACGGTTCGTTGATTCTCTGAAGTGGGCCTTTGGATATTATTGTTGCAAAGACATTTTGATATGCAGAGAATGAAGCGACTGAGAATGAGATACATATAATAAGCATAGACGTCAGCAGGTCAGCATACAGCATAGCAAGATGAAAGAAGAACTTCTCATCTCAAAGGATACATTCCAACTTGGAAATACATAATATTCTAAACCTGTGCTTTTATACACACTATTTTTTGCTTTAATTTTCTTTTGAGATGATAGTAGAGAAGTTACAACGTGCAAGAAAACAAGGATTTTTACAATGTAAGAAAAGAAATGACAATCAAGATCTGACGAACGGACGTACGTCGTAGCACGTGAGACGTGAGAGCTACGTCAAATTGCAACACTTTAATTATTGCTCGACCCAACCCAACAAGCAGCATGACAATGTTTGCCTACATCCAAGTTTGCTTACGCTTGTTAATTCCAATTAAGTGATTATATCATTGTTGATTTCATTAAGTTAATTTACCCTTCATTAAACCTGAAAAACTGAGTTAGAGTTTCCACTAGGGTTCTTCGAAACAAGCAACGAGTTAGTCGTATTGTCCTAGTAAATTAGGGGGTTGGTTCGGGCAGTCTACGTCTTCAAATGTCTTTCGAAAGCTAAAACACGCTTGAAAAATCTGCATTTCAATTTTTACCTTTTCATTTCAGTCCCCTGACATTTGACATTTCTTCATTCTACTACTCCTTCTAATTCCTTGTATGTACGTATGTTTTCTTTATAGCATTTACAGTTGACTTTAACAAGTGGACTTTCTCTATCTCTCATTCAACGCAAACATTTTAAACTTCAGCAGTGTTGTATGTACTGTGTACTCTCTCTTTTGTGTGCTTACTGTTTTAACGAATGCTTGGATAGACCTATGACCTATTCCCTGTCACAAGTGCAACCTTTTTATTTTTAGCTTTGTTGCAAGCTGTAAGACTCAGAAACAATCTCATGCATTTCCTATTCTGCAAGTTCTGCTTACAAAGCATTTTTTCAATGAAACGGTGGTATCTGAAATTCGCTTGCCTGCAACAATGTATCTGTTACAGATGTATCTGTACTATCAATGTTTGTGCATGTAAGGAAATTTGATTACAATTACATACAATGAGGGACGGTCTTATTTCATTTTCCATTCAAGAGTCGCAGATTCTTTAGGATGCCGAGTCTGAAGGGTATTTTTTGACACAAAACTTCTCGAAATAAACAAAAACGCTTACATTTTTACACACTATTGTGCATTACTCATGTACTACACATGAAATTTGAAATTTTTACATCCGATTCAGTCGATCTAAATAAAATTATTGAATTTTCCATGTTATGTTTAGAGACATCACAGAGAATACGAAAAGGAAGGAAAGGTACCTCTTTTCTTTTTCCACTTGAACAGCACAAAAGCAAAAAGTAAAATAGCAGCAGCAGCATTCCAGTTTTGCCAACAGCTTTCTAAGCTAAATTCCATTAAGCATTTATGAGATTGCAGTCACACATCACACTAAAAGAAACTACTAAGGAGCGATCAAGATTGTGTGAATGATCGGTTTCACACAAAAACTCGACATTCAACATTTAGGTGGTAGCCAGTAGCACATCTACAAACTTCTACAGTCAAACTATAAAGATCCATTTTCTCTTTAAAAATGCGGTTAAATATGTAATACACATGATGATAAAAGTTACACTATTTACGCACACTTTATAGCGTTTGTATACTTTACTAAGGTTAGAGTACACTGTGTCATAAACATATCAAATACATAGTATACAAAACAGAAAAAATATACGAATAAAAATAACTAACTAAACATTCTACTGACAATTATTTTCGTTTCCCATTTGCTTTACGCATGTACTCCAAGCAATTTTAATAAATTAAAAAGCAAAATAAACTCTGAATTTACAGAAAATTCTCTGTTCCATTGAGTATTTCCGGACGCTTCACAATACAATAAACCCTATGTAATGCTGAGTAAGGTTAATAGTAACAATGATACCAAATATGTACAAGATTTATATATTTCCCACTAATGTACCTATGAATGTATTATAAAAACGTTAGCTCAATAAACCATTGACTATAATATACTATATTGTTAGGTTATCATGTTATGAAGTTTTCAAACATATATTGTATTGGCTCTCGTGAATGTTACTATATATATTATGGACATTAGCAGCAGCGAACAATAATCATTCACAATTACTTTACATACATGAGGCATATATATTTAGTATGAATCTATAAACATATATGTCTAATTATTGTTATAATGAACATTCAAAAAAGAGATCTAGGAAGAAATTGAAACAATCAACAGAATATACATATTTTGGCAATAACGGTAATCCGTTATTATGCCCATTCCAAGAAGAGAAAGAAAAAAAGCACAGCGAAAGTGGATTAAAAATACTTTTTGTGAGACAGTTTTAGTTTTCATCACATTTTCTTTACGAGTTACCACACGCTTTAGTATTTAAATGCAATAATAAGAACTAAAACAAAACGTAAGATTAATCCAACACCCTAAAAACTAGAATTGTTATTTCTTTTAATTTCAAAAAGAAAACTAATATGTATGCAAACTACAAAGATGTTTTAGTGATTCAAATTATTAGAATTAGAAAACAATGAGAAAAAAGAATGAAATGAGCAATGAAGGATATCATAAAATGAAGAGAACAAAACTACGTTTAAACTACTATTAAGGCCAAATGCATAAAATTTAGTTTCACAAGAAAAGTGTACTACGTCATATACGACATAGTAATATATAATATTTAATACAGTTACATATTCCAACGATATTTTAGTAATATATATAGAGATTCTACGTTTGTGTATGAAGTATAGTAGTAAATTTAAATATGATAATAATATGTGTATTTTAGTAGATAGAAGAAGTAGTATTGAAGATGAAGACGATGAGCCACAGAGTGATGACAATGTAATTGAATAATGCTTAGAATATCTCTACATATCACTAAATACTTTTTAGTCGACCACGAATAAAATATAGACATGGCTAAATACAAGACACGAAATGCAGAAAGATGAATGATAGAAGAAAAGAGAGATAGAGTAAGAGTACTAAGAACAACAGCAACTTGCAAAAATGAAAGAGCAGAAGAACAAGAACAGCAAGAAGAAAGAGATACTTTCCAAACTGCAACAATTAGCCAACATCAAGGAGCACGAAGTGACGGAGCGGCTGCTTCATTACTCTGCGACAATGCTGACAATCTGCGTATACAGTGAAGAATATCAAATTAGTTACAGACAAAACATTGACACGTGATAAATAAATCAATAAATAAAAGATATATATTATTATGTAATGATGATTTATACACACATATCAAGTTTACGACAATACTAAAGAACTGAGAGTAAAGTTGCTTAAAAGTTATTTTACGAATACTGACGACAACAACAACAACAACAGTAACAGGAAATTACACGTGTCGAAATATCAAAAAATAATTTCATGTATTATTCATATGTAATGTTTTGTGGTGAGCTTGTCTTTCATACATTCTAAATTCTAAGGTTTTTAAAATAGGATTTTCATGCGAGTTTGTATTGTATGATAGTATTACAGATATTTATGGAAATAGTCAAGTGAGTTGTTGTAATGTGTAAAAATAGGGGCACCACGAGACTGGATCATTATGAAAGGTTTGTCACACAGACGACAAGGCTTGTTTTGTTGACGTGCGTTACATTACCTGCCACTTCATTTCTTTTCTCAGTGAAAAGGTAAAAATTCTATGGAGCTAGAGAAAAAGAACTAGATCTATTTTGAGTTTTTATAAATATATTATTGTTAGGTTATATGCAATTAGAGTGATTTTAAAAGGATACTTTGTGAAACACTGATTTTCTTTTAGAACCAGTATGAAAAATGATTCAGTGATTTTCATGCATACTCTGTATCTGTTGAGACTCCTCGGTCAAGGAAAGGCCGATGATGCTCCGTGCTTCCATCGTATGAGTTCTCCCCGGAGTGATGACTGGAATGACTGCCTCCTCTAGGAGTCCCGTGTGAGTGTGGTTGTTGATGGGCATGAGCATAGGCAATACTCTTTTGGTAGCTGAACAGTTGCCGCTCTAAACTGTAGTTTTCGGCTTGCAAAGCTCCGATTTCTCTTCTGGTGTAAAGCGATCAAAGAGAAAAACAAGGAGATGAAGAAATTACTCAGCATTTTGTATATTAAAACAGGACGTTTCTATTGCTGCCACCGGCAGTGTTTTTCTATCATCCTCCACAAACATAAAACCAGAAGGTACGCTCTATATATTGCACTCATTTTTTTAAAATGTGCGATACCTCATTTGGAAGTTGTGAATCCGCGTAACGTCATCATATTTGTGGTACGTGGCTTGAAACAGTAAATAGGACTCTCCCCACTCAATCTGAATCCGAACTTGACGCTTGTCGTTTAGGTAAAAGCTATTCGGGTCCCGAACCTATAATCATTTTCAAGGCGAGAAGTAGGAGGAACAGAATGAAAATAGGGAGAAAAGAAAGAACAAGAGAAATTGGAATATCACTACGTATATATTGCATTCACAACATTGTATCACACCATAAATTACATTCTTTATTATCCCATCAATCTACTGAAACAGCAAAGAGTGTCACAAAATAATGATCTACATTATGCTACGACATGTTAGTAAGTACATGATACGATGATATTTCTCATGAGAACGGGAATGTGTAACAACGCGTACAAAGGCTACACAGGGAGACAGAAGACAGAACACTTTCAAATGAGACCGCACTGGTGGCAGCAACAGTGGTTTTAGTGCTGACAACGAACTTTTTTGGATGCTACTGGTGCGAGGTTTTATACCACTATCCATTAAATTGTTTTTGTATACTTACGTTTCTACTGCGTTTACCTAATTTTGGATAAGATTATATAACACACTTGCCCTATAAAAGATTAACTTTAACCTACCCAATCCTACTGCAACTATCCTATAGCATGTTATTTTCATCTGACAGAAGATTGCTAAAACAATATTGTCAAAGCAGCAGCTCAACAAACAGCTTCCGCTTTCAGCTTTGAGAGTACTGAATGATGAAGGGTAACATTCATGTAGCATAAAGCGGTCACAAAAAGCCCAAATAACCTGTCAAAAAGCCAAACGAACTAATGAACTTTTACGTTGTACTATCTATACAATGAAATAATGTGAATCAGTTTCTAGAAAGATAGGATGTGCCTAGTCGGGCTGGATCACATAGACAACTCAAAAAATCATTTCGAGAAGCCACAAAACAGCCTGTTGTAGCAAACTCTGACAGCTCAACTATTACAAAAGCAAAACAACAAAAGTATGAATGACACAATGAATGGTGCATAAGCGAATCTGAGTGACAGCAAAAACATTTAATTCAAAAGCAACCACAATGGTGTAATGATATTATATGAAACGTTCACACCATGACATGATCATCAGAGAAACAGAAATCATGCATTACTTTGGCATGTTCTACGTGTATATTATGTAGTATGTTAGTATTATTAGTGAAAAAATGAAAAGGAAGTAAAGATACTATTGTGCAGGAGCAAAGATAAGATACTATTCATTAGATATTAGTGTTGAAGAGAGAAAACAAATTTCATGAAAGCAAACATAAGTGTCAAGCAGGTACTGAAGGAGGCTTCATACAGTAATTTGGCAGATGGCACCCGAAACATATTTTGGTTGAATGTGGCACCAACAGCAACAACTGCGTATGCAGTAATGGTGACTATTTCATTCCGATCTACGAATAAGGAGCATGCGACTATAGCTTATAAGTAAGTGAAAGCTACGTAGAAAAATGATTATCATGATGACGACTCTGGCATTCAAATTGAATGAGGACTGGGCCGGACAATACCAAGTAGCTTCAAAATCTGTGGTATTTCATGCGGACCATATGAATATAAAGAAAAAAAGGACACCATCTTAGATTGACACAACACAACGAAACACAAAATACTCATACAAATTGAGATGGGGAAGATGAGAAAGTCTCTAAGCTTAAGTTGCAGAATTTGCTTAAGCATAGTATAATACTTTTGTGGGACACATTAAAGTAGCAGCTGCGTTTGTTGCTACCGTCCGATATGCATCGTTTATGAGCAAGAGACAGTTGCTTTTAGGTAGCACATTCGAACTGAAAGCATTTCTAGGTAGGTATCCTAACCAATATTTATGCATGGCAATAATGATAATATACACTCCAGTCACAGCCTGTGAAATGTGCACATCTCAGCAGGGAAATCCGCCAGGTTTTCTAGACTGAACCACTAACCTGGATACCGGAGCAAGGCTCTTTTAAAATTGAAATATAATGTACCAATGACGAGGCGAGAAAATGAGAAAGGTCTAAATGTGAAATGTGCACATTCTCCATTCGTTCGTTACATGACAAAATTCTGGAGTGAGCGCGAGCATGCACACACTTCTATTTTAATATTTATTACTGACGGATTGATACACTGGAGGAATCCTGGCTACAATTTCAATCCTCCGCTTCCGTCATAGAAGCTGAAAATTGGGCTACTTTACATACTTCCGCTCGGTTGTTTCTCCGACATCTTGGTAGATGGGTATGCTACCTAACTCGTCGCAATAAATTTTACCCATACATCCCCTACATGTGCATAGACAAAACAACACTGGTCCAGGGAAAACAGTAGGCTTAAAAGGGCTTATGTCATCAGTATCTATGTTTTGCCAGCACGGGATATGTACGAAAATAGAAATTTGAAGGTGTACCCATACTCATAATACTATTATTTAGAGTATATATTACGCAAAATAACTGTATAGCATGGCTGCATACCTTGAAATATTTTGTGATTTACCAAAACATCAATGACAGCATGGGGAAATAGCACTGGTAATAAGATTTTCCAGGACAAAAATCCCAAATGCACGCGCGACTTTGACATCGAAAAATACAAGCGTCTATCAACGCAAACTACAACGCCTACTTTCTCATAAAGTAAGTACCCTTCACACTTATATCAAAGTATCATGGTATATGGTCACACCTGTAAATTTTCGTGGATTCCTACGAATACATATCCTAATAGAAAGATTGAAAATGAAAGTGCGAAAGAAATAAGCTATTTTGGTGTTCAACTTGGCGGAGACCTAATGGAAATTATTGTAGAGGAAGTAGGAGAAGGGCTATACAGAACACATCTATGGACACTGCCTTGTCTCCAAAGAGCCATTAAATACTGCTACGATGGAAAGTCATGCTAAGAATAAGATGAGAAAACTGCTGAAGTGAACAAGCTGGTTAGTACACTCACAGATTCGGTCTTCGGTCGCATTATTGGATTGTTCCGTAAGTACCTATGCGTACTGAAGAAGTGGTAAGGGAAGAGAAAGAAACCTGTCTCCGTCGTTATTTCATTCCATGCATGCTCAGCAAGCCACCGGATGAAAAGGAAAATTCATGCATGGCATAATACGTATATTGCAAAGATGAGTGCACATTGCGGCCACGAAGCACTTCATCAGGTGAAGGAGAAGAGAGGATCCAAAGGACGACTTTTGTTTCTTAATTTTTATGAACATGTATTATCACCACCATTATTAAAAGAACACATACATTTAAGCTGAAGCACTAGCAAGCAAACCAAGCAAAAATTACTTTTCCTCCAGTTGGTAGACCTTTTTGTAACCACTATCATCATCAGTGGTAATAATAACCAAGCAAGCAAAAGGAGAGAGGTAATAAGGTATTATTATTGCGCACATGTCGTTATTAGAGGGAAAGCCCTGTCGTACTTCTAAAGGACGAGGGAACGTGTACCACGTAAATGAGAAAAGCTGAGATAGAAGGGCAGCAAAAAGTTTAAGATTCTGTACAAAATCGTGGGTAAAATGGGATTGGGAACATGCTTGGATGGATTTTTTCAAAGAGAAAGAAGCAAACGGCAGGGTTACACTTGTATTGCATGTATAGGAGAACCAGTTCTAGGAAAAGTGCCAAACCAACAAGAAAAGCAAAAAGATGAATGAAGTGCTGAGAACTTGCAAGACTAGAAGCAGTTGTTTGGATAAGAACAGTACGTATTATTTACTTATAAAAACCTTTTGCGATGATAAACCATTTAAACATCCTCTTGAGCAATGTACATTACTTTAAAAGAAAGCCTAATATGATGTCTTAGTGCCCACTTCTTAAAGTATTAACGAGAACGCCAGGTTTTGCTGTATATAATATAGCAAACAGGTATATTTTACCGTTTCTGAAGAAAGCCTAGCTATTTTTGTGTGTGGAAAATTCTGTTTTTCTTAAAAACACAAAAAGCTTTTACACAGAAGACTAAAACTAGCAAGGATATTGCAATATGTGTTTTAATCTGCTCACTTTATTTAGTACTATTTTCTCAAATCATCACAGTGGAAAATCTTAGATAAATTTCATAGTCCCAGTTTTCCTTCTTGCCTGTCAAAATTCCATGTTGCATAATAATATGAATACTTATTTAGTATAAACCTTTGGATAGAAACACTGGGAATATAGAAAACACCATTACCTAAATTATATAGTCACATAGTCTATTATGCTATTAGGAAAGCATTTCGGCAAATTGAAACATGAAACGAAAAACAAGCTGCCATTCAACAGATCGTTTTGCAATATAAACTAAGTATATGACAATAAATGTAAGCAAGACAGGGAACAAACATGGTATAATACCTAACGAAAAAACGAAGGCACATAATACGACAATACAAGAGCCAAGAGGAATACAAAAAAGACACGTTGGTTTAGTTTACAGGTCCGGTCTTGTATTTGCATACACATACATTCCTATACCGTGTAGGCTATACGTGTACAATTATTACACAATATACTAAAAATATACCAAGGAAAAGTAATGATACCCTCCAAAACATGAATATTTGCCTCCTCATATCCATTTTTATTGTGCTATCATCATGAATCATAAATGAATAAAAACTGAGCTGGGATGGGAAAACAAGTTTTAATACGCCTTTCTCGGAACATAAACAAAACAGTCCCTTTTCTCGACAAGAACAAAAGATGGTAAGCTCGTGAATGCAGCCGAATGATAACAAGAAGCATTCATGCACTGGTAGTAACATAAGAAGAGAAAAGTATTCTCCAAAAGCAATTTGATATAATTTCAAAAAAAAATTGAGCACCCTTTATAAAACTAGCTCAATTTGAAGTTACAAAGTATAACCCGACATATAAATTATATGGTAGTTGTTGGTAATAATAAACCTCTCTCAGATCATATTTCAAATGTTCCTTCAGTAGAACTCAGTTTGACTTAAAAATGAGAGCGTCGGGCCTGAATAACTGCAACATGTCTATTATACTCATAACAATGTTGACAAAATCACCCTACCGCCTACGACGACCCTTAACATTACAGTATGTCCTGTACTAACGACCTCTCAAACAGCGTGCTTGCACGCATTCATTAGCTTTCATTTTTACACTGACAAAGTAAATATAATAGTAGCATGAGTAATTGGGGAAAGCCATCCATTCTCTCC
Source organism: Entomobrya proxima (assembly GCA_029691765.1). NCBI lineage: Eukaryota > Metazoa > Arthropoda > Collembola > Entomobryomorpha > Entomobryidae > Entomobrya > Entomobrya proxima. The sequence continues at coordinate 10,746,298 of CM056170.1, read as the reverse complement.
ACAATATCGAACTAATTTGACAAAGAAATTTCTTTACTAAAAATACAAATCTTTTTGTGTAAAATATTTCTTTTTGACAATCGACTTTTTTGTCACAATGTCAATTTTCATGAGATCTAAAAATTATAAAGGAATAACATGATGTGATTATACTGTTTTTCTCCTGGATGTTTTCTGTGTGAGTGTATGTTTTTTCATATTTTATGATATAATATGACTTAATAGCGCATTTTCACAATTATTGTACACAGTGAAAACACAAAATTCAAATGAGAGCGTGGAGTTATCATTGCAAGCATTAATTTGATATAATTAGAGCTATTGTACACACCTACCACTAATGTCACACAATAAGACAAAATTACTAATAAACATAAAAATATTCTAGGCGTACTACTGCATACGTACACACACGACGTTTCTTTCATTGTAGGTTTTTCAATGACAAAAATACGTAAATAGCAAGCCAAGAGAAGGTTAGAGAACAAATAGTTATCAATTTTTGAGCGGTTTTTCTTACATCTTGCAACAGTTTTTCCCCATTGCTTCGATTTCCAAGGCGCAATTGCTTCATAGGGCTCTGCTCAATACAAGAATGGTGGCGGGCGGTGTATGATGGTTTAATGGAGAAAGGTACGGAGCGGTGGTTGTGATCGTGGTGGATGGAAGTATTGGTGAAGAGAACAGGCATACACACAACATTTATTTTGCATGGAAAGTCAATAAAAAAAGAAAAGGTGGCATTTGGAGAAAAACATATTATGGGAAAAATACACTCGACATTGTATTTTGTAGGCACACAAAAAATGTACATATAGTCACATTGAAATAGACAAAAAAGTTTAAGGAATGGCAGGTGGCATCAGCAGCAGGCGTAAGGGCAGCAGGTTTCAGAGGTCAACAAGTGCCGCGTACGTACAGCATTTAGGAAAAGAGACAAAGAAGAAATAGATAAAAATATGTTTACACGAGATCTTATAGATGGATTACGCTAAGGTATAACAGATTGGATACACGTTTTCTAATTTATGGTACAAATCATAAGCAAATTCTTTTCGGAGAAATCAAATTCAATACTCGTAAAATGCCACTTTTCGGGAAAGTATAAAAACCTAGAGTCATATTCTTTACATCAACACATTAATATGGCAATAATACAGTTTGCACTTTGTGAATCGATTCATTTGGTGTGTAGAATGTTATATGTTTATCTGTGATGCTTTTCTTGTTTTTTGTTATGTCATTAGGAAACTGTTTGTGTCATTATAGTATTGTGTAGCCGCAAAAATGGAGTGAAGAAAATAATAAGCTTTATTAGCTTTGTAGCAACTTGCTGTCATTTTATATCACAAAGCAATGTGTTTAGCGTACACAATTTTCACAATATGTACATTTTGCTACTGAAACGTAAGTCAAGGTGAATGTAAGGGAACGATTGGAAATTTGAGAAGTGTTATGGGAAGGTTAATTATTTCACATCGTTGTTACTGCCATCAATGACTACTCCAGACTCATTAAAATACAGGTACGGCTCAAACGACGAGGAAGTATCTCGTGTCTCTTACAATGGGCAATCTATACCTTTACCACTTTTGTATAAGTGTATGTGTAATGTCTGCTGACTATATAATAGAAAATAGAAAACAAGGGAAAGAGTGAAAGCGGATTCTCCCAAAGGCTTTCGCGTTTGCTGCCTAATGCGCTTCTATTGTCTCCAGCTGCATCACAAGAGTCGCTGAGGTGTTCATGATTGGATGATGAGATGACATAAATGAGCTTAACGAGAATAGCGATAAAATATAAAGTTGAGTCTGAGTGATATTGGAGAGGTAAACTGATACTATTTTCGGGAACACCAAACAAAGCGTGTAGCAGGTACACTCTCTCGCTACTTGATCATTTACTGTTAAGTATTTGTCTGGTTAGAATTGTGAAATAGGGATTTTGGTACCTTAATATCTACTATGATTTTCCTTACTGAATGTTGTGAATAGGGAATACGTATATTAGGAGGTAAATTTGGAGCTAACATAAGATTTCCCTGACTCATATAGCGGGTGTATGCTGGTGAAAGTTTGTGAAACAGTGTTTGTAATCTGAAATGTCCTGAATATGCTTGCTTGCATGGATGAAAGTGACTGCTGATTGTGTTCTGCTGAATCATCTTTTTCTTGCTTCATTTCTGAGAAGACGCAGAAATTACTTATTCTCATTGCACCGCAAGCTGTTTAGATAACGTCTTCATTGAGAACCAACATAATGTATAAAATATATTACTAGTAAAATCGAACAAAGAGAACCAATGATAGATAGGACAACAGAGAGTGACAGGACGCCCACACTCCCACAAGCCACTTAAACTTTGTATTCTGTTGACAGTTTCATGTTGCACACTACACCATTACCTAATGTGGTGTTATCCCTTTTTCTCTTCAAACCTCAGAACAAACAGTGCGGTTGTTTTCATTAAGACTTACAAGCTGCTAACCGAAAACTGTGGTGAAAACACTCAACTTTGCATCATATATAGGAAATAAACATGACTGCATTGGAGTATTTTCGCTCCATTTTCTACCTATAGTTTATACATATCAGCATTTTAAAACAGCATCAAAGGTGAAAGAAGTAACATGAAAATCGCCTATAAATACAAAAATAATTTTTCTTTGATATTATACAGGCAAGGTTTCCACCCTAAAAATACATAAACTCTCTCTCTCTCTCTTTTCACTTGAATGAAAAAATATTATCACGAAGATTGATAAAGAGAAGCTGCCTTTTTTATCTGAATATGTTCATTTAGCTCAATTATAACTCATTAAGAACTGTAGATATGTACAAAGCTTAGTATTTTTGTGTCTTCCTTTTATATTGCAATTTGTACAAGAGAAAATCAAGTTTACTAAAGAAATTCAGTAATAACTGTAATGATGATTGGACCATAGATCGTGAGACCCATTAATAAAACTATCACACAGTGTCACCCTTGTCCCCAAAAACTTACGATTTTCAAGAAAAAGAAATGGGACAGGAAACGGTTGGTGGTAAAATAATGAGCATAAAATTGGACATAAATTGAGCAAAACTGACTAAAGAAAATGAGTATAGTTCGTTTTGTCTATGTTTCTTGAAAAGTGTAATTTGTGACGACAGATACTCAATCATCGCCCACTGTATTATTGCCACTATTTTAAAAAATATATATATAACATTGTCGTTGCAATTTAAAGAGAATAGTATATGCTACATACCATATTAACCATATAGGGTGGCAACTGTGACCAAGTAATAAAGACTCGCATGCACGCATAAAAATTTCAGTATTGCTTGCTAGTTTTACGGATATAATATTTTTTGTGAGAAAATACGAAAAACAAAAAGAATTGCACATTATATAGAATAGACCGACAAAGAATCATGTGTATTGGATCAAGTGATGCTTTCTTGGAATAGATAGAAACATTTAATTTTTTCGTTTGTATTTTTCATATTGAACATGGTTCGTCGTGAACACACGCAATAAGTTAGAAGAAGAATTTATTATATTTCAAATGTACGGTCTGCAGATATTCTTCGGTATTTAAAAATCACATCTGCCAATATAACAGTTAACAGTCAACTATATATTTTCGGAAGGAAAGAAAGCATAAATAATTTTTTAACGCGCTTATGAGTCTGTATTGTGTATACGAGTTGACACCCAATATAGTTCTTGGTACTATATTATACCATCTATGTTTGACTCAGAATACTGAAAAATACTTACCTCTTTAACAGTGACGTCCGTCTTTTCGGAAGGAGAGAAATTTAAAAAAAATGCACATGAATGTACACATTATTTGTCACCCAGTATAAGGTACCATACATTATATATATTTGGCACATTATGTTTTTAAAAACACTTACCTCCATGATCAGACCTAAAGGGACAAACACATTCCGTCATAAATAAAGTATAATGTATGCATCATGTTTAAAATTTAAAAGTGAAAATAATCAAACCATCATCAGCGTCTTCTTGTACGTAGTAATGGCTATATGGAGCATGTGTGCAGCTGATAGGGTCCAGGAGCCCTGTTTTACTGTTGTACCGAAGGAGATAGGCACTCCAACTCACATAGCGCAAATGGTTCCTTGGCACATTGTGAACATCCTTGTACACCATCCGAATCCGCAACGTGTCTGAGTGAGTATCTGCTTCTAGTGTCCATGCTTGCTTGTCTCTGTCGTAGCACATCACAGCTTGACTTTCAGCAGCTGGGGTGGTACTGGTGGCGGCTGCAGCGGAAGGAACGGTAAGAACTGGATTTGGTGTGGTGGGGACTTGAGGCACCAAGGCCACTTCACTCAGAGTATTGGCAGTTACCATCTCCAAATGGATGTGGAGCATGCCCTTTAATATTGCAACACATTTTAATAGCAAGTCAAACAAACTTCTGTACCGGAAATCCGTCAAAATAAATGTACGGGAAAGAAACACGAAGAGAGAAAAGTCGCAACGTTCACCGAAAAGTAATTATCTCCCATTTAGCCGAAGTGGGAATGAAGAGAAAGGTGTGTAAATAAGAAAGAGCAAGATAGAAGGAGGCAGAAGTACACCATGAAATATAAATCGTTTCCTAGATCCACCTTTCCACACTCTTGATCTATACAACAGATACTTACAAACAAAAGTATGCGATAAACGGCACATTAAAGCCCACTGCTTTTCTCATGTCGAACAAGTTTTTTTTTCTTTTTGCTTAAGATGTGGAAGATATATGTACATTGTACATAATATTTTCTTCTTGTTTTACCTAAAATTCTTTTGAATTTCAAGCATATCATGATGTAAGGTTTGTTTTGCGGTGAGGTTGGTCTAAAAATTGAGCATTTTAGCAATTTTCAGTGGTTCCCCGTCTCTGGTGAACACAAAGAATTTTATTATGGTGTTATTCAAGAAGACCAGTAAGTAAGAAGAGGTGGTTCCGTGCGGGACCCTACAGAGTGATTTATTTTTTTGCTGCTTCAAGGCTCTAATTATCTCTTACTTTCTACACACATGAGATTAATTCCTTGCCTACCTAGCTACCTCTTTTATAAAATATTGCTGTTAGACTTCATACTTAATGTACCTACATTAAACTACACGCATATATCCTGTTCTGGCTACACATTACACATTGTGTTATTTTGGAGTACCATCTGTACTTTGAAACGGATGATGCCACGGCAGATATTATGTTTTTGAGTTTCTCTGTATGATAAAAAGTACGAATTCTTCTTCTTCTGGCAATGAACGCTGCTAACTTACTTAAATACATGACAAGATATATTACTTTGACTCTGTTGACTTATTGTGTGTATTTGTTATTCCTGCGGGCTCTTCAAGGAAAGTCGAGCTTTATGAGCTTTCTCGGTTCTTATTTCATTTCACAACCCATTCATTTTATTATTATATACCATATATACCACCCTGCTCTTTTCCTAGAAAGAAAGCAAACAGCAGAGCGTGTTATTACTCTACTTTCCGTTGGATGAAAGCCTCCGACACGGGTCATCTTCTCGACTTTCTCTTACCATCATTTTAGCTTTTCAGCAACATTTGTTTACTTTCACTCAGCTCTTCTCCTGGAATAATTTATGGCGTGCCTTTTACTTTCAATAATTTTCAGTTGTTAGTGTTCACAAATAGACATTAGGACGTATGCGGCTAAAATTCCAGAAAATTTTAAACGTATTTCATTGCTAAAAGTTATTTTCGTTAAAATAAACCATCAATTTCTGCTGTTCTAAGAAAAAAGAAATGAAGATGTTAAAATGTTTGTTGTTGATAGAAAAGTAAAGCTAACCACATTGTTCGGTTTACGCATGAAACGTTTTAACAGGGAAATTTTTTAAAAACTTTGCATAATATTACATTTGTCTAGAAAAAATTGCAGAGAAAGCGAGAGTCAAGGTTGATGAAGCCGTTTAAAAAGTTTGGCTCATATGTTAAAAATAGTAAAAAAAACTGAGCAGATAGAAAAGTTAATTTGATTAGGTACACGTAAACATACTACAACCTACGAGCCTCGCAAACTTTTGGAATAACAAACAAACACAGGTAAACTTTCTCGCTAAAAACTTTCCCTTCGCGTCATTCTAAAAATTGTACAGTCTAATGATGAAAGTCACTGCATACAGTAATGCAAATCAAAGCCTCCCACACACTGCTTTATACTCTGTTTCTATTTTTTATCATCAACACTAATGTATACCTGAAATATTAATGAGCTACTTTACTACGGCTTTCTTCACTCAAGCTACTTTCTTGAAAACCGTTTTCCGCAAGGTTGCTTCCTGCAAATTATGAAATGGTGGGGAGCAGAACGTGAAACCACCGACGTTTATAGCAGTGACGTCTATGTCACATGCAGTTTGTGAACATATTATGTACTTAGGATATGTTATTTTTCATCACAAAGGTAATTTAATCAAGGTTCCCGATACTTTGCAATTTCTGAATGGCAAAGTATATCAATGAAAAAGTAAAGATAGCATCATATCATAAAAGTATATTATTTCCTTACTCTTTGAACTAGTTCAGCTAAACGAATCCTTGGAACCCATCCAAAGCTTTTGCCATTCGTGTCAGATATATCATCTAAGAGGCCTGAGTTGATGGTCCTTTCACCCTCGCCCAATATCATGACGTAACGCACCCGACACTGGTGATCAAATCCTGTAAGTCGATTCAAGTGGACAAATAAGCGTTCATCGCCCGGCTCCCTCCCATAAGGATAGACAAGAACGTTCCAGTCAAAGCCACCGAAATTAAAGTAAGTGGTTTCCATTTTTGGGGGATTATTAGACCGTCCATTAGGTAATTTGTGAGGCGTCAGGTAGGCTGCTGGTGTTCGTAAATCAACCTCAAAATGAGTTCTGATGGCACACATCGTCAGCTCCAATTGGAATTCGCCATTGCGGTCAGCAAAGTTTCTAGCATACAAGTCATGCACTGGAATGTAGCGTCGGTTTCCCTGTTGTAATGAATGTCGACAATGACAATCATCATCACCAGCATGTCCACCACAGAAACCATGTCGTGATGTTGAAAAATGCATGATAATAATATTTTCCATTTATTGCATGTTCGGTAATATTAAGAATGAGTTGGGTCGGTTTTTGGTGGCGAGGAAAGTTGCAATGTTAGATGTATATTACGACCATAATGTTTCAGGAATGTACAGATCCCCCAAATCAAAGAGTTGTTGGAGGTCCAGAAATTATTATTACATCACCACCAGCAGAGCAAAGTTGCCCATCACCCAGGCACGTCGTGAGTTGGTGAACCAAGGGAAAAGTAGGATTGCAGTAAAGAATGAGAAAATGGATGTAACAGCAACAGCAGTCGGAATGACCAGTTGTTGGTTTCATTTCGTAGAAACAGGCACATGGAAAAGGAAAGAAAAAACACGCACACGATGACAATAACGTTATTAGCGAGAACAAACAGAAGTAAGACCATTATAAATATTAGATGTACCAACTGCAAAAAAGCACTCCATAAAACAAACCTTCTGACTTGTTGACGTAAAGTAACAAGCGGATGCCTACCATTCAAAAAGTGCACTGTTGATTTTATGGCATTGTAATAATTTTTACTATTGTGTTAGATTTGTGATTTGAGGTCTGGCAAAATATAAAGGCGAAAAGTTGGATAAGGCTGAAATGTGAGAATGTGCATACACAAGGCACACAATTATATACATTTCCCGTCATTTTGATTTTCGGCTATTCTTACTTTTATTGAAGCGTTTTATGTCATCAGACATCAATATATATGATTTTTTGATCCTTTCAGAAAAGCACGAGAAGAATGATTATTATTGGGTTATAAAAACTAACGCGGTTACATTATTTCATGACAAAGAAAATTGGTTATAAAAACGCAAAAAGGGTTTCTGGAAACGGTATAAGGAACGTGCCAAGAAAAAGAAAATGTTTTATTTTCGTTCTAAAAAACGTGTACGCTCTTTTTTGCACTTTCTTTTTGTTTCTTTGTGCTTTTTTGCTTGTTATGTAGGTTGCCTACCTGAGCTGGGCTGTCGTAAGAGAACTTGACGCTTTTCCCACTGAAAGTCTCATTAGCAGAAAAGTGTTCCCGATTAAGGAGTGTGAAAGAGAAATCAAGAACGACTCTCATTCCTTCTGAAGGATTCCTCCACACGAGGTACACACCCAAAACTTTCTCCGTCCGCGAAAAAGTTATGGCCCATTTTTGATAGCCATAAACAAACTCTTTGGATGTTACATCCCGATGCAAATCTCGTGTAACCTTATAACAAATAAGAGAATAATTCTTCCATCTGTGCAACATTGCACACAAAAACAGCATGTAGCCGGTTGTGCATAATATTATGTGAATGGATTTCTTAAAATTATATTCATACTCGTATTCATTATTATACCGATATTATATACTTACAGATTTCGTCACAATGAAAGTGAAGACGTGAGTGTTCCAGCGGTCGGGGATTTTGGCGAAGCGGTAGAGCAAAGACATTCTGGATCATAGTTTGTTTCCCTCTGAGCTCTGGACTCTCGGAAACGAAATTGTTGCTGGATTTTTCTTTGAAATAAAGTTTTGCAGAAATTCTTGCTGGTAAAGTAAGAATATTAGTTATGCCCTTTCTAGTTCCACTACACCCACGAGCATCTCTAGTGCTGATGCGGTAGGCTGGTCATTACCATCGTCGTTGGGTCCATTTGCTATTTGAACTTTAGCATTTCACCTGAAAATATTAAGAACAAAATAAAAACTTTTAAAGTATGTCATAGGGTGCAATCAGATTCAGATAAAACCAGTTGTACAAAATTTTCAAAATTTTCATTCATGGAATAACTTTCCCTGAGCTTGAACAGGATCGACGTTTATCTACAAGTAGTGCAGCATAATGTATATACCCAATCTCATTGTTAAAAGAAGAAGATTCTCAAAGAAAATGAGTATGCAAAGCATTATTTTGTATTACAACCCTTGTATATAAATATAAAGCAAGAAATTTCTTTACAAGAAAGTTATGCAATTAAAGTTGGATCTGGTTTAACTGCAAAAGTTTTACAAATGTTTTATTCTTAGACAATTGTGCAAAAAATAAATTCTGCAACATAACAAATGCTTCGTGGTTCTGTCAACTTTATATTTGATTAAGCTCCGACAAAGAGTCAAGGCCACAAAACGCGTAATCTAACGCTTTACGTACCTCGTGTTACAAAGTAGTATTTGTGTATGCATGTAAATAAAAACTTTCACTATAAACACAACCATTCACCCCATAATATGAAACGCTTGGAGAAAGCAATGATGGATAAAAAGAAGACGTTCATTTTGTATGAACTGAGAGTAGAAAATCAATCTAAATATTGCATAAAACCCAACAACATTACTTGCATGTTCTACCTTTGAGGCTACGTCGAAGGTAGGAAGTCATAATATCCTGTCATAAACAGTCAGATCTCAAACAAGATTATCGTAAAGGAAAAACCATAATATTCTTTTCCAACGAATATTGTCATCAAAGAGTCTTATAATTTTATTTTAATTCATTCAAAAAAAAATCTAGACATTTTAGCACGTTTTGAGATATGTGTGTTTTTGACACTACGCTTTCACTACTATCTTTGGGCACACATCCACGGACTTGAAATTGTTTCGCCATTTAAAAGACGTGACACGTCTAAAACGTATTTTTTAAAATACTGGTTTCCGTCTCTCATTTTTTCTTATTTGTTTCGGCACTTTAAACACATATAACAGCGTAACTGTAGATAAGTTTAGATACAATTTACTTTGCCATGCATAAATACATATTAACAAGGTCTGCTTGGAGTAGTAGCATATAGCGTGATCTTCATAGTTCCTTAGTATGTAGCATGTGCTGTGATCTCAAATGTATGAGATGATATATACAGGATTTGTGAAAGTAATAATAGCCAAAAGGCAACAAAAACGATTCTAAAAGAACTCACAATAAAGCATACATGGTCGGGCGACGGTGTACCATATCCCTTCACTTCGTGATCTATTAATGTGTCATGCATTATGTAAAAGCCTACTACCAAACTGTGTGGCACATGATGTGCGCTCGTATATCGATCCATTTACTTTTCTTCTGAAACTTTCTTTGGTCTATCACTTCAGCGACTCCTGACCCATTCCTTAATTTTTAAGGGGCAAACTTTCTTAACCAGTTCTTTTTACGATTCTATCAATTTTATGCTTCTCTGTACACAGATGTGTGAACACTAGTAAACCACATGTTGACATGTCATGATGACCCGGAAACTTAAAGCATTTGCGTGTTTTGAGCACGATTAAATATTTATTTTATAGAATTCGGTAGCTGCTCCAGACAACAATACTGCCATTCAGCAAAATAAATACTACAGATATAATGTCAATGGGACGATATACTCCATTTTAGAATTGCACAAGCTGAAACTTTCATTTCATTTGTTTAATGGTGTATGCATGCATGAAAGAAACTAGATAGAATGACCATAGGACGAGCCATGCGCTCCATTTAAAATGATCAACAACACAACATTTCTAAAAAACACAATTCTAGTTACAGTGCATGTGATGGGTTTTCACTTTGAAACTGTCAAGCGTGCCTTTTCACCAAAGAATAAAAAATAATGAACGTGATTCTGTACGCGTCTTACAAATTGCTAAAAACCATGTCATTTGCTTATCTTTTTCGTTTCACATTTCATGCATATGGAGTGTAAACAACATCATTATATAATATTGTGCCAACTTCACACATCTCGTTTCCTTAAAAGCACGTCTTTGCATTTCAAGGCGGAAATTACATTTTCTCGCTTATTACTTTACTTTCCTTGACATATGAGGAAAATGGACCTACTCGTCCGTTCATGTGACATTATCCTAATGATAGTGACAGCTCTGCTGAATGGTGACGAGGGTTCAGTGATAGGGATGGCATGTACTAAAAGGATAAACGAACGACTAGGGAAACCTCATCCATCCATCACGAAAAACAACATTGGCAACCCAAAGCATATCACATGCATCATTAAAGAATCATTCATCAGTAGTAATAGTGCTTGTCGTTGCTGTTTTTAGTAAAATTGCGTCGCGTCGTTGGATAGCTGACGTCGTGTAGTTCTCTATATATATGGGTGACGTGTGGTCGATCTAAAAGCAAAACTTTATAATGTGTGTTACGATTACGTTTTTCAATAATAGTGAGGACATTGTACATGATAGAAAGGAAATTATTGCATGAAGACGTCCCAAAAGGGAAATTGTCAAATGTGTTCAAAAAGACTCACATCCCGTTTTGGGGTGTGTGGAAATTATTTCAGCAGGGTAAACCCTAACACATTAAGAGAACTACATCTCGGTAATAAACCCACTATTTCTACCAGCTGGGGCAATCTAAACTTTGTGTTATTTCTATTCTGTTTATTCATGCACCACTTGGATGATTGCATTGCATATAGTAAGTCGCTATCAGCATTTTACATGCGTCAAACCATAAAATGACCATCTTGCGTCAGTCCAAACACAAAAACGGTGTTTTATCAGATTACCCTTCAAATACGTGCGCTGTAGAAGAATTATACGGGCAGCATGGGTTTAACACAGTGATATAAAACTTTTAAAAGTAAATGTGTATGACATGGTTATCAACATCATAGCTATCTTGTTTTAACTGCACAAAATAAGATTTTCCTTTTGCCACAGCAAATCTCAAAGGTGCTTCTGCAATACAAGAAGCAGATAACTCTTGCCACACACAACAAGGAAACATTATAGTGACTTAAGAAGAGCACACAAAATCTTTTCTCCGGACGAACGATCATTTCAAAAAGCTTAAAGTCGTTTTTACTTATTGTAGAGACAAGGCAGGTAGGCTCGCTGCTTGTCTTCATGTACACCTTCCGTATGCGCTTTTTCTAAATCTCTGTATAAGTCAGAAAATCCTTTCTGAGCGGCATCATCTCTGTTGAAAAAAGATAGATAAGAAGAAATGTACTCTTTAGTACGTGTGCATTATGGAGACTGTGAATGAAAGCGTTTGTTAAGGGATCTAAGATGGCAATGCTGCTTGTTTGTTCTGGAATAAAAAGTATACAGTCTAAAAACGATAGTTGGGCCAGGCCAGAGCAGATACGATGACGATAATATGACTAGAGAGAGATCTTGTGTGATGATGATGATGCAGCCAAAAGTGGAGCATACGTAAGAGAGGAAAGAGAGATACGCAACAACAACAAAATCTAAAGTAAACTTTAGTCCATTGGAAGCAGCCGTTCCATTTCCACAGGGATTTATATGCAAAGGGATGTCCTCTTCGAGAAACTCTGTAGAAATGCACCAGTATTTTTACTAGCTTCTATAGTCTTCTTCTCGAGCTGCTTCTTAGGAAAAGAAAACTACAGCTGCTTCCTTTTCATGAGGAACACAAGTGGGACGCGTTCTTGAGCAAGTAGCAAAAACGAATCGGCAGCAGGTTGTACAGAGAAATAAAGGTGTAACAAAGAAGGATAAGAGATGTCTTGTATCTTGCCTCCTTGCTTTTTGTACCCATCATCCTCTTGGACGTTCTCTTTACACACTTACTTTTTCTGTTTTACTAAAAGAAATATTGTTGTAATGCCCTTCACTTTGAGCATTTTTTGCTTCTAAAAAGTTTCAGGAATGAGAACATTTTGTATTGCATTGGGTTAGATAGGCAGAAAAAGTGTACATTTTTGTCATTTTACGCGTATCTTTACACGCAAATTATATGTAGGTAGTAGTTCCCTTTGACATCCAACATTTACTATGCACAGGAATATATTGTGTGAACATTTTAAAGGCGAGAGAGAGAGGAAAAGAGAATGGACTTGACAGCGACAGGTATATTAGCCTGTTCGAACAGCTGGACGCCGAGAAAAGTGTCACCGACTTCATTCACTGTCTGGTAACCCTGCTTCAGCTTGCGGAGATGTGTAATATGGTAATGGAATCGGATGAATATAGTTAAGTAGAAAGGACAGGGATGTTCTATCTACTGTTCTTTATTAGAGTTTCTGTCCCGCAGCCCTGGCCTTATAGAATCATTTACCTCAGGGTCCCTTTCTAAACTTTCCTTTACAAATATTTTAAAACTTTAGTACATGCGAGAGAAAATCAACGAATGAGTGGCAAGCGTCCGAATTGAGCCCGGCCGGGTTAGCAAACTTTTGCAAAAAAAATGAAAGGCTTGCTTTACAAGATCTTCAACTTCTATGAAGCAAACTTCTAAGTGTCCCATTTATCGGATAAAAAATTGCAGAACATGAAAATATATGACTTACAGCATGCAATGACATTTTGAAAACATTTTAGTGCGTTTATGGTTTTGTATATTTTATGATGAAATATTCACACAAGGGATTCTATTGCAAATTACATAGAATGACTTGGCTTTGGGCGGAAAAATAATAATAAATGATTTACTGACAAAATTAAATTGCATAAAAGTCTTTATTTATTTATGTGCGATGTAACTAATATGTATAAAGTTGCATTGTGCAAAATAACAACAAACTGTCAGCTTTGTCAATGACAGTGCAGTGGCAGACTATAAAGTTTGACAATATTTTTATTTTTTATCAAATATCCTGCGTTTGAAAGAGAATGTTTTTAACAATAATATATGTACTTGAATATTATGCAAAGAAGCAAGTTCAAAAACAGAATTAATGGTTAAACAGATACCTAGTTTGATTTTGGATGTTGTATTGAATCTGTGTAATATTGTACTATACGTGATTGAAGTATTGAATTTTGTCGTCACAAGTGTAAGTGAAAAGCATGGGTGATATCAGATGAAAGTGAAGAGTTTTTTTCTTCATAGACAGCGTATACTTGAGTAAATTAAAAGAATCATGAATAAAGGCTAAAAATAAACATATATTCCTATGCGCAATGGTAGCAAAGGCATAAAACCTTTTATGTAAATAAAGCAAAAGACTTCAGTCAGAATGAGGAAAAACTCCTTTTATCAGAGAAACATTACACTTTTTCAATCTTGGAAAGCAACACTAAAGGCATACCAAGAAAATATAAGCAAATCCAACTGCAAATGCTAAACCTGTCGTCACTCAGTTTGTAATTCTTTTGCTTTAAAGCAAATGGACCTATAAATTGAAAATGGAATGTCAGCATGTTTGTTAGCACAAAGCGTTTAATATTACTGAAAGGGAACGTCAATCAATTAAGCTCCAACCTAAAATGTGTACCTTTTGTATATTTACTTTCTCTGGAAATGAAAGAGAACACATCCTTTGATTCATTACTGTAAGGGTTTGATTGATACTAAATAGTAAAATACGAAACAGCTAATCAACCAACAAGTTTACCGAGTTTACCTTTCACTTGAATTCACAACTTGTGAGCTGTGTTGCGCTGTCTCGTGTTACCCCTTCCTTCTACTTGCATAAAAACAGCGAGCAGCTCGCAAGCAGCATAGCAGCATTGTTGTCTTCAAGAAAAGTTTGTCGACATTCCCCTACTCTTTCAGCCAGTAGTTCACATAGTAAAGCGAAACTATTTATGTAAGTATTAAGAACTTTTCTCCCTTTTCAAGTTTTTCGCATTAAAAGTAATTTCCAACCTCTTTCTTCTCCTCCTACTCCGGTGTAGAGAAAGTTGCCACTTTAAGTTCTCCCACTATCTACCTATTATTTACTTTGATTACTTTTTCCTCTCTTTACTTCATTAAAGCTAGTAGATATTTGGAAAGGTGTACCGAGGAAAGGACTAAGAGAATGAGAATCGACGAAAGGGATCGACATGTCTCCTGAGGTGCTAGTAGTAGTACTACAGGAGAATTTTTAGCTAACACGTCCCTTTGCAGGTATGCATCTTGGGATTTTCTTTGACTCTCAACAACATGATGATCATGATCATCATTGTTCCGTTCCTCTATTCATGAATGCAGCAACGCTACAATGCATATATGCAATTTATTTGAACATTTTAGCTCGTTTCTCTAAAAAATCGTGTTTGTTCGTCATCTTTAATAGATGCATGTCATAAAAGTGAATGAATACTCGTATATTCTCATGTTCTCCATTCTCATTGTTTTTACGTTCTACACTGTTGGTACGTTGTTATTTATTTCCCATTTTCACTTTAGAATAGATAAAAGATAAGGTGATAATGTGAATCATCAATCTTGACAGGGGAGAAGAAATCTTTGAAAGAAATCTTTTGAAGATGAGGATGTGAAAAAGTCTGATTTTTTGCAAGTTCATATACTTGTGTTATTATATTCTTATAACAGGAAGAAGGCACATGCGTATTTATTTATTCTTTTCTAACGAAACATTGTTGTCTGCAAAATTGCTTATGAAAATCAGAAATAAATGGTTTTTGTGCTACCTAACTGATGATTATTAAAAGTCATAAACGTTAAAATAAATCCATACGTACATATATGCGTAAAGCCGTAAACGTAAAGTACTACAGCAAAATTAAAACATTTGAGGTCAGGTGAAATACGGCAATGACAGCAGACTTTATGCATATATCTTTGATACATTACATAATGTTCAAATGAACATGACGTTGTACGCTAGTATAGATCAATAAAACATTATAGACTATACTATTAATTAAAGTCAGAAACAGAAAACTTCAAACTTTTGTAAATTCAGTTTGATTTGTAATCAACTTTATAATGCAGACCTACTAGTTTTCGATTTCACTTTAAACATTGTTTTAAAACACAAATAAACATGATTGTACGCATGCACATAAATATATACATAGGTACTTTACAATGCATCATAAAATTTTGTGACAAAGCCTTTAAAGAGTCATTTTAACCTGTGACAAAGGTCGATAAACAACAATATTTAGTGAGGAATAAAACTATGCCTTATATGCACAGCTTGAATTTGAAAGTGGATGTGGCAAAAAAAGTGTAAGTACTGCTTAGCCGACAGCTCAGGTATCCTTAGGCACTGTGTAATACATTAAGTAGCTTTTTTAAAAAAGTCACAAGCAAACGAGGTTTCTGAATGTTGTATACATTACATGAATATACCTAAATAACACAAAAGGCCACATATTATCATACAAGAAGTGTATTTGCCAGAAGAAAGTATGCATACACAATTAGATTTTCCATTTTTTCCACTCAACCGTTACATATCGAGCGTAAAGTAGACCTTCCAAACCCGAAAGGAATAAAAAGTGGGAATAAGGAGGGAAACGGATTTTTTCTGTCGACGATGGGGTACTGTAGAATAGAAGGAAGGAAAAGTGTTCCCACCAAGAGAAAAGGAGTCGATCTCCTTTCTCCTTTTTCTTGCGTTTTCCTTTTTCTCGCTTTTCGGGTCCTCTTTTTTCTTCTCACCAATGCTGTCATCATTCTTTTCATCATTATAACACGAAAAGTGTTTGTAGTGAATGGGATTGAAGGTTCTTTCCTGTTCCTGGTAACGAGGATAATTTATATGTAAATTTATATTGACTTTTTTTCGTTATCACCGTCCCAGTCGTTGAACACAAAAAAGCAACTCCATCGTAAGTCAATATAACAATGAAGGGAACGGACTGGGAATATGAGAAGACGAGCAGTATAAGAAAGATAATACCTCGTGTATAAATAAACGTCAAAATCGATGTCGTTGTGTGCCATTTGCATACAGAATTATTAGAGTTGAGGTTAAGTTTCAGAATCTCAATCACAATAATAAACATTTGCCACCGGTTTACTAACTACTTTTGTCTATCTCCCTATTTCTTAAAAGCGGAATGTATTAAGGTTTTGTTGACTTTGACTGAAGATAGGAAAGCTATTAAATGACCTAGTGGTTTGTGAATAACAGGATTTTTTTTACCAATTTCGACATTCTGAAAATGATAATTAACTGGAATACATTATGAAAGACGAGTACTTCAATAGTGACACACCTAGAACTCTTAATTAAGATTCTCCGTTTGATTTCCACATTTATAAACCACTTATGTAATTGCTGATATAGGCAAACTTTCAATCGTTAATGTGAGAATTTGGTTTCATTATATGATGGGGAATGTTGGTGAGGGAAATCATTCTAAAACAGTTCATGTATAGGATGTATATGGCACATAAACTAATGAATAAATTTTGCAGGAGTAGCAAAAATCGGAAGGTTGCCATCTATCATGTTCACTCAGGCGTCTTGCGTAACCAATTGATTTCTTTTCTTCTTTTCGTATTTCCTTGTTGGCTGATTTAATTCAAAATGAAAATCAGCCAAAGAATATATGAACACGAAGAAAGGGAAATGGATTTCATATTCCCCTAGGAACCTGTTTATTTTGAGATCAGGCAAAGAAAAGTGAGCTTCTGTTATGTACATGTTTGTGAGTATTTGTGCGGATAAGAGTGGAAGATAGGTATACCTGGGAAAATTGTGTATTGTAAATTGTTAGTGTGTTGAAGTAAAAGTAAAATCTCCCTGAATAGCCATGAGATTTTGTAATCGAAACTTCTACAGAAGTGTACCTAAATTGTACGCATTCTTTTGAGGATTTAAGAAATGGGGAAGAAAATCCGAATCGAGCAAATTGACGTTTTTCTGTTTAACCTGCTGAATCATGAAAATCTCTTGGGGGAAAATGGAGAGAAAATAGTGCAGAAGAATGAAGCGAGCGATCAGCATACTGATGATCAGTCACTCAAGAGGTCCATCTGCCAAAACGAACTCGGGCAAATGTTGAGTTCAATTCATGGTCATTTGTATGTAAAGAACACTAATCTGAAGTCATCTATCTGTAAAGGTTGTGCGTTCTAATTTTTGCGAGTACTATATATTATAGTCAGGTTGCTTTTGTTGTAACCGTTTGCTTTCAATCGTCGGAAGTTTTTTAATGCTTTAGCAAGAAAACAATCTAATTAAGCACTTTCTTATACTGCTACTATTAGCAATCATTATCAAGGTAGTTTGTATTCAGAAGAACATTCAAATTATTATTGTCATAAAATCCTGACGTGTATAATTAAAATCAATTTTCCTAAAAAATGCACATTATTATAAACAGAGGATTTATATAAGCACCACAAAATCTTTGGTGTACTGTGCTTATATTATTATACTTTTCATAAACTATTCTATTTCATATTATACAGATATGAAACAGATAGTTTCCAATAAAACCGAAGAAATAACTAATAATCAAGCACTAAACGGGGAGTTGTTTAAAAGTTAACATTATTATTATTACCTAGCTAGCTCGCTGTTTCAGCAAAGGAACTATTTAAGATGTAGTGTGTCTGTCTGTGTGTCCGTCTACTTTATTTTCCACGCTAGAAAATAATTTTTAAACCAAGGAATTTCAGATTATGCAGATTAATTTCTAAAGTAGGACATCAACAATGACATAATTCATATGCAACCATAGCAGCGAGCATTTTTAATGGATTACGTGAATGTTTATTATTAACAGCAACATAAACAACATAATGGAAATGGAATATTGGAAGCAAGCCAAACAAAAGTCCTCAGATTAGAAGGAGGACAATACTACGGTCACAAATAAGTTAGTATACTTCCACAAAGCTCATTAGTTGTGGATTCATCTTTGTTTTAGCCAAGAATTTTCACCAAAAAGTAAGTATAATTCGCTTACTTTTTTAACTGAAAGAAACATAAGAAACTCAAAAAAAGTCCCTGCGAAAGATAAACCAACACAGATAAATGGGTAAGATAATATGAACTTTTAAAAAATTATTAGGAGACCAAGAACGGGAAAAATGTTTCAAATGTTTAAAAAATCCTAACTACAAGAAAAGGTTCACCTTACCCTAACCTCCCATTTAAAATATATGGGCCAAAATTTGTTTCCATGGTGGTTAAGGGGTACTTAAACTAAAATTTCATTAAACATTTTACTCCTTTATTACATTAACTAAACATTAAATATGCTACCTAATATTACCAAGTTATTGCAACCGTACACGCGTCCAAAAAGATTATTAGATAGTATTTATCAAAGAGGTTTAGCATGCTGCACCGTTTCACCGCAAGACAAACCATCCTGGTGATTCTGATAACGAAAGTCATACTATGCTTAAGGTTACAAGTTGAAACTTGCAGTTTGCCTATGTAAGTATTTACCCGATTTGAAGGCAAGTACGAAGTGTACACAAAAAGGGTAGAAAACTAAAAAAAATGAAACGTAAGTCAAGTTTTCGAAGTTAGATATTGACAAAGTTACTTGAGTCACATTGTCACTATCGTCATACGCGAAAAGTTTTCCATTAGGTCGTACCCGCACCCTGCATGTAACATTCCAAGTATTTCAATATGGTTCAGAGGTAGCAGCGACCTGAAAAATCACATTCCCTCATAAACTTGCAACAATGATTTAAGCATCTATCACATTCTTATGTCTGTTGAAATAAGTTCCGCAACATGAAATGGTGGGATGAAACTTTTGATAAACTTCTTTTGGATAACGTCACAGTGAAACGCATAAAAGTTTTTTTTTCTTTATTGGCACATACTCTAAGAAGCCAAAAGCAAGACAAATACATAATATATCTATGTTGCAAATATTTTTTCCATCATTTTGTAGACTTCTTGTCGTTCAACATGTGTGCTTTTCAGGAACAAAACGAACTAATGAAAAAAGAAGGATAGCGAACTACTTCCTTAGCTTACTTCCCGTTATTCTATTGATTCCGTTTTCGTTTTTGTTATTCAAGCCTGTTGAGCCTTTCCTCCAATCAATTCTGGCAAATAACTTGGTGCATCAGCCAGCTAGCAGCACCTCAAGTTGAGTGTTTGTGACAGAAAAATGAAGAAATTGCACCATGTGTTCGAATTATGTTACTACTGCGCTATTTCATTGTAGATGGGAACACATGCTACATCGAACTTGAACGTTGTCAGGTAAAAGGAAAAGGAGGACAGCCCCAAGCAGACAATCTAAATTCGATGGATATCATCATAGATCCCGCACCAACTCATTTCCTCCTGCCTGTTCTTTTTCGTCACAATAACAGTAGCGTTTTATTGGTATCGCGTACCTCCCTACTGCCTTTAATAATGTACGTACGCGGACGTGGTGAAAGCAAATTCCTTGCTTCTGGCTATATTCAAAAAGTTTCCGTTTTACTCTTGAAGTAAAAGTACTAATACATTGCAGTTGCTTTTTCCTTCCCATTCAATGAATTCTGATTCCTTGTCTTTCATCAGTCTAAATACATTCCCTTTTCCGTACCTTTTTGCACTTGAAGTTTCCTTTTTACTCTTTCACTACTTTCACAGACAAGTCAGAGAAAGGGTACGATATCCTCAAGTCCGTGACAGACATCAAGACACGTTTGAGCTTGTTGTTTGAAAGAGCACAAAAATACATAATAAACTAAAATGTCGATGAGTTCCTGAGTGTCATTTATATTTTATTGTTTGCAAAGGAAAAGGCATCACCGATGAAAGTATAGGCCTCTGTGAGCAGGGACGTTGTGAGTGAAAGTATTATTTGTGTTGTTTGGGTAGGGGTAAAAGGTAGAAATCCCATTCATGCAATATGGCAACCGAGTGTGAAGATTCCGATTGGAATAAGTTTGATATTTTTTGCTTGGTTCGAACCAACTCTTCCTTGTAGTGACTGTGAACGTAAAGCGTTGTGACACCAACATACTTGGACAAACTTTTCCCGTCCGTTCAATACACCATTATTGTGGAATAGAAACTTAGATAGTAGCGGTAGAACTACTTTACAAAGAGGAAAGTGTGGCTGAAGGGATCTTAAAAGAAAATGCCTCCAAAATAGTTTTCTCTGTCGGTCAGGTTTGTAGGTTGGCTTGGTGGTTGCTGGGTAACTTCTAATGTTGAATGTAAGACTTTGTTGTGTGTATTTATTCTCCCTCTTCTGGAGTTACAAATAGCATGTGATTTTGTTGAAATTGGGTTGAAAAGTTGGAGAAACTGCAAAAGGAATATCACCATAGATATTGTCTTGGTAGTAGATGATTATGATTATATGAGAAACTATGAGAAACTGGTACCCTTGCTTGCTATATTAAGAAAAAACGTAAAACTTTTAGAGTTTAATCAACTCGGTGGAGGCTGAAAGACGGGACAAAAGAAAAAAAAATCAAGAAAAGCGTTATTTAAAATTGTAATAACATTGTATGATATTTGAAAAGCTTTGTTTTATTTCGTTACAGGCTTATGTTTTGGGACTGCAGGCTTTTTAAGTGGTGCAAAGCAAAGCATTTTCTCTTTCTTGAAAGGATATAATATGCTTTCTGAAAGGCTTTAATTGTACAAGAAGTAGACACCAAGAAGTTTGTATATTGACAATGTCAAAATGCAAATTTGAGTTCAGTTCAGAGATAGACTAATTGCGTTAACTGATTGCACATGAAAAGAGTAATAAAAGTGCATTAAAGCAAAGTTACATGATAGTTTGACATTAACGTTACAATGAATTATATTTTACGACTTTAGCCGCCATGGAAAAAGGAAGTAAACGTTAGATTCATAAGTATTTACAGTTTAGAATATATTTAGCCATGTTTTTATATTTGATTTAAAACTTTTAAGTTAAAAGCTCCGTATTTGACATAATTCAAAAATATCAATGAAATGTTACCGTTTTAAGCAGCTGACCTACAATTTAACATGTAAAAAATGTAACTAAAGACAATGCAAAAAGTACCAAAAACCACGAGGCAAATTATTACAATGGTAAAAGTCAAGATTTTCCTTTTAAGCAGAATCATAAATCCCATTGATCTCATTCCACTTTCCCTCATAAAACCTCTGAAACATTAAAAGACTAAAAGCAATGGGATTGGTCTAAAGATTGGTAATAAACTTTTGGGACGGTATTTGATCATCATTCATTCAGTTGAGATGTAATGCTAATGTTTTATTATTGTGTAGTTTCTTCCGCTTCCTCCGATTCTTCCACTTTACTACACTCATAATGCGCCTTGGCCTTTCCCATCAGCAATTTGTGTGTCTCTTTGAGAGATGTGTAGGTTCTGTTTGCGAAGAAATAAGCGAAAACGTTATAGAACCAGCATTTTGCACTTGCTCTATATTGCGTAGTCAAAATAATACGAAAAACTATAAAGAGGATGACTAAACAAATTGATAAGGAAAGTAAGCTCAAGAGCAAAGCAAGATAATAAAAAAAGTTGACCGTTGGATTCAGCTGTTGCTTCCTGCTCTTGTTTTCTTCTTTCTACATGTTATACCTACGCTAACGTTATTTCCATCCTCTTTACCCACTCAACTAAAAGCAACATAAGAAAGAAGATTATTTATTTCCCATTTTCATTGTGTTCGGTACATTAACTCTTCTATTGCTGAAAGTGCTTTTCTGCTGTTTTGTGCCTATGCCTTATTTTCCATTTCGTCATCCTACAAAATTGATGCTGCCGAAGAGGGCCAAGGAAGTACTTTGGATGATGATTTTCATCCTTCAAAATAACATCACCGCATACTTGACTGAATCTCCATTTGTGATGAAACTTTTTGTTCTGTTTATGTAAGTAGCCAACCCAATTTGCGTGGGTTTTATTTTTATTACGATAACGCAATGTCGTAACTCTAGCCAAATCTTTTGTTATAGCTTTTTCGGTAAAAAAGGGGTACTGTGCGACACGCATATGAGAAATGAGTAAACATCATCAGCGATTTGGATTTTGATGTATGATATTACAAGGATATTGTACCATGATCTATAGTAAGATGACATTGGATCCTGAAACCATGCTTATACATGCCGACTATAATTTAGGCATGTTGGTGTTGGTGGGAACATCTTTTGTATTGTCCATCTAAAGGAAGCAAATATCTATGGGCAAAGCTTAGACCAAATTAAATGCATAATATGGATATTCATTGCAACTAATAAAGATAAAAGCTCAAAGTAAATATTTTTGTACAATGTAAATCCCGGTGATTTATGCTAATAAAATATTAAATCTTTACTCATTTTATATTGTGTGTATGAAACATGGTTTATTATGAAAAGTGAATACAACGTGGCTGACAGTGACAACCACATCAACTCAAGAACGGATTGCTTGCAGTATGTGTATACCAATATGCAAAGATAATACGTTCCATGAAAAACATCACTTTCATCTTTTGCAGAAACTGAAAGCTTTACTAGCTACTAGTAATGTGTCCCTCATTTTCACAAGTGAAAACTACACGCATCTCTCAATTTTCTCATTCATCATTTGGGATCATCCTACTGCTTTACTTTCACTCTGAATCAGAAGCATGCAGACAAAATTTTCTGCCTATACATCATTAATTGAAATTCTTTTTCCAGCAGCAGCAGATTTGGCATTTTTATGCATGAGCAAACGCCAATAAAATGACAATTTCTACTTTCACGAAAACATGATCCTCTCCTGACAGGAGAATACAAGAATGAATATAATAATTTGAATGACTAAAAATAGACGAAAAACAGTATTTTCTATGATGTATTCCTGTGACTGTTACAAAATATGATTTGCTCATCACAATTGAATATTTTGGTTTTTCCAAACAATGATTTATGGGACTTCTTGTTTTCATCTCCGTCTCCTAATTCCTGTCACAAGACTATCTTCTAAAAACAGAGAAATAAGGAGACTTGGAGTCATTTGTCACAGACGAACGAGGAAAAAATCAAAACAAGACAAGGAAGAAACTTCAGTAAATTATTTCAGGAGGAAGCTCTTGTAATCATAACCTTATACAGCTTTGATATTTTGGGAACAAAGTTTCACATTACTTCTGGCTCGTGAGAACCGTTACATATGAGTATGGGTAAGAATTTGCAGGATGAAAATAGTTTATTATATTATCTAATACGTATATACTGTATACTATGGATATATATAGGGTTTGCTGTATTAAGTATTTATAAGTTTATTTTCTGCGTTTTGACTTATTCTGCTTTTTCAAGTGACAAGCTCTAGGGATCTTCTCCACGATGGTGTCATAAAACCCCCACCTTAGAAAAATATACCAAGTCACAAAAACAAAGTTACTTACAAACAGCCAAGTTCATATGTTATATATGTGTTGCAAATTTGTTTCCTTCTTCGCACAAATAGTATTCCACCACAATTTGCAACAAACAACCTAGGCAAAGCTACTTGGAATGTACTCGCTACACTGGAAAATTGACACAAATTCCACAGTCACATGTATTTATTTATTATTTTTCCTGACTAGCTGAATCTGTGGCTTCTCTGTGCGTCATGGCATGGTGGTTTGTGAAAGTATTTGAAACTGAAATATGTCCGTGCTTTTTCACGTTATATTGTGTTCACGTGAAAATATTTTTTATAACTCGAATCTCAAAGCATAACCCTGATTTATGATTTGCACTTCTTCTTCTAGCCAGCCACAAGCAGACTTCAAAATACAAAAATGTTCAAACGAAAGAACATAGAATTTTACGTTATATACAACAAGGATGTCTGTTGTACATATTGTTAAGTGTACCGTGAAATTATTGAGATTCTGTGTTAAATAAAATAAATGAAAAACTGGAAAAAAACAATTTTTATCTTTTAAGGCTCATTTTGCTGAATTTTGTATATTATGTTAAAGTCGATAGTCCGTGTAGTATACATTTTTTACAAATATATCGAATCAAGAAGTGATGTTTCTATTTTTTGGTTAAAATATGATAAATATGCTGATTGCGACTCTACTTCTAATTATTTTATTGCGGTACATAATTGCATGCCTGCTTTTGTGTACTTTTTAATTTTGTTTCAAAACTTTAAAACACAAACATTATGAAGTAAAAGGAAATGACAACATCGTGGGCTTCACTTGTAAATTTTATGTTGATCTTTTATATATTTTTTATTTTTACTGAGACTCATTTCAACTTATAAAGGCAAGCGTCTCTCGTGTGCCTAGTTTTAAAGATTGTATACTTATAAGCTACGGGCAAGTAATATGCTAGAGTGGCACTTAACAATTAACATGTTCATCTCATATACTCTAAAAAGTCATTGGGCTTTCACCCAATTTTTAAATTCTTGGAATTATCTTAGGAATGCTTTGCCAATTTTGATAAAATTGAAAGTTCTGTCATATTTAGGAGTATGGTAGCTTATTACTAAGTCAAAGTTTGCAGATTTAAAAAATATGTTTTTTTCATAGCATATTATCGAAACCCCAAAAAATGCATATTTTTGTGAATTGTCTCAGCTTAGCAACGGCTTGACCGATTTGAATTTAAAAAATGTTGCTTAGAGTATTGCTACCTTCGAATCGAAAATACATTTTTGTATTTTATTATATTCGCTAGCTCCTCCCGTCAGTGTCATTTTTACTTTCTCTAACGTCCGAAGGAATACTTTCTTTCACATTTGTATTCCAAACTAAGAATATAAACCATGTTTCCAGTAAAATAACAAGTGACATTGATGTGGTGTGGAAAAGGAGAACGTTTTGTAGCACTATTTATACCATTTAAAAATATTTTTATCTCGAATATTATCTTGCAGGTACTTATTGGTTTATTTTCTTCTTCTATACATTAAATCTATATTTTTGTTACCACTTGGATTCATCGTCAAATGGGATGTTACTTCTTTGGAATAACTACAAGAATGCGTCTTTTCAAGCATAGGAAGTAATAATGTATGTTTATATATGGTTTGCTCAAAACTTTCATTGCAAATCAGCTCGGTTCATACCGCATTTGGCAGTGTGTCCCTGACAGATAGCGGAGGCATGCAATAAGCAATAATCGTTTTGGGAGTTTCTGAAGGTTATATATGACATATAGTACTATGAACACACTATAACTACAAACTAATATGTATATTCATCTTTTTCTGTTTCCAGCACAGTCGAATTCCATTAAGCATGTAATATTGCTGCCTAAGGGTACCATGATACTTTATGCAAAGTGAGTACAAAAAACAAATTACAATTCCATTTGGTACAAGAATTTAAAATAATGGGACACTTGAAGTATATTTGCTTGATCATAAACAAGGTAATTTACACAGAGAAAGAAAGAGTGAACTCCAAGCACTTCATGTTATTAAACTACCCTTCACGTCCGTCGCTAAAGATATCAAGAGAAATCTTCCATTACAAAAAGATAAGAGAGTGCACTTACCATTATTAGCTTGTACTTGGTGATATGACATGATTGCACATACTAGAAAATGAACCCAGAACATATTTATAAATAGAGAAAGCTAAAGAAGAATACAGGAATTTGGATGTACTTTTGGTTTTCTCCACAAACATTTGCCTCCGCTTCCAAAAGCTATAATCTACTCGTTTGTTACTTCCAGTATTAATGTACAAGTTGTAAATAATTTTACTTTTGGTATATTTACCCTGTAGTCAGCACAGTTACTTTTTTGGCCTCTCCGAATAGTCATCATATCAAGTTCACAGATAAACTCATAGAATATAACTTATATGCGTATATTTATCATATAATATTATGTCCATCTAATATCTACTGACAGAAAAGAAACCACTTTCTAGTGTGGGAGTCTGTGGGACCCGCGGTACAATCCTACTACCGATTTCTTCAATGGAATGAAGAATAGATAGGAAACAAAATGCAATGAGCTTTGACAAAAGTTTACAGTAAGGTTTGCTGCTCTATTATCCGCAGTTTCTATAAATTGCAAAGTAATGTGGTTTTCCAGATAGACATCAGCCAGCTATATTTACTTAAAAATCTTATTCTTCATTCTTTTCACAAGAATCTTGTGTATAAAACATAAAGAGAATATGGATTTTGTTATTAATTCATGCTTTTCAAATATAAAAAGCATGTATAGTATTGCAATTTTCTCCTTTCAATACTGTTTAATCATTTTGCGTGCCTTAGATTTTTGTTTAGGAAGCAAGGTAGCAAGTATGAACAAAAATATAAGAAATGCACATAGATATACTTCGTTTCGTCCACATTCGATATGTAGTTATATTTTCTGTGTTTATCAATGTGCACATTTATCAGGCGGTTTGGCATGAAAAGAAACAATACTCGAGAAAATGGTGCTTCAGCAAAGGAATGAAGAAGCTGAATGATGAATCAACAAATGGGCTGGGTTGGGTTAGTTTTGCTTCGAGCTGATATGCACGATGATGATGGTCTATCTATGTGTGTACACTTTTAGAAGAAAGTGGATTGAACTAGGCCAAACTCGTGAGAGATGGATTCTTTTGTTTCTTTTCTCTGTTTCTTTTATCTATCCACCAAAAAAGCAAGGAAAAGAGAAACGAGACAAGAAGTAACCTGACAAGTATAGACACATTTTTTCTCTTCCTAAGCCCATCATACACAACCGTTTTAGTATAAAGGTAATCTACCACAGTATTTTCTTGGTATATCTTTATCCACTGTATAATATAATGCTGATTTATATATACTATCATTACTAATAATAGTATAATAGTATGAAGATTGAAAAATGAAAACAGAGCAAGCAACATACCTTTTCTTTCAGCTCTAGTATTTCCTTTGCTTATATTTGTTTTAAAACAATGCATTCTAGAACTTTGGTCTCTGTATTCCTTTAAATGCCGGTGCAGATCAGTTTAATGTGCACTTTGTGAAATTTGCATGGTTTTGTTAGCGAGATCACACAAAGGAGAGATAGAAAATAGAAAAAACTTTTACGGTTATTCATATATTGTAATGCACAATTTGTCAAGTGTACATGTAAACAATGTTACAATCTCAGAAATAGAGAATCTTTATTAAAGATGACGATGTATTGTCTTTCGTGACTAACTTCAATTTTCTTTCGAACTAAAGTCACAGGAAAACTCCAATATACCTTGCCATGGAGAAATACATAGAAAAGCAATGTGTTCAATGAGAATGGTAATTGGAGCTTTAGAAAACATTCTCAGGCTTATGGTTTGAAATGTATTATAGACTCGAAAGCAGAATATGTTGTGGAACAATAATTGGTCCTTTTACGACTTAATTTTTTTAAAGCATCTGGAAAATTATATTGCCTGTAAAATACCACTAACAAAGTGTAGTTTTATAAAATCGGCTTAGAATTTCACTTGTGCGAAATAGTAAGCAGACACAACGGCTACTTACAATAAATACATGTATGAAACTTTTGCAAAAGTTGACAACATGTAAGACAAATCTGCAAGGTTTTAGTCCAACCGAGTTCTCATTCTCTTTAGAGTTTATGCCCTTTTAGATCAACCAAGCAGAAAGAGGACGTGACGACGTAATAAAATGCATGACTACTTTTGACCACTAATAAACGGATGAAAATATTGACAAAAATTGCTAAAATCAGAAGTAATATTAATGTAGAGAAATATTTGAAAGTTGCAACTGTTAAGAAAGATGATGTACGTATTGTGAGTTTCCCTATAAGAGTTTCAATGCGATACGTCTACGATGATGATGACGACGGTGATTTTTCATTCATATTTAGTTTCGAAAACGAAACAAAACCGTTTCCAGTATCCTAGCCTTACTACTACATAATAAGGTAAATCTTAAAACGTTGTGTTTAGTTTCCGATAGTTTGAGTGAAAAATCACCGTAATCATCATATCACCATCCTTATCGTACTGCGCAAACCTAAACACCTCTGATCTAGTTAGTGTCTGCATTCATGATGTAAGCATATAACTGTTCAAAAGTCAAGCGTAAGAGTATTTGAAAATTCAGATATGTACTTAACTAGTAGTTAGTTCTTAACTTAAAATATAAACAAAATGGATGACGAAACTTCATGTAATTGTCAAATTCACACTACCTTTTACCTCACTTGTAAGTTTTAGTACCTCACTGCTTCTTTGCAGAACTGAGTAAAGAACTATATACTAGTAAGAGGAAAGTATAAAAGCAAAAAGGACATGAAGATCAGCAAATACAGCTAGCTGCCTAAAAATATTCTACTTCTTTAATCTACGTTTATTTCTCCGCCTTGATTTATACATCCTTTGAAGTTAGAAAACGCGAGAAACTATGCAACAAAACGTAAAGGAATGAAAGCAGATGACGTTAACAAAGGATACGCAAAATTTTCTATTGTGCTGCGTTAGATCATATTGCATAACTTTAGCCCTAATACACCTGCTTTCTCTTATCGTTCGCATACACGTACCAAGAATTCTACACTGGTGAACAACATAAAAATTAAACGTGGTTAAAGCTTAGAAGGCTTAGATAATTCACAACTCTGAATGCCATATTAGCAGAATAGAACTAACACGGTATTTTCAGAAATATGTGACTTGCTATTTATAAAATGTTGTTTTGTAAGGGTTCTTGAACATGTATTCCAACAATTCAATTATTTTTCTCTTCGTATTTTTAAATATACATTCAATTATTAAATATGCATCGGTTTCATTCTGGTTTTCACATAGAAAGCTAGAATCTTCGCCTATTCCCCTCTAGTACGAAAATGTATTCAAACTCTTGTTACACTTACACTAAATATATATGCAGGGAAAACATTACACAAAAAAGATATACACATTAAAAACGATTATTATATACATATCATTTCCTGTTTTGAATGCAAAATAAAAAACGGAAAGAAACCTGTAGAATACTTTATATTTAGAAAAGAGAATCCGAGAAAATGCAAGTAAGTGTAGCAAGTGAATTGTAGTAACATATGGCATGTGATATAAACTTGGCATGCTGGTAAAAGTACCAAACCACAATAAGAAGCATGAAGTACGGAAGGATCGCTTGTAACAACGATTTTATGCCCTTTAATACCTAAAGTGATACATAAGAAAATTTTACAACTAATAATATCAAGGCGTTACGCTGTCTCCATTCTTCAATTCTAATTGTTTGGCAAGAACAAGATATCTTTACAAAACAAAGATTCCCTACGCATTTCAGATAGACAGACATTCAGAATTTACTGGTAAACCAGTTGCACAAAAGTATAGCTCCGTGAAAGTTTCCATTTGTGTGAAAGTAGTAATATTAGAGGTTTAACACCAACTACATACAATTTCGACAAATTCTCTTCGAATATTGGCTCGCACCCCGCCACTTTCCTTGTCTCTTCTGACAGGAAAAATATGTCTCATGCACCACTTCCCATTGCCCCGCCATTTTCTCTTCGTCTCCTTTTCTATTTCTTTTTGTGTAATTTTTCCCACAGAATAAAAGAAAAAATTACCATCAGGAAAGTTCCAATATTATGTAAACCTTTAGTCGTGTAAATACTGTCGTCCTTTTCAAAAACAAGTGCATGACGTTAATACAAGCAACGCAACTTATGCTTATATATTTACTAAAAGTCACAGAAGCAAAGTTATCTACTTCCCTTTCCTAGTGACATAGGCAAATAGGAGCAGATCCATCATACGCCTATTCATGGGTAATGAGATGAAAAAGGCGAAAAGACAATAAGATGACTGGCACGAATAGGTTGCGAATTGCAGAGAGGATAAAAGGAAAACCGTAGTAGTATGCAACAACGACGTAGAACATTTAGTGTGAGCATATTTAGTGGATGCATACAATCATATCTTGATATGATGACAGTTTTGAAATAGGTCCGATGAAGACTTTACGTAGTGATAAAAGTGCTAAAATGCAAATTTTCTTGTGCTCCGTTAGTATAGGGTCGTTTTACTTCATAGCAACATTTATGTCGTGACCCGTACCCCGGGTGAACTTTGGCCGGTGAAACCTTAACTGTTACGAAAATTGTTGGCTACTTTTGTCAAATTTTACAATTTGGGAGCACATCTCAAATTGGTAGCTTCCTTAATGCAGCCGTGAGGTAGTGGTATTTTCATATTTAAAATTAGAAGGTCTTCCTTAAAATAATTAAATAATGACAGCAAGTATAAGCTCATGTTGTTTTATTGGCAGAAAACATTGATTCAGTTTCAAGGGCAATGCGTTGAATCACTACTAGGTAATTGGGAAAAATTTTGATAATAAAAACAAATTAACGAGTATATAGGTCATTGCAAAAGTGGATGCATGGTAAAAGTAGCCTGGTTTAGAAAAACGATTAGTCATGATTTTGCAACGTATATTATGTACCTACGTTTTCATTTAAAAGACGGAGAAAGGATAACAAGCATGAGACTCATCTACAACGGAAGCCATCTTTTAAGGGGAGGATGTCCGGTCGGTTCCCTCATGCATTCAAAAGGAAAACAGAATTATGTACGTTCCAAGCAACATGACGACAATATAACTGTGTAGAAAATGGAGATCGGTTCAGGCATAAAGAAGTCGGAGCATATACAATGCAAGAATGTGGTGGGTGGGTACAGGATAATAATTACTAATAAATCTTTCAGATGCGCTTTCCAGCAGACAAGTTGCTGCGCTATGAGGATTTACGTATGCAAATGATACACACAAGAGAAAACTCTACTTCTCAGTATAAATGTGTACATCAAATCTGCATGCACTTTGTCTGCACACAGGTACTATCCCAAGTTAGTACGTGTTTCCAACAAGAGGAAAGCATTTGCACTGTTAATAGAAGCTCTAACTTGGGAAGGTATATGTCATAACATACCTCTTATTTTTTCATTCAAAATATTCATTTATTTAAGAACAAGAAAACGTATTAACTGGAGACAGGACTTTTTCCCAGGATGTGACAGTAGTATCGTAAAGTGGAAAATTAAAAATACATTTTAGTTACACCAGCACATAAATATCTTGCAAAAGGACAAAGGACTTCTGAACAACTCAACAATTTAGACGGTCTATTCAATTAGCTTGCAGGTAGTTCGTTCTCTACACTCGTTTCTACTTAAACATTGAAATCATTTTTTATATTTTATCACCAACAACCGTATTTCTTCAACGTATTGTAGTAATTATTTGCAATATATATTCTCTTCATTCAGCCATAAACGACATACAGATAGGTATATCACATAATCAAATGCTCAATTCCAACTCTAGTTTAGAAAGGACACATGAAAGCGGTTTGCTTGGCCCGATCAGAAAACTGAAAATGAGCTTTAACTTTTACGAGTAGGGAAAGGAGAAATCATGTCACATGTGCAAGTGACAATTCACTGATCCGTTCACGTCGTTCTTATATTATGGTTAATTCATAATCATAATACTGTGTGTTTAAACATTTTGTATCATCATTTAAGTATATACGTATAGAAAAAAACTGTTTTTGTTATAAGTGACACTAATGAGAAGTGATAGACTTACAATTAGACTGACTGCAAATTAAGTTTATTTGTTACCTTTTAGGAATGACAACGGATACAAGAAAAATACCTTGTCCACACAACGTCATTCCTACTAGTTCGTGAATCTGCCTGCAAGCAGCAAGCATGGTTGGTCCTCAATATGTTTACAAGATCATTTACATTAAGTATACAAAGCGGCAAGTCAGGTTAAACCATTATCGTGTCTCTAAAAATTGTATTATCTTTTTTGCTTGTGCTTGGGAATGTCACAGTCATGGCCATTTACAAGTGTAAGTCGATCGATTTAACCAACTCAACTGTAAGTGTTCCTGTGTCTAGCAGCTAGCGACACTGAGGAAATTTGTATTCCTGTCGGGTTTCACCGTTGCTAACTCATGAGTTTACTTAGGATTCAATGAGATGATATCTATTCCGTTCGATGTTAGCTGACCTGGGTAGTTTCGCAGTTAAGATACATATTTATAACAAGTGTTACCACATGCCAGTACTAATAAATTTGAGTCAGAATGAGATACAGACATACGCGTACGTTATCTTCATCGGAGAGTGCATGTAACATAGGTATAGCTGCTACATACCTACCTACTTTGTACTTGCTGGTGCCAAACAAAACCAGGAGACACACACGAACAGAACATTGTCAGTTTTACAATGATCATATATTATGCTGCAAAATGTGTCTATAAATACATGTTAGTTGCCTCCAGTTTAGAGATGGGAAACGGGAAACCTTATACATAAAGCAGCAAGTGATTCAAAGAATTATAGCTCTTCCAAAGGACTGGAACAGACGCAAATGAGGGTTGATGATTATGTGCAAAAAAGATAAAGCGTGTAAAAATTTGACTTTCATTATTTTTCCGAATTGCGGTAATGGGAAAAAGCATAAATAAGCTTCTGTTCTGCGCTTCTGTTACAAGCATGCTTTTCTTTGCATTATGCGTTCAAATATGTTGTGGATGGTATGGTGGATGGTACTCACATTGTTTATTTATTACGTAGTAAAAACTACTCTTTCAGAAGGCCAACCCAAACCCTGGTTTAAATTCTCAGATGTCCCGAAAGCTTAAATTGAAATCCTTCGAACAAATAAACAGAAACAAACAAGTAAACCCTGTAAAGAACAAAAGAACTGGAACATAAGGCAGGGATATTCCTTTTCTGGTTGTCGAGTGGAGCCATTGGCAAATCTAAAAAACCAATCCAATGCGCCATCGCAAACTATGTTTTATAATTTGTAGGAGTAGAATTTTGTTCACTTGTTTTGGATACATATTCAATAGATACCTGCAGCTATTTAGAAAATAGAGTTTACCTATATTCAGAGGAAGAGATAGCAAGAAACTGATCACTTCACACAAAATATAATACGTCGAACAAGCACCTTTCAGTAGAAAAAACAAAGCAGTCTGAAAAGGATATGCTTTACAATTGAACGTGTGCTCCATCATTTTGTTCACAGAAATGTATCACTGAATCCCATTGTTCTCACTCATTCTATTTTTCCTTCTTGTCAGATTTATCCATGTTACTATATAATATAAATGCATTTGTGTTTTTGGAATTTGAGGATTTTGTCGTTCTCGTAGCTTTTCCGGATAATGATGTAAATAGACCATTAAAAGAGATTTCCGCCTTTGTGTAACTAAATTCGTACAAGTGACTAGAATGTACGATGTATGAACAGAGCAACTTTATTGAGTACCATTCTAAGAGAAGACGCTATAATACTTTAACTGTGAAGCATGCAATTTACAACTAGTATATTGGCAACACTCGCAAACTCGTTATTTTCCCATAGCATATTTGACCAATTACTGTATGTCGATAGGTATATTGTGACGTTTGTAAAATCGGGTATATTGCATTCTGTCTTTCGGTAGTTTTCTTTTAGAATTTGATGATCGTTTTCAAGGATATTTAAATCATCCAATTCTAAATCTTAAAATGATTGTTATGCACGAAGAATATTGTTAGCTGTAAAGTATAAGACGAAACAAGCACTAGAGAGACAGTTGTATAGAAACCATAGTAATATCAACCAAGGCAAAATGCATATCCAGAATATATTAATGTGATTTACGGAAACAGTTCGTGATGTACAAAGAAAAAAAGCATGTATAGAGGTATAGGTGCAAATCGAACAAATGTGTGAAAAATTTGCAGCAATTTAAAATCGCAAAGACAGGTCACAGGAAGAAATTGTGCAGCATACTAGATTCGCGTATACTCTTAGTATGTAGTAGTGAATGAAATACGCATACACAAGTTTCGCAATAGTCCTTTTGCATGAGAAACTTTTCAGGTGCAAAGTTGAGGAAGGAAAAGTTCCACCGAACAATTTAGTAAAAAGGCGACAGTGCTTTTGACTTTCACTTTCTTTTTACTCTTTCCTGGGGATTTCCTTGGAGAGTTCTAAAACATTCTTCGTAAAAATGCAAACCTTCACTTTCACCCGCCTATAAAACATGTTCCCATTTAACTTTTGAAGAAATATTTCTTACCTGAGAGAGTAAAAATTATGTTATGTGCATGCATACATGCTTTCATATTTTCACATCAGTGGAAACAAAATCCACAAAAATCCCATATAGTGGAAAATGTATCACTGCTCATGTGTATTACTCACTGCACACGACATTTAGGATTTTTCATTATTATTGCATATGTCAGCCTATTAAATACCTCTGCATCTTTGAAGTGGAAAGAAAAGGAAGACTTATATTTTTCATGTGTCCCACCTGTTCTATGTAATTACATCAATTATGTAAATGTTTCTGGAAAAGCTCATAACGCAAGATAACCTAAACTCTAAATTCCTTTAATATTTGGTGAATTATAAGAACACGTACACGACTTACAAGTTACAGTGTCTAAAGGAAGACTGTTCCATTGTATTTTGCTTTTAGATAAAGTAGTACATGTACTAATATAATGGAAGCGACACTTCGTTAGAGTGGGTACCACACAACCGTATCACGATTCATTATCTTTAATACATATATACAAACTCACAAATATATAACATGGATTTCCCCCGTTCTGAAGATTGAAGTCTTGGTTGTTGTAAGCTAGAAAATGGTAAATCCTACTCCTGCTGATAGATAAACAAAGACGTGAAATATACAAAACAACAACAAAATTTAACGACTTGATTGCCGCCACAGTTCCATTATGGTTTACCGCAAGTATTCTTCGTAAACAGCCTTGTGCATAAATTATTATATTAATGACTTTTAAAGGTAATAATGATAAGCATATAACGTTCCTTTGCAATGGATAGATTCAATTCAGAACTCGCAGTGTTTGGAAGCACAAGAGGAGGCACACATTTATTTTGTGCTATAACTATTGCGTTGTTTTCCAACGTCGCCTTTAGTCTGGCACTTGGCCATGAGTAAACCATGTAATAACACGACAGTCATTATCGTTATCATCATCGCAATCACCAACACAGTCATGTAGGGAGACACTAAATGAGTAGGTGAAAGCAAGTCAGTCACTGAATTTTCTTCATTGAATGACCTAACATAACTACATTATATCTAAGCGAATGGGTATCCGTAACATTATGCAAGACGTTCCTCTCCGCCAACGTCAAGAAAAGGATATCTGCTCAAAACATGACATGACGGGATTACCACAACTTTATTTTGATGATTATTAGCAAACCGTTTTAGAGAACTAGATGCATGAATGCTTAAGTGTACTTTCCTTGTTCTTACAAACTCGATTTAGACATTTTATCCACCTTAGAATCAGTCAGACGCAACCGAATCCGTTTTACTTGCACACACAGAGACGACAACATTTTATGATTGAGTGGCATATACTCAAGTCTGAGAGGAGGCTACAATAAGCGCCAACGACATGACATTAATATAAAGTATGTCAAGACCGATCCTCCGGCAGACTACACTAGACTTGACATCCGATTTACTCATCAAAAGAAGGAAGAAAGCGTGTTACATAGCATCTTCCAGTAGTATTATTTGGTGGTAGAGTGGTAAGCCAGGTCGGTCACAGAGGCAATGATGGCATTAGTTGTGGTAATAGAGTAATCATCTGAGTAATTCGGAGCTGTGCCAGAACGGATGGATGGATATAATGGAAGGAACCAGATCATTTTGTAAACCCTTTATATTTTTGTCAAAATAGCAACACAGATTGTAGTAAGCCGAAACATCATCCCAATAAAATAGTAGTGTTATAATCCCATCTTTGTTTGTACTCAATAAAAAATAGTAGATATGTAACAGTAGGACACAAAATGAGTACCGCGACATCCCAACCCCAACGCACACTGCAATGAAGTCGAGGTATAAGTTTCACCCTTTACCATTAAGGCAGAGTTTCAAAATGAAACCAGTACCATTCGATAGAAAACGTCTTGGTCTATTCACTGGTGAAAACCGCATGTTGCTACTCTTCCCCGTTCAGGAGTTATTCAGCGTCAAAGTTGGAAGCGCTGCACCAGAGTTGCATATACCACCAAGCATAAATCACACAAACCAACCAACATAAACCACAACCACCACCGGAGTACTTTTCCGGTTTTAAAGGTATTGT
The DNA here is from genome assembly GCA_029691765.1 of Entomobrya proxima. Taxonomy (NCBI): domain Eukaryota; kingdom Metazoa; phylum Arthropoda; class Collembola; order Entomobryomorpha; family Entomobryidae; genus Entomobrya; species Entomobrya proxima. The sequence goes on along the minus strand of CM056170.1, from coordinate 10,709,542 downwards.
ATTATGTCTGGTAAATCATAACATCTTTTTTCATTCAGCAGCATTATAAAGACATGGAAATTCTGATGATCGGGAGAGCAAGTTCGGATTCCTAAAAATGTCCGCTAGGTTCCCAAAAATTTTAACTGGGTTCCTAAAAATATACACTGGATCCCTAAAAATTTCCACTAGATCCCTAAAAATTTCCACTGGATCCCTAAAAAATTTCCACTAGATCCCTAAAAATTTCCACTAGATCCCTAAAAATTTCCACTGGATCCCTAAAAGCTTCCACTAGATCTCTAAAACTTTCCACTGGATCCCTAAAAATTTCCACAGATCCCTAAAAATTTCCACTAGATCCCTAAAAATTTCCACTAGATCCCTAAAAATTTCCACAAGATCCATCTCAAAAAAAGAAACTCATACTCATAAAAAAGATACTCATATATGCAGAGTAATATGCAGTATAATGTTTTTTGGATAACTTGATCAAAAAGAACCGGAATAGTGTCCCAGTGGTGGTTGTGGTTTATGTTGGTTGGCTTGTGTGATTTATGCTTGGTGGTATATGCAACTCTGGTGCAGCGCTTCAAACTTTGACGCTGAATAACTCCTGAACGGGGAAGAGTAGCAACATGCGGTTTTCACCAGAGAATAGACCAAGATGTTTTCTATCGAATGGTACTAGTTTCATTTTGAAACTATTTTTGCCCCCTTAGATAGGAACTAGGTGCCGCTTAGTGCAACGTTTGTAAGTAATTTAGTCATTATTTAGTGTTTCTCGGTAAAATTAATTCAGATTGTTCCTAACAGACCATTTTAGTACTGACGAATATAACCAAGTACAAGCACGCGAAAGAAATGAGCAAATTGTGAAAGTAGTAAACGAAACAAATTGGTCCAGAATGTACGGATTTATTGCCACTAAAGTTTATATGATTCACTTGATGCGCGATGTTGGTGTAATTTCTTATCAGCCACGTAGCATTGTTTGAACTATATACACCATATATGCAAGTTTGATGCAAAAAGAAATCCTGCTATGTAGTTTGATAAATGTGTTCCTCGTAAAAGAATAACATGTATATTTCAGACGCATTTTTATAATCAAAGTAAAAAATGGGATTTAAAAAAGTGGTATAATGTTTACTTTTTAGCATTTTATGTAAATGCTACTGAATTTAGACCATTATTCGTTTTACCAAAACCCCTGTCATTTATCGATCCTGATTTCTAAAGTTCTTATATTAAATAAGTTAAATTAAATTAAATTCCCGTCTTCTTCTGTCGGATAAATAATAAATAGAGCGTGAACCAACATGACATTTAACTCTACACTGTGTCAGCTAAAACAGTTTATCTGACGCTTAATATTAAAAAACAACAAGTGTAGTATGTGTGTGCTGCTTACAAAGAAGCCCAACCATCAAAAAGCCTTTTCATTGCAGTTGAGTTTTCCACAAAACTGTATTGTTTTCAGCAGAACTTTGTTTGTGTCGGTTGTTTTCATTTCCAAAGTGAAATCGATTAAAAACAATGAAAGCAATTTCCAACTAACGGGTGTGATTCCATTGCAGTTGCAGCTCTCTGATTTTCGTAAAGATCCCGTTTTTATTAAAAAGAGGAACGCATTACAGCATTTTTCTTTTTTGGAATTTGGCAGAAACTTCATTTCTTTGAAAAATATTGTTTAATCAACAAATAAAGAATGACCTTTTTCTTTAGACAACTCTGAAAAACAACATTATTTCATTTTTCTCTTACAAAACATTGTAAGTATATCTCATTCATATTACATTTTTTCATCCAATTTGCAGTTTTCATTGTTTCAGTGTTAAGCACACATCCCAGACCAGCGAAAAATGACTCTCTCTGAAACCTTGGGCAAGTAAGGAAAAGTAAAAACCTGTATGTATTTGTCTTGGGCGTTTTGCTGTTGTGTGCGTTGCATTGTCTCTCCACGTTAGCTTCCCAAAAAAGTTGTCTCTTTACCCAAGTGAATTATTTGGTAAAGGAGCAAGCAACAGAGAGGAAAACGAAGGAAAAGTAATTTTCATTTTGAGCATAGAACATCATTATTGCCCCTAGACGGCAAGACAAGAATGTGGTTGCGAACGTGTGTGTTATGTGCTGAAAAGAGAAAGAAAAAGGAGAAATGCCAAAGGCACACATAGCACAAAGGAAAAAACTAACTAACCAAATAGGAGGACTCCAAGTACTTGAGTGAGCACTCCTATTCTACTCTTCTTCTTGGGACAGTTTTCTTTCTCCATCATCATGGTTTGCCCAAATACTCTACTTTGGATTTATAACGTACGCAAATGTGTCCACGTTCATAGTACTTTGTATATAATGCAGCTGTCACCAACTTGGTAATGTACAATATTGATAACGTGCCCTAACCGAGTTACAAAGAGGTACTAAAGCTACCACAGTCCAGTGGTTATAATAATATGCTTCCAACATAATAGTTTTGCACCGCTGTTGCAAACCTGAACTGAGGCATTTTTAATAATAAAGTACAAATGATTCCAAAAATTTCATTGGTATAATGCTCGGTTCAATTTTCAAAGCGCATTAAACATTCGCTTATGTAAACACATAATGGATAAATAAAGGCGCGTATGATGGGGAAAATGGCGAAAAACTGTTTTTGGTTGGTAGGTACGCTGGGTCGATTCGGTGGTACGATCATAAAAATGGATAATTTTCTCATTTTGGTAACGAGCAGGCTTTCCATCCAATGTGCTTATTTCTCTAAAAACATTTACCTGCTTTGCTGGTAAGACTTGGATAATACTTTCATGGAATCTAGGCAATTTCTAAACAAAAACTATTACGTATACAGAAGGGTTATGCGAATCGGGGAGAAAGAGATAAAATGAAATTCAGAATTCCACATTTTATATTTAGATTGAAATCGATGCCTAGCAGTCTTGCGAGTAGTAGTGTCTTTTAAGTAGTGTGTACACCTGCTCAAGTTTGAAAATTATCCCAGCTTATTAAGACTTGAATTAAATTTTATAAAAAGGAATAAATATATATTGCGAAGCAATAGGTCACCACACGTGTATAATGTACATCACCGTAACTATTTATCTTTTTACCCAAGTTCAGTAAGATTTTACAGGATCTGCTACCTTGGACGATCCAAGATAGATTATTGAAGCTTATAAAAATGATGGATTGATGAGTAAAATGTTCGATACAGTTTGGCATGGAAGAACTGACCGCATGTTATGCCTGTACAAGCGATCCCTGTTCCATCAAAACTTAAAATCACGGTAAGAATTATTTTGCAATATTTTGCATCTTACAGGTGAAAAGAAGTTTTATCAGTACAAGAAAGAAAGCAACATAGAATGCGAATGCTAGCAAGCTCCGAATTAATAATCCATCAGAACAAGCCGCTGAGATATCTAACTCATCAGAATCTCATCATGATAATCTTTACATTAATGCAGAAATCAAAATCAGAGTTGAAGAATTATATATATAGACACAAGAGTATTCATGCACATTCTAGTTTCAAAAGATGAAAATAGAATTGCCTCTGTACGCCTATGATCTAGTTTTGTAGTACTCCAATGCGAAAACGTGCTCTTTCGTCCAACAGCTTTGCACTAAAAGGTTAGAAAATGAAGGCAACCACATAATTTGACATGGAAGATGGATAGATGAAATAATAGCGCTTTTGTAAGTGCGGCATGAGGTCTTGCTACCACTACTAGTACCACTATACAACGAATTCTCTTGCCTTTCTACTTCGCCGCCACCAGTAACACCAATGTGCTCCATTTTCCTTACAGGGGGACATTCCTGGATCAACATCTTTTCGCTATATATTATTGTATGAGACTGGTTTGGTAAGCAGGTGCTTATGTGAATACAACAAAAGACAAAATGGATCTATTATATATCTGTGTAACCATCCAACAATGTCAGTCAGAATAAATACCTGCTCTCAGGCCATACTTCGTTCTCGTGTACACATCGTCCCTAAACATATTCCCTTCTACAGACCCTTATTTTCTCCTCTTTCTCTTCATTTCTATCGCTTTTGCATTGATGGCATGAGCACATACAGAGCTTTAACCAAAATCCAACGTGGTATATAACATTTTCCAAGTAGAGAAGCACAAGTAGTCTCGTCCTCTCGTCGTAAAAAAGAAGAGGAAATCCCACGCACCCGTGATAAATCATTTAGTTTCATCAACCGAAACCTGTGGAGCTCTTTTCTCTCACTCTTTTGCGGCATGGTAGAGCTTCCAACTTACCAAGCCTGATCCCATTCCTTTTCGAAGAAGAGAAACAAATGTGAATATGTATACATACCAACTTATAGCATGATACCAATCATACGCTCAAGGTTTGCCATCATCATTTCGAACACACATGTATCCACCCTTTCTCTAATACTTCGTCATAAGTACGTACTATAAAAGCACAACATCGCTCAACAACCTAGGTAAATGGGAAGGCAGGCTTCATATCTCAAGTAGTAGATGGAATAAAGAGGAAACGAATGAATATATGATATCGACCCAATGTATATATTATACAGCACCCATACATAGGTGCATGCATAAAAACACGGGATAGCTCTTTCTTCCGAACTTGTTTGTCTATTATATGCAATGATGTAACTATTTATCGACTTCATCGGCTCTTTTTGCTATAACACATCGTTTTCTTCAATCTTACAACTTTCACTTATTATAAGGTACAGGACAGTTTTCTTCATTGCAAACCTTAGTTCCAAAAACAGTGGTAACGCATGGTGTCAACTTTACTGAAAGGAACGCGTATAGACGCCTTCTGTCTTTCTTCTCATGTACGATGTTGTGCTATATTATAGTCATTCTGAACTTATTACATATATACTAGTACTTTGTGTATAATATTATGGTGCATCACTGAATAATGTAGTAGTCCTACTTTAATATAAGGCTGAGTTTCGAGAAAGTGTAATGTTGGATTCAGAGCCGACGGCGGTCCTTTCTTGATTTGTGCAGGCTCTTTAGGAAGACAGCAAGCTAGTTGGCTTCTTTCTGAAGTCAAACCATATTTCATAATCTTATCGTGTCGTGTGGTGCGTGAGAGTTTATTCAAGAAAAATGTGCAGGATGCCCCTTTTATATTAAGGGTTTATAATGTCTATATGATGATGATAACAATAATAGTTTGCTGTTACAGGTACTTTAGAATAATCAGAAATGTGTAAAACAAAGACAGGGTTCGTCTGCTTATAGCACTGAAGGAGTGGAATGCAAATATGGTGTTTGAAATTCAAAACATAAAACTCAGTCAATATATTATATAAATCACTTTTACTACAATTAGGTTCTCTCGTTTAGTTTGTAGAAGAGAAATATAAAATTCTTTTTCAACATATTTTTTACAATAAGCTATGTGTATCATTTCATTCCTTTAAAAGCATGACTTTAGGAAACACCGAATGTTATAAGCGGAAAATCCCATTTCCATGAAAAATAGCTATACACGCATAGATCATCGTTGCCATCTAACCGAATGCGTGAAATGCTACTTATCAAAAACATTTTTCTGTTTCAACCAAAAGCTAGGGCTATAGAGCCGATGATAATGTTGTAGATTACAATCATTTTCAAAATGCTTTCACTAATGATGACTTATATATATACGTATGTGAGCCCAATGTAAAAATGTCTTTACAGGGCAAATAAAAATCCTATGTGAAATTTCAGTTTTTACCAATCCTAAATCCAATAATATTGCGCAGGCAGTATTTTGCAATTATTTTTTGACCTGCTTTATTATCCCTCGTATTTCGGTTAGCTATTATAATAATTGTTTGGCAATGAGCTGTACCCACGGTTTTAAAGCTCTTCCTACTACTTCCTAGTAAATAGATTCGTGACTGACGTAATCCAAACACAAAATCAGAAGAAGAGGAAACATAATCCAGTCTAACAATTTCTGTTTAGTTCCAGGGCACTAGTCCAATTAGCTGGTAGCAAAAATAAATCTACCAAGCACGCTCTGAATTGATTGAATGCTGAAACACTCGAAGAGAATAATACACAAAACACTTGAAAAATGAACTTGTGCTCAGACGAAATAAGCTAATTGATACATACCTTGAGCTCATCACCTTTAGAGGAAAACTAATAATATAGACAGATTGTTATATTATAGTTTTTACTGTAATTTTATTTCAGTATAATAATTATGACGATACTACTGTTAGGAACTACAGGTCGTATGACCTTTATTATGTGTAGATTTTGTATGGTTTAATTGAAAAATTGTAGCATGAAAATTTCCAAATGAAAAAGCTTTTCCATGTATATGTTTTTATTACTTTTACTTGAACGCCAATTTTCGTTCCATGATCTGTATAATGTGAAGAAGTTTTTTAAACAGTTTATAAACGTTGACAGTTCTGCTCAGTCGTACATTTCTAATATTAATGGCATCCGTACCTTTTGACGTATGCAATCTGACATTTAAAGCATCAAAAATATCCTAGATCAGTCAACAGTCGACATTCATTCTTTTGTACTAAACTAGTATAAATGGTAGTTCAAACAATAGATATAGGTAAGGAACATGCTCTAAATATAACACAAAAAATTACAAGATATTCGCATACAAAAAGTGCTTTAGATATTTTTCTTACTTGTACTGAATTATATTCTTTGTTGGTTTCTGAATGCCCAAAGTTCATAAAGTGACACAGGGACACATTCATTTGCAAAATAAAAGATGCTTTCTTTTGGTACTTTTGATTCAAGTGACACACTGAAAGGTTGTGAAAGAACCCAGCGAGACTTACACTCATCATGTCCCATCTTACTTGGAAGAACAAACATTCCCGTGCAGCTTAGTAGCTTGCGTGCCTACCCGTGGTGAGATCATTATTTACACAGATCTTCAACACTCGATACTCGATTCGTTCACTTCTCATAAACAAGAGAAATTCCGAAAATGTTCATCATTGTAGAGAAAGTGTATTGAGAGCAGAGAGAGCATTCATGCTTTGGGTTTATAAAGCGTATTTAATGATGTCGATCATCGACATTTTATAGATGCTGGTCTCTTACCGTTCAATGGACCACATGCACACATTACAGCATATTATAGCAAAGCACAATGCATACCCGCATTCCTGTTGAACAGTATTTGTTGCGTCTCTGCTGCGTCAGTTCACTGAGGAAACTGGAATTTTGCTATCAGTCCTTGTCATTGAGTTGTGTGCCCAGTTGTCAACGAGCTAGATTCGCACCATTGCGCTTGTATTTATTATACATACATGGTATATATACGTATTTATGTGTCAAGAAGTTTCTGACAATTTTAGTCATTCACTAGTATTCAAACTAAAACTGTGTGACATAGTACATTCATAAACTCTACTACATATTTGGTTGTAATATTGTCTTTATATTTACCATTACTACGCATTGTAGTCTATCATTGATTTTGACTCTGTTGTTGATTAATAAGATGAAGAACATGAAAACTAGTACCAATACCGGTAATATGAGCCTATCAAGATATTGTTTTTCAATAAACAACAATAAAATACATTACACAAAATATTCAGTTTGTTTATTTAGTGAAAGCTTGTGAAGACAAGTTTGCCAGAATCAACATTCTTAATTCTTATCTAGTATCTTTGTGTTATATTATACAGCTAACCCATTCTAAGAAAAGTAATTTTCAACGAGAAGACAAGCCTCTCGACTTTCAGACCTTCGCCTTTTCCTTTCTTGTAAAGCCACACAGGAGTGTAAAAAACATTAAATAAAGAGGTAGGGTGCTGCACTTAAAGATTCTCAAAATACTAAAAAGCGAAATCGAGTACAACCAGACAAGCTCGCTGAGCACATTCTTTTGTTTTCTCTTTCCTCATGGCGCTTTATTAAAATGAAGGGGAGAAGTAGTTAACTGAAATATAATTAACACGGAAGAGCTACTATATTTTCACCATTATACGTGAAAGGGTTTCCAATTTCAAAAGCTAATCAGATCCACTCATAAACGCACAGTACGGTTACTATGCTAGAATACTGCCTTGGCTGGTTAAAGCTATAACGTAAATTATGTGAGATTTTCATGCAGTCTGAGTCCGTCTGTCGGCCCAGCGATGTGCTTTGCAATCTTGTATTCATTGCTTGTATATTTTGGAAAAAGGGTTGTTACCCTGAAAGAACCTATTGATTTTATCTCGAAATCCATGGATGCGACAATTTAGTACAATTCCACCATAGTAATTATGATATTTTAATGGACATAAGTTTACCTGTAAAAGTAAGATAACAAACTGTAGCTCATTTAAAACTCTTAATAAATAAATTTAATCAATCTCACATACACCGAGTGGCAAAGTAAAAATGTTTAAGACGACAAGGTGTTTGTAGTAGAGATCAAGTCTATTCATACCAGGGGTTGGAAAATTCAGAACCATTAAAATATTTTAGTGTATTCAATAATGAATACTAAAATGGTTTTTACACGGTTTGATGAGCCAGTAAATTAGTGAAATTTGGATTCACATGTTGTATATGAATTGGTAAGGCAGTTTTAATCGATACCCTCCAGTAGCCCCAAAATTATTAAGTTTTCCATTGAAAAGCAAAGGTAACTGTTACGTTCATATGCTTACGCTACTTTTGTTTACTTGACTCATGCTTAGTTTTTACAACCTATATTCATGTCATGCTGTACGATTTTTTTGGTTCGTTTGTTTAAGATATAGAGAATACTAAACGAAGTAAAATACTTCTAAGTAAACTAGTGAAAGTACATTCTTGCTACTACGTATGTAAGAGCTGATGCTAGGCTGATGTTTAATGTCGAATGTGTATATAAGGAAACCCTTTTGTTTGTAAGCCATTCACCGTCACAAACAAACATGCCTAAGTCACTTACAGCATAATAGCTTTTGTTGATACGTCCTTTCGTGTTTGCACTCAAACAATCACCACAATACATAATATATGTATTTATAAGAAACTTGTTTGCATTCGTACAATCGTATTGCAATTGACGAAATTTAGGGCGAAGAACTAAGCCTGTTGCTTTCGTTGATACGATTAACAATCCAGTCACCAGTGAGTAAACCGAATTTATGATTAAATGAAGCAATGTAACTTCTCTTTGTGTTACTAGGAAAGCTGGTGGTGAATATCTTTCAGCAAATTTTAAATGACGCACATGAAGAAAATTCTAGATTTTTTTTGCTGTGTACCTTAAAACCACGAAATCCCTGAAGGTCGAAATCTTTCTCAAATGCTTTCATGTTTGTCAACTCCTTTTCTGATCATCTTACATGAGATATTGTGATTGTAACATAAGCGCTTGCTTTTGCTATCATATTACACTGACAATGGACCAGAATAATATTGCATGCACCTACCTATAGATACTTACGTACATGCATTCACTGAGGAAAGAATTATTTTTCACATCACGGGATACCAACGCAACGGGACGGGACTCAACTATTTACAGGAGACCGCTACTGTTGCCAAAACTAACACCTACGCTTATCTTATATTTTTATATACCTCCTGTCTACCTTCCTTTTCTTCAGTAAATTCTTATAAAAGAGAAAGATAAGTACTGGATGTTCGCTTTTCTGCTATGGTGGATTTGCGAACATGAATCGAAGGTGACAAATAAGATATTGGCTTCCCTTCATGGTTCACGGTTCTGTGTTTTCCAGTCCAACTATTTTCCCGACCAACTAATTTCGCACGATTTTCTTCAATGCTGTTCATTGCTCATATTTTAAGCGCTTTAATATATTTGCGGTAAACTGAGGCATGCGCAACCAATTTATCTACCGTTTCTGTAAGTACATGTAAAGGGTTTAAGTATAATGCATCAATGAGTTGAGAGCCTTTTGTGACTAGCTTGAGGTTTCAGCTTTTGAAATACGAAGTGGAGCCTGAAACTTATGGTACATTTAAATGTGAAAACTGCTAACGATTTGAACGAATTTTCTGTTGTGTACAATATCCACAAATTCCAAACTTTTTCAAACTGCATTATACACATTTACTTATACATAAAATATCACAAAGCCATAATAAAAGCTAATGTGAACCTAATGAAAGGTTAGTGTGGGGATTGTGTTGAATCGCTCGAGATGGGCAACGCTAGAGAAGTGCAACCAACGACCAGGAAAAGATTATCCTTTTAAACAAAAGCTGGCTTAAAATATTAACACCCGGATTAACATACATCAAGATGTTGCAAACGCCGATCATAGCAAACTACCTAACGCGTTGTTTATGAACCGCATGGGCATTACATTACATTACGTTAATTTATGCATTTCTACCAGGTTGTATACCAATTCACCATGCTAAGTAAAGTTTTTCTTTCGAATTTGAAAAATTAATGTAAACTGCATAACCACATGAGTATTCATATTGCAAGTTGCAAGATGCAACTAAATAATTTGCAATTCTGTTCATTTATTTTAAAGTATTTCTAATGCTAAGTACACTCAACTCACAATGTAAATCAAAATGCGAATACTGCATGTGTTGTGACGCACTATATATTCCAAAAATTCCAATTTGGTTCATGTTCACACAAAGTGTCACCACCGCTTAACTTTATACATACCTATTCTAGATGCCTCCTTCTATATTGTTGTCCATAAATTTCTTTTAATCAATATTTTAAAAATTAATTATTTTAAAATGACTGGGAACGCTGGGCATATTTAGATAGTGTTAACATTTTTATGAAATTAGATTAATCAAAATTTTCTTATTTGTCCTACATCTTGAAACGTTTCAGTATTGTAGACTACTGATGACTGCCTATGTAATGTGATAAAAACTTAAGAACGGAAGAATATTTGTATTTAAGCATATAAACATAGTTGTGATATTGTATTCATTACCCATCTCTGAATATTCTTGAAAACCTGGTCATGCGTTGCAACATTTTTTCTCCTAACACTCTTAAGCATTCATAATCCGCCATCCATTGTTTAAAGTTAAGGATTAGCTCTAATTCCTTGGTCAAGGGTTTCAACAAATAATCTGCTCTCGCGTTGCTCTGCTCGGCCGATGCAACGACACCAGTGTGGGAAGACCACTTGAACCTGTCTTTCCAACGTCCCTTGGACCTATCCACCTATCAACAACTTTCTTTCCATGTTCATACTATGCACAGTTTTGCAACAAAAACTTGAAATCGCGTTTGAGTTTTTCTCATCGATTAACTTTTTGGTTCACAATCCTCTTAACATCAAGATTCTCATGCCAAAGATCGCAGCAAATGCAGGTTGCAATATGAATACAGAAAACCCTGTAAATATGTCTACCCAGTAAAGTAAAATTAATTTAAACGATTCAAACTCCATACCTACATTAATTCATGTAATTTACTTTCTCTTTCTCACCAGCAATGAAAACCACAATACAAACCAAATGCATTTTAAACTGTTCCCATTATGCAAATAAACGCTGGGATTTGGAGTGTGGTCGTAAATTTTCCAACTTTCCTTACCACACTAGCTACTGCCTGTGTGCATAATACGAGCAATGTATGTGTATGTAACGATAACGATAGCGTCTCCCCCGTTTTGTCATGTGAGTACGTTAAATTATCTATCGTATCGCATTCGTTCTCTTTTACTAGTCGTGGTTGAAATATTTCATCCTTCCTTTGGGAAATCATGCATAAAAGCGAACAATGCGAGTTAACCAGGCAATGCTACAATATATAGCAAAAATACTCATTCTGTAACATTGTATACTTTCACAGCTTCAGTACAAACACAAAGAAGTTTACACTTCCTTTTTCACACTACTGTAGTGTTAAATTACATGTGACAGCAGCAGATCAACTTTGTAATCAAATTATCAAGTGGAGTAACTAATATTGAATATACAGCCAATCAGCAAACAATGTAACATATTTGCACTCTTGAGTAGGGTAGTAATACATAATTTGTTGTCAAGTGAAAGTTTATTGCTTTACACACGTTCCTTGCCAAACAGAAGCTAAAATAATAATATGAAAACAGTTTTGTTTAAAATTTCCTGTCACAACAAATAGGAATCCATCATGCCTTAAGGATGCTTTTGACAGTGACCCCATTGTTTCGCAATAAGTTTTTGCAAATTGATGACAGGCATATTTGAGCGTTTCTAATATCCTGTAATGCCCTCCAAGCTAGGAACATTCTGTTTTTAATCATTTTCCTAACAAGGAAAAAAGGCTTATGGTTTAACTTCTGTTGTAGAAATACTGAGCAGTAAAGAATATTATTCTTCTAAGCCCCAAATTGTACTCTGCATCATGGAAAGCATCACATTACTTGTGCTAAGGAGTCTCGATGCCTAGTACTGTGAGAACAAGAAGCGATAATCTTTTTTTCATTTAATCGGAGTTTCATTGCCTCCCACTATCCCCCACTACTTTGAATATTCTTGTACCGTTTATTGTGAAACTGCTACATGCTACACGCTTTTTATAGACGGACAGTTTTTCTCATATAAAGTAGTTTTACTTAATTAAAAAGCTTTCTCTTTTATTGTAGAGGGTGAAGCTTCTTAAAAACGTAACATGGTGGCTACCAGGTACGATTTAGCAAATTAAAATGATACGCTTCCATTGTTAAGCATCGCTGCTTTCAATGTTTTTGTTTCTTTCCTGCCTACTTACTACTTTCTTTCGCAAGATGCTTGGAAAGCAATGCAATATAATACCAAATACCTACTATTTTGCACCCATGTGATTTTTCTCTCTAAAATCCACTTACTGGTTTTTACAGCTTTTACAGCCAGCTTCTAGTCTGCGTTGCAAAACTGGGTGCATAGACATTTACGTTCAAGCTACAATCCGATTTTATGCACAATGTATAAGTAAATGGAGATAGCGCTTCCTAATATAACCCTTTTGTGTGGGAATGCAATCCTACCAGAATATTAATATGAATCTAAAACCAGTGAAATGTTTGAGAGAACTGTTATAGCTTCCGACGACACCACAAAACTGTGAATGCGGACTATTATAAAAAAGTCAGAGTCAGAAACCCGTTTAATGACTAGACATAAATTACTAAAGAAAAAACTAGGGAAAAAAGAGAATAACTTAGGGTTGTACCAACAGCAAGGGATTTTTTTGCAAGACCGAACGCAGAATACAGATTCAAATTTTTATGAAACCATAAAGCTTATCCTGAACACTGCTATACTGTGAAAGTGGAATATTCAATTTGATTGTGAGTAAGCCTGAAGCATATTATGGATTCTTCTTTTAGCGACAGATTTATTTTGACAGACTTGACTCATTACCAACCCTGATTAAAATTTTAATGAGAACCTATAATCAAAACGTGCACGTACACGTAATCCATTCAAGCTGTAAACAAAAGCATATTCTAAGAATCCCTCACCAGCCGAGCCTTTTGAATTTTTCCTTCTAATACACTTTCTCTTTATCATTCAAAATACAATGAGCAAAATACAGACATGTTCTCTCCAGTTAGTACCTTTTCTGCCAATTATTATATTTTTCGTGTGTTCAATGCCTTCAATATATCTACACTTTTGACTCTACAGCATATTATATTATTTGTCTAATGTACATACTTAAATATGCGTTTAAATTATTATTAGTTTGTCGGGTGCGTGGTTCATGGCTTTATACGTATTTCTACGTCTTTGATGATCACTCACTGTGTTCTACTGGTATAATATAATTTAACTGTTCTATAATTTAAACCCAATGTTGAAAATGTAAGGGTTTTCTAGGCAACGTACTTGAACTACTAGTAGTTTCTGTGCTTCCCAGAAAATGACAGAGAAAAATGCTGAAAAAGATTATTTTTGTAATCAAGCCAGTTCACCCTATACGTACGTTTTCTCCAACACGTATGCAGTATATATCAACTGAGCAATCATTTTTATACCGCTATTGCCACTATTACTATTCATTTAAATTAAAAGCGCTCCATAAAATTGCTACACAGAAATTCCGAAAATAGAGATGATGGATGGAGAAAGGAGGCAAAATGCCAACGGTAAGCTACCAGAACTTGCTGCTATCTTCGCCTTTCCTTTTATTTTCCCAAAGTTTTTCTAGTTGAATATGCGTGACGAATAATAATGACTTTCATTTAACATCATGATCATACGATCATCAGCAAAGTAATACGTCTGGCTTTCTTGGAATATTCTGAATCTGCGTAGAAACCCATTGAAATTCAGATTTGAGAAAAAATTCATCGAAAGTAGATACATTAGATGCTTTTCTGATTAATCTTCACTCTGTTTTCTACGTATAGTGTAAGTTGTCAATTTTCGTACGAAAGCTTAGAGATCGTGTCTCTGGAAGTCGTTTTCACTACTATATTAAAGCATTCCCGATTCATTTTATTATGACTGTATTATAATATGAGTTATCAGTATGGTACCATATTGCACAAATTTCCAGTTCCAGTTCCTTCCTACAAACGTTTCCATTAGCCCTATTATTATTATCTGGCATGCGGCCATCAATATAATCTCCTGCACATGGTGTCTTAATAACAAGCACTTACGGTACGGTACAAAACCACTCGACCAAGTCCATGTCATCCGATATGAACTTACTACGGGCCATGATAATGAAAGTACAATGATATTGAACTTTTCTTTTTGCTACTCCTTTTGCAACTTATGCCAACCCAGAGCAAGACTCTAGAGTTTGGAACGTCACTCATGATCTATCAATCTTATCTACATGTTATTATTCTGTCACAAATAATAATATCCGCGTCTCTTGTTACCTCTTTTATGATTTCGTGCGGAATTTGGGAGCAAGCAGCATTCTAATGTATATTATTCATGAATGCAAAAATATCTAAAATCAGTGTTTTACGTATCCAACTATGTATGCACTTGCAGAAGCCCTATTGGGATGTTTTTTTTCAGTTTGTTGGACTATAATAATAATATGTATAAAATAGGCATACATGTACGTGGGAGTTCTGTATTTGTAACACAGCTGGCTGCATAAAATAAAATAAATGTATAAAATATCCCTGCAATCTGCAGACATATTTGAATCGAGATTATTCAGGTGGAAAAATTTAGGTTGTAGTGGTAGCCTGGTTTTACAATGTGAATTTCACACTACTGCATCAAGAGAGGTGTAGAGTTATATGTTAAGATGATGGTACACTTGTGTGCTTGAAAGGCTTACTTTCAGGATGGCATTCAACCAAAGGAAGAATCCGCACTGGAGAATTTGTTTTTACACTTTCCCTTAGTGCTATCCATCTCTTCCGCCAACGCCAATGGTGTTGCGCCGCAGGTATAAGCTTTTAGAAACGCAATATATAACAAAATATACAAGATGTATGCATTTTCTTATAAAAAATAATAATGTGTCTTGAAATTTTCCATAATTCTTCTTGGGAAAAAGCAGGAAAAGAAAAACTACCTGTCTAGTTAAGGAAAATATAAAACGCATTCGCTTCCTCCACTCTGCTCCAAGTGTGTTTTTTGTGACATCTGGGCCACACGCAAATTTACTCGTGGTGCGGTGTTACCTGAATTTGATATATTCAAGTTTTTACTAAGAATATTACTGCTGCTGTTATAACTATGTATGTATGCATTTCCTCCTGCTTTTCTACAGCAGTACAACTGCCAAAACCTGAGGTGAGTAAGGTGGGAAAAATTCGTAGGCAGAATAAAAATGTGTGTTTGTTCGTGTAGAGCAGACCAGTACTCAGAAGTGTCATGCAAAACTCCTAATTTCATTTCCACTTGACAGCACCTAACTATATCTGACCATCGTGCACTTGAAAAGCCTAAATATTTTATTTGTATATTACCTGATGAAAAGTAATATTTTAAGAATATTTCAGTCATGTATGAGCAGCATGTTAAACCAGGGGCTTAGTAAAGCTAAAGTGTCATCCAATTATGGGGAGAAAAGCAGGAAGTGTCACATTGAGAATTCGTAGGATGAGCATGAAATGATTTCCAATATTCAAACTTTGCATAATATTTCAACCTCGTGTCAAAAATTATGTGCTAGTATTTTCTGAAGTATTTATTGGTTGACAAGTGATTTATCACTAGAACTTACTGGAATATGCAACACTGGATTTATGCCTTATGCATCTTGCTGTCAAAAAGTGCTTAAAATTAGTAATGTTTTTGTATACATACAAGCATGCTATTGAAGACACTAACCACATATATGAAAATGTCCTCATAGACCAAGTCATGCACCCGTCAAACGGGGTATTTGGTATTTCATAATAAACAGTAGCAACAACACCAAAATGGATTGTATTTTCTATTAATACCAATTTGGAAAATTGTGGGTTTGTCAGTCTGTAAAAGCTGAAACGTTCCGCGTAAGTACAGTGAAATTACTTTTGACTACATGATTGCCAATTTATCTTTTATTCAAAGCATTTTGTCTACATTTTTATCGATTCTGACATGCTGCTGCACCGGGGTTTACCAAGCACTCCAGAGAAAATGCTTTCCCTAATTTTGAATTTTCATGTGGAAATGTATAGTACTCAAAATCCTACTTGGAAGATTCTCATTATGCAAACAAATACAAGTGGGAGCCAAAGCGTAATCTGCATCACACGTAGCAGTTCTTACTCTCTGCCACGATTCTTTTTTACATTTACAAAAAATGGTTGTTAGATGAGAGGGTGGCAAAGCAAACTCATTGTAAATTTAAATGGGCATAAAATGAAAAATTCATCATTATGGTACCTTTACAGGTTCATTTCAAGTGCATAACAAATGGCATATATCCTGCCTGCTAGTTTTTACTGATCCTGTCCCATCCGCTTACAAGCCAAACGAATACGCAACAACTCACATATTATAGAAATTTTTAACTTTTCCCTAGCGCACCGCAAACTGGTACGCAACACTTGTCTCGTACAAAACCAAAACGCTCAGACTGCTTAACAAAATCCTCTTCTTCTTGAAGGCTCAGAAGGAACTCAAATATGCACTCAAGAAGACTGAGGTAGCAGCAGTCATGTACTAATTTTAATAAAAATGAGTGGAAAGTAGAGTTGGCTGAATGAACAACGCTGTTGGGAGAAATGAGCGAGTAAAAATATGTATTCAAGTGAGACTTAAACGGAATTTACCTACAAGTTCTTGCACTGAATATATGGCACAGAAACACAAAAGGCAGTTGTAATATTTCTTGATAAATCTTTCTAATAGTGCCTCCTACGTAAAAAAGAATGTAGACTATGCTGAAAATTTTGCTTTCCAGGGAGCCACTCTAGTAATTTTAAGAAGGCCACCACATACTAAACTTTCAAAGGAAATACAACAAAGGCAGCGTCTCATTTTACCTTTCTCCTCAAGCAGTAGTATACCTTGTTTTGCCAAATGAATAGAATTGGTAGTATTCAGAATACTACATTAATGAATGCTTGCGACATCCTTGACTATTTCTTAATATTAGACGAGTTTTCACCGTAAAACTGTCAGTTGAAACCAAACGACGGGATTCAAGGAAAATGAAAATACGGAGCTGTGTGCGATGGGATTTTGTAGAACCAAATGAATTTAGAATTTGGGGGCACGGGAGGGAGTCTTGAGAAATGTCCAGTGCTCTAACATCCATATTTGTGTTTTCCTCGCCCAGGCTTAAGTACAAAGTATTTTTCAATTATTTGAATGTAGTGTCAATTTAATATGAATACTATTAAATCCCGTATGGTATGCTTGGAGCTTATCGTTTTATGAGAGTTTAAAAAGGGCATTGCCTAAGCCTGTTTAAAAATTGTAGATAGTATCTTAAGCTATATAACTACATAGGTATTGATTTTTCACTTTGTTAGGAAGTCCCATTTATTAAGATACTACACATACTTTTTACAAACAATAAAAAAAAGAAAAATAGTTCCGTAGTCTACAAAGTTCAATATTATTTCATTTCTGTTCCCTCAGCTTAAAAAACACGTTTGAATTCGGATATTGCCCAGTCATTCCTGTCTTTTATTATACTATTGATGAGACTCCAGTGCACACTATTTTTTGCCAATCAATTGTTTTGATTATTGTGTGTCTATAATCTACAATAAAATCGGGAATATTAAAATAAACCCCAAAATAATTTGGAAGTTTATACTCCAAAAATGTTCGATTCAAACTAATTCAACGTACAATTTTGGTTAGATTGAACACGTCAACTTCAGGTTCAGACAGTTTTCCTGGAATATGAAGTTATTACTAAAGTTGAAAAGCATTTATACATTTACTATACATAATGATCAGCTCAACCAACCAAATATATTGAAATCAACTATCATTCTGCATTTGTATATACTTTTTTATTTATTCGGGGAAATTGTGCGAGAGAGAAGCCAACAAGGAAGTTGAACCAGACGAAATTCCTCTTTAACCACGTAAACCGCACCGCATCACTGCTCCACTGCGTCTTTTGACTTTGAAATGTACACATGGATTATAACCTGATGCTCGAGTAGTGCCACTGCCACTATTTATTCAGGTCATTCTGCAACAACACTTTTTTATATTTTTTGCAAACGGACCAAGTTATATTTGAACTCCTTTGGATGATTCAAGGGAAGAAGCGACAGCAGCTTCAACAACGAGAAATTAAGTGGCTTTTTGATAGAAACGAACATCGATACTCTCTACACGATACACGACACACATTACATTATGCACAATGCATTATTATATGACTTCAATGGAGGGAAACGAAACAAGGAGAAGAAAAAGTTGCAAAGCTGAAAGTAAACTAGTTTGTTGTAATATAATCAAAATATAAAATGCGATTCCCCTGGGTTTATGTCGAATTCGTATCGAATCGCGCATGGAGGCCACATTATAACGAAAGAAGAGCGCAACAAATACAAGACAACAATACACTGTGATTCAAAAGTGAGGATTTTGTTCCAATCTAGTCCATGTTAAAAACTCGAAGGTAAAGCCACTCAATGAGACTAGTACCAATCGATAGAAGACGATTCCGCCTATAACCCAGAAAAAACCGCATGTTGGAGCGTTGCCTTGTTCTCGAGATATAGAGGATCAAAGATGGGGTCCGTTGGGGTCCGTTGGGACCAAGGGTCCCATTTTCATGAAAATTCATTTTAAAACATTCTAATTTTGTGTGAAATAGACATATATGACACAAAACTAACATCCAAAGTATTTATGTGTGTCTGTTTTAACAAATTTAAACAAATTATTTTACAGTTGGGACCCCTGACCCCATCGGATCCCACCTTAAAACCTCCATATCTCGAGAACAAGGCAACGCTCCAACATGCGGTTTTTTCTGGGATATAGACCAAATCGTCTTCTATCGAATGGTACTAGTCTCATTGAGTGGCTTTTAATTTCGAGTTTTTAACATGGGTTAGGTTGGAACAAGGTAAATCACAGTGCAATAGAATAAGTGAGCTCTATTTCATTCAGTCAATAAACTCGACGCTTGTATTTTCACATAAAATACTTACTGGGGTGCTGGGATTGGATTGTGTACAGAACGCATTTATATATTATGACACAATAAACTGTTTTATTAGTATATTGTCCAGGTTTTTATTTTGAAAACGGATATAAGAGTGTTATGATTTTACTTTTTTTACCTTTAAGAACACTGCTACTACTACTCTAGTTCAAGAAAATAGTGGCAAGTGTATATAAATATGGCTTACATAAGTTACATAAAAAACCCTTCCCTATCGTTTTTATCGGTTTAAGTCATAAGGTAAAGTTGTAAAACGATACGATGATGATAAGCCGATGAAAGTAATGCAATAAAGAATTGAATATGTTCTTCAACGGCAAAGAGTAAAGGATATTATGGAGACAAGAAGACAAGATCATCGTTGAAACATGCTTTTCAAGAGATCGGCAACTTTTCCAAAAATACATTGTGTTGTGTAAACGAATACTCCACTAGACGCCATAATCATCACTATCATGTCCTTTTTGGATGAATGTTGCTGTTTGCCTTTCTTTGATACACTCAAGCAAGCAGACAGGGGGATGGAAAACTGACTGACTGCTAATATATAGCTTCAGCAAAACACATTTTTTAAAAATGCTCTTGGCGAAAAGAAGATTTCGTTTAACTGTGCCCGGGTTTCTGTTAGACATGTAACCAATAGTTTGTTAAATAATATCATTGCAAAAACCAGGCAAATAACTACCACCATAAAAGAGGTACCTCTTTTACCACCATCGTTGTATGAATGCTAGAAAATACTTTACCGTGCAGACTAGCTGACATAGGCTTCTGTTTTTATCAACGTCTCATCTATCATCGCCATGTGCAAGCCTGGACACATAAAATATGCATGGATGGATGGTAAACGTGTAGATTTCTACTCAATATTCTAAAGTTTTTGAAACCTAAAATGTAAAACTAAACTACATAAGGCATATGTAATATTGGGTACGTAACATCAAGCATTGCTTGCATCGTTCTTATTAACATTTTTTTCCAAATAAGTACATAGGGAACTTGATGCACTCTTCATAGATTAGACTTTCTTATATGAAAATTCAAATATTTAATTAGATACTTGTGTATCTAGTATTCAATATTCATAATTTACCATCTTTCTATCATGCGGTTTTAAAGCCTATTTAAGTTCTTTAGATGCTTAATACATGATAATATTATGTGTAGCCTTGATAATAATATACTATGCTTATTACATCTACATGGTTGTTTTGTAAGCGCATTTGATGGCATTATGCAATATACAAAATTGCCTTGGGAGGTTAGAAAGAGTCAAATAGTATATTCTTTTTACCTGCTTAACTGAACTTTCTCTGTTGTTGGAAGTTTGTGGTGTTTTTCTCGTTCATGCGTAATTCTTCCTCATCTCGCGGTCAGGCAAGACATAAAGACAGGATGATCCCAAAGAGAGGCTGTGAGTGAATTATAGATGCTACAAGTATTGTTAATACAACTTTTACAAAGTCTCCGATCAAAAAACCTTCTAACTCCACGGTATTTAGGGTTTTCTGATTACTAAGTCAAGGTGATACCAACAAAAAGCTTTAGAGGGACAAGTCGTCGTGAATTGCTTGCGTTGTTAGCTGTGGTAAACTAGAACAAAATCCGAGTAGGTTTTGTGTTAATCCTCACAACAAAAACCGTTACAGTTTGTAGTGGGAGCGTCAGTTGACCACAACAACATTACACATTAAACACATCCATGCTGTAAAATCATGTGGTTTTTTACAATGCCCCGGATGTACCTATAAGCAGCAGAAACGAATTACGGCAAATCTCATTTAAGGATCCACCCACATTGAGTCAAAGGCTTCTGCAGGCCAGGTGGACAAAAGAAAGCTACAAGATTACTGTTGTAATATTCTCCGTATAGAGTAGAGCATAGAGGACAAAAGGCAATAAAGACATGAGAATATCCTGGAAGTTTTTTTCTTCCCTGTGCACTATTGGTATACGTGGAAAAGGTTATATTATTATGGAGCCTGGTGTGTTGTGTGTCTGAACAATTGCAGTGAAGCACACTTGTATGAGTTTTTTTGGTTGTCCTCTTCTGACTTTCCAACAAATCGTTTTTCGTATCTACTTTCCTTTTTGCGATTTTTGTGTGAGCCTCTTGTTTGTTAAAGTCTCAGAGAAAGTGTAAGATCACAAGTGTACAAAAGCTGTTGCAGCATCTTATCACTTCAGAGAATTTTCAATGTTCCTTAAGATTTAACAAGTAGTCCTTCCTGTTTCCTTATTTATTTTCCCCTCTCTTGCTAGATCAACCAAATCTGCTTAGACACAACATAACAACGATCAAGTACACAGACAGACGGAGGGGATGTACCAAAATAAATCATCCAAATGCTTGCGGGCTAAGTTATGCGCAATAATAAGCGAAGGAGTTGGTATATTTGTATATATTTTGGGGGGGTGGTGGGGGGGGGGGGTATATTGGGGGGGGGGGGGGGGGTGGGGGGGGGGGGTATTATAGTTCCCAATTCGCATGAAAAGTATGAAGTGATGTTTCAATTCGTTGTTCCTCTTGTACTTTAACGTTTCCAAAAGGGCATGAAAAAAGACAACAGCAGTACACATAAACAAACTCTTTGCGAATAAACTATTCACTTTATGTCGGTGATTGTGTTGGTATTATGAGGAGGTGCACTGGTGGGTGTGAGCGTGGATATTGATCTCAGCAATTGATTGGTGGGTATTGGAGGGGACAGATGGAAACCTTGTACGTGTGGCAAGATTCCACAAGTTTAAATTGAATAGTCGATATGAGGGGGATAGCACTTGGGCAATGTGCGGGGATGTGTTGGAGATGGGTGAGATTAGGAAATAAATGATGGGAAATTGATGGATTGTTTAATTGATATGATAGTGTCTAACAGTTTTAATCAAGCTGGGGATTTTTTGTGAAATTGGCGGGAATGTGGCAGCTTTCAGTCCGGTCACTGGGTGATGCAAGGTATGCAGTCGCAGTATTTGGTCACTAGATTGAGTGGATGTAAACGCGATGCTAAAGGGGTGACGGGGAGGAGGCGTAACGTGGGATAAACTGAGATATGTTGTGGTTTATTAGATAAAAAGCTAGGCGAGTAGGGGTTTAAGGGTGGTGAAGTCTGGGTTACTATGAGCATAGTTCGATGTTTTAGAGGGGATGAGGGAGGGGCGGAAATAAAGCGTGTTATTGATAAGTGTAACGACTTCACTGGTGTGCTGGCAGAATGAAATTTTCTAATGTGCACTATAATATACAGCTTTCTTCTTGTGCCCACTAGCAAGTAATAAAAAATTAAGGATTACAACAGACTTACGACTTTTTCACTTTCTTTTTTCGCTTGCACACCATTTTCAGCGCAGGGAATATTTAATATCCTTTTTCCACTGGCTGGCACTAGAGCTACTTTATGAAGTACTAACTGTGAACTGGCGGTGTTAGACAGAGCAAATAGAACCAGCCAATATAAAGTTTATGTCTTAATCATTATTAGCTGTCAGAAAACGGTTAAACATCCATAATGCACTCGTTTTATTACTGATGTAAGTATTATACCACCTCATCGAGCATTGGGTGGTGGCACAAAGGGCACGTAATATTATGTATGAAACTAGTATGTACACACAAAGCCAACAAACAAAGCCGTGTCACACGTTTTTTTTATCCTGGAAATGAGAAACGTCCAAAGTGAAAATTCTTTACTGGCAACTGCTAGTAGTGTTGGTACTTACAACTTTTACTACGTGAAAATGAAACGAAAAAATGTTGGTGAAGGTAGCAGAGAAAGGGACGGGCAGGCAGATATAGGTTTTTTATGTGGTAATGTTACTTTACAAAAATTGCATTCAACAGAGTTGTTATACTTACACCCTTTTTATTACAGAGTTGAACTACGACTACTTCATTGGCATCTTCTTCTTCCTTCGTGTTGCTTGTGTCGCTGTTGTTGTTACCGCTGCCCTTTCTTCTTGATTTTCTTCTGAACTATAAAAAATGCAAGGGGACAACTGATGGAGTCTACACGCTCCCAAAAATTTGGATCAAATTGTTGCTGAATAATATTATGCTGTGTGTATGTGTTACTTGGGTTAGTGAAAAAGAAAGTGAGTACGGCTGAGGAAACTTCTGTTGATGTGCTCACGTTCCTATCTCTACTTTCCTACTGGTTCCGGCTCGGCTTGGAGCTGGACTTTTTTATATGCGAAAGTGGTTGCCTACTATTGCTCCGCTCCCCTGCTTGCTCCTTTCTCACTCGGTTATTAAGTAGCGGTGGGAACTTTGTAAACCCGCTCCGTGCTCTGTAAGGTTTTATCCTGCCTGTCTGTCTTCCTTCAAAGCATTTAATGCGGCTTAAGCTATACTTTTATAATTTTACAGTTTGCGACATGGTGTAATGAACCTCTTTTCGCAAATCTTCTATATATAAAGCTTTATGCAAAAAGAAAGAACTTTGGAACTGTTTTCGTAATCGTTTTTGCAAAATCGTTTTTGTCCAAGATGCATATATTCTTTCGCTTTTTGTATACTCCGTATAATTGCGGTTTAGTTTGAGCGTGTTTGATGAGACTATGTGCTTCTGTGTACAGACACGAGCAAACGTGCACCGTGAAAGTGGAGAAACGTTCGAGGCAAACCACTGGCTCCCAGTGATATTTGAAAGTTGAGACTGGGGAAAGCAGTGAAAGTGTAGCTGACAAAATATTTTTATGCCTGTAATACACTTTTGTACGTGAAAAAATATTATTTTATGGGGCTCACAAATACATTTTGCCATTCTATTACAATAATTCAAACATGATATATCTCAGGTTTGTATGTATTATCTGCGTCGATAAAGCTCATTTCTCTGTAGATTGTATCTCTATTTTTAGTTTGTTGTGGTTTCAAAGAGGATATTTCATAATGAAATTCAATGTTTCAGCTTGGCAGCACGAAAACCGCATTCTCTTTGGTGTGGTGTGCATGCGGAAGTGTAGCATGATAGAATATAGAAAGCATCGGAAAGGGCAAGGATGCTCTAAAATATTTGCAAGTGTCCATTAGTTTTGTTTAAAAAACTAAACTTTTTTCACTTTTCAATGTTATTTGCAGATACTCAATAGCAAAGAACGATGGTATGTTTTTTTCGTTTCATATATTGTAATAAACTTTACTTCTCAAGTTTTCGCATTCATTCATTTGAAGTCGAAATCAAGCATTTTTAAAGCAATAATTCTTGTGAAAACATGGGAAAGACTTCATGGGATCTGCAGTGCTTCGTTTAAAATAAAAATGAAGTGCCAATGGTAGCAATTTGCGTTTGAATGTCCACGGGATGTTTCATGTAAGTATAATTGCGGAAGCGGAACAAACGCTCTTCTCTGAATAATGAATTGCTCCTAAAGTAATTGATTCGGCACGTACTCTTAACGTTAGTGTTCATGTTACAGTTTCCATATTCTACAAGAACAAAAGAAAGTATTTTGCAGTTCTGCATGAAAGGACTTTTGCCGTTGAGATTTATTTGTCTCATTAGCCAAATGGTTAAATGAAACAGTTCTTGACCCCCTTAAGCCACTGTACTCTGGAGGCCGTGTGTATGCAACAATTTTTAAAGCTCCATCGTAAATTTTGCATTTACGATCGGTGATGTTTCGCATCATAAAAAGCAGTCAAGCAGTTTTAAAGTCTTATTTGTACAGCTACGGGGTTGATTTCTTTTGAACCAACCCAGTAGTTCCATGCTAGTTTATTTTGCCCTCCTGCTTTGGGTAATTAACAAATTCTATATTGTTTAATGCTTATATCTTGACTTTTATATGTAAGTAGCGTGAGCTAAAGTTAAAATCATAAGTACCATTCCAAATTCCCAAAGCCTAAAACTCACAATTCATGGACGACAAGAGGCCATTCTGCTATGATGTTTCGATTCTTGAGAGCAATTACGTACTAGTTTAATATGTACAATGCACTAAAGATATTTTCCACAAGGGTTACTTTGTAGCGCACTTACTACATTTAATGATCGTTGAAAGCATCAAGGTAGAAATTCTGTGTTCATTGGTGTACATCAGCAGCAGGAAGCTTTTGGTTGATGTTACTATTAAATTGAAACTTGAGTTTATATGCATTTAAAAGATAGACAAAAGGTTTAACTATCCTTCATGAGTGGAAGTTCGTAATCAAATACAGGTGACTGGATAGGTAAAGAGGAAATGATATAATTACGAATTTAATCTTTCTACAATGTACTGCCAAACTTGTGAATATTCTTGTTTTATATTAATGATACTGTACCGCAAATTATTCAACATGAACATTATCATTCAAGCACATGATTCCCTTTTGAAAGTATAGTGGCAATGGTGACTCAGGAACGAATAGATAGATTTTACAGACACCTAACAACGATGATTCATGCATCCAACACTTGGATTTCCGTTTTACAATATATTGTATTCATATTGTATTCCGTACTATATGACACATACGAATATATATTTCGCTGTTTAAGATGCGGTGTATAGTTCATAATATTTTTATGACAAATCAGTCATATATCCATCGAAGTCTTGAAGACGACATAATGTTATCGGGGATTTTTAAACACATGATTGAACATATGAATTTCCAATGCACAACAACATAATATTTTGTTTGTATATCCTGTATTTAATGCAATGATGTATAATTCGGCGAAGTTTGCTGGCATACTTCATCCCAGAAAGGAAATTATGGTCTCATTATATATAGAAAAAGAATTAGATGGAACCCTTTTGTTGCGCGTCTACTTTGCTTTAGCATGATCTAACCCAGAGAGAGCTTGTTGACAGCATAACAGAGACGTGCTAATGACGGTGAAAAATAAAGAAAACACTTAGGTATACTATCTCATCCGCCGATAGTGATCCTAAAACCCTAATTTGCTTATAGTCTCAAACCAAAAATATGATACACAAGATAGGCGAACAAATGACGAAAAGGAAGCATAGAATATTATAGAATAGAAATATAGTTAAGTGCGTAAATTATGCGTGCATGAGAGTAAAACCTCTTCAGCTCTTCTTCAAGAAAGGTGATGATGATTATGTAAGAGCCTCAGTGGTTATGCTTTATTGCATATCTTCCTTTCAACAAATTAGCATTTTAATATTTACTCTCAGCCTCCACAGAAAGAGCTATATTAAAGGTTTGTTATTTGCCACCGTTGTGTGGTGTGCGTATCTTGTGTGTTTTTCGATTTTAGAATGACGGTGAGAAAGCAAAAGTAAATTCGTACCAAAGCATGCAGGAAGATTAATATGAATAACAATGAAAAGTAGAGGCAAAACTCCTTGTTCATGAGCTGTTAACGCTAACACTCAAGAAGAACCACTACAAAAAGACCATCCTGCTTCTTCAAACTGATTTTGACATTGAATGGTTTCCTGCTCCATGCTTGAAAGTAAGTACACAACAGCGTTTTTAAGTTAGCACTACTATGCATGCAGTAATTAAATACGCGACAACCATTAATGTAACCATACACGAAGAATGATGAAGGATAGGACAACACATCATACGCCCATTCTTAGCGCTCACCTTTTAACGACAATTTCATGACACTGATTGCTGAGTCATATCACACTTGGTTGAGTATGCTAGCATTTTATCTAAATGGCTAGCACACATAAATGCTTGGTTTAACAATATAGTTTTCAATTACTGAAAAGGTGATCTCACCATGTTGGCTCGTACACCTGGTCTCTTTAAAACTTATATAATGTTCTTCCAAACAAATTTTTATTACCTATTCTTCTAATAATTTAACGTTCGTGTTTCTGTCGCTCTGTTATGGTATGAGTCATTTGTAATGTGTAGAAATTGTGAAGTTTATTTGCAGTTTTTTAAGCTCAAAGCTGGTTTTTGAAAACTGTTTTAAATATATTTTGAATATTATTTTAGACATTCCATGCAGATACTTTGTTTGATTTTCTAGATGTTCTGCTAGTCCAATTTCAAGGGAACAAAGTTGCCATTCTAGCTGACAAAGAACCAACGGAAACAACTTTAGGAAGAAGTTGAAAGGGAAACTTGAAAAGAAAAAAAAACAATAGTATGCGATCCTCGAATATAACCAGCATATAGCTTTATGCAACGCTGGGAACTGGAACATGGTGAAAAAGTGAAGTTGGTTAGAATCCTGACATATATTCATTTGAATTCAAAGACAAACTTTACTCAGAAAGAAATGAACGTGACATGTTAGCAAGGTATCGTTATATGTGTGTGATGGTGACATTGTACTGATCACTGACGACCGAAAAAACTAAATCAAATATTTATTAATACATACCACCACCATCGACATCAATACAGTTTGTTTAGCTTATATTAGAGTTTGGATGCTGTTGCTGTATATTCTTTTGTGAGTCCATGTCATTTTTCTTTTTGGGGCAGTATGAAGAATGGCAGAACACTAGAAACAGCCTAAGTTTTGGGAATTGGAAGGCACAATTCGTGTCATTGAATTGCTAGTAACCATCATGTTTCGTGCATCATCACGTCCCTTGCTTCGTATAATCGCAGTTGTTGTGATATTGTTTGACACTGGAACTTTTGTTTCCAGTTTTGGTATCGTAGACTATAACGATGACTGTGAGTTCGATGTTACAGACTATTCCACTTTTCAGAGCCGCTTTGATCAGTCAAAATTTTGTGATAACGATCGGGGATTGTACTGCGTACCAGGCCTAGGGAAATGTGGTTGCTATATTCCTCACACCATTTACAGATTGGGAAAATGTCGGGCTAAAATTGGGAATTCGTGCATGGCACCCGGGAACGTACGCTTGGACTGTGTGGAACATGCAAGATGCACAAAGAATGCGAGTTCGGACGCAACATTCAAGTGTCAGTGCATACGCGGTAGGTGCAATAACGTTAACGAACCGTAAATATATGAGATTTTATTATTAGTATTATTATTTCCTATCTATGTGATTCATGAGGAAGATGATATTTGGGAAGCGCAAATGTACATTACGCAAAATGCTATTATATTAAGTCTATATAAAGTTATGCCTTGCAGGAAAATGGTATATGAAACATAAATCGGTGAAACAACCAAAGAATGATATATTTTATAGTACCTGTTTTTAGATGAATAAGCGTCATTCAACACGACATTTCATTTTCTTTCTATATATTGGGATATGTATCTTCATTTATTTTTACACAGGTTATGCCTCGAATGCTATGAAAACTGCTTGTTTCCCGGTTGGTTATAACGACAGAAGATATGGAATCGGTGATGCTTATGGCAACCCTCCAACTGCCTATTACTCTTCCTACTGGAGAGGTGCAGCGCCAGGACTTTTGCCCTTAACGCTTCCAGTCACAATTGGAATTAGCTCGCTACTGGTTTTTTGGTTTATGAAAGGATTCAGTTAGCGCATAAGAGTACCTCTTCATTGTTACATATTTGTATATAAGTTTTGTTATATAAACTAACAACAGGCAATATTTGTATAGTTTTGTTAAGTACGGATTGTTTTTTATTTTAAATGCAATTAACGATCCAATAGGTTGGAGTGAGATTATAACCAAATCTCTGTCGTCTTTTCCATTTATATCTTCATAAATGAACATTTTAAATTTGTAATATATTTTTGTTTTAACATACTATATGGTTAAAATTTGTGCAGAATGACTATGGAAAGTGTCTTAAAATAATTTCAACATATCAAATTAAAATTTTATAAGCTTTAAATTTTCAGGTGAATTAGTGAATACAAACTAAATTGCATCAAAATAAAAATAAGTATTTCAAAATATTGAAAATCAGTGCGTGATTTGTAATACTTGACGAAAAACATTTTAAAAACCACTAAAATTGGTATCACCAAAGATCGATAAATTACTCCCTTTGATAATCGATCTTCAACAACCCAACTATAACCACGTGACCCTGATAATCATTTTAAAATAAATATAACAACAGCCTGTACCGGTTACTTAATAATACAGGAAGATAATTTTATCATTAACTCATATGAAAACTGTCCTGAGACTGCGAATTCTCATCCAAAAATTCTCTTTCTAGAGCTTGGGCCATCCATTCATCGTCCTCGTTAGCCTCAGCGTTTTCATCATCATCTGAAGAAGGATTCATCAAGTTTAAGCTGTCGATATCACTGGGTAATGGTTCCCCTCTTCTAAACTTGACACTTAGAGGCTCATCTTCTGTTTCTGTTTCGGTTTTGGCATGACGCTTTCTCTTCCTGTTATTCGCACTTTCCATGGCGCAACCAAACCTTGCACCCTCACCATCTTCGTCCGCTGTAAAATATTAAATGAGCTTGTTTTTAGTTATTTTTTAAATGACTTAGCTTGAAGGTATTACATATTATCTTTTCTTACAAGAAACGCTACTGGAAGAGGATGATTCTTTCGTTAGCTCAGAGGTTGAAGGATCTTCAAGGGTTTCTTCCCGTTCGCGTTCCTGACCCGACAAACTCCTAGAGGAACGTCTTCTTGCTGCTCTCTCTTTTTCCTTTTGAATTTCTTCCTCATCATCACTCGAGCTACTTTCAGACTCATTAAAAATGTCGTCTACTTCATGAGCCATTGTTTCAATTTCCGTTGCAGAAAAACTCAAGAGGGGATTTATGGTATCCATAAATCTACCACTTGGTGTTCGTTCCTTCCTCATTGCTGGTTGCGGACCTTTAGATGTTGAAGCTACAACATAAAAAAAGATAATTCAATCAATGTACAACTTACGAATATCATTCTATCATAGTGGATGAACAATAGATTTAAAATAACATACGTTTTTGGGCCTCTGGACCATCAATAGGAGTAATGCATTCAAATTTCTCGCGTCTGAATTCAGGACTAGGACTAGAACAATGAGCTGGTGGGTTTCGTTTAACGCTTTTTGCTTTATCCAAGCGGAATAATCTTTCTTCTACATGCTCCCACCTTTCTGCACAACTCCATAGCCATTCTGGAGTTACGATATGAATTCCTTTGTACCTTCTGGCTTCATTAACTTTTGCAGTTCCCATTCGCGCAGCTACAACATGAGTTGTCGGAGGTTCCATATTTGCTGATGATCCTGGTTTGTGTGGAGGTATAACCTTGTCGGAAACATGTGCGCCTAGGCCTACAGCTATCTGATAGGCTCTGCTATTTTTTAGAGGAACGTGTGTGGGAACAACACCACTAAAAACGATGCTAATATTCTGTAAACGCCAAAGTTTTTACCCATTAATATCGGTATCTAGCAAGAAATTAGTAAAACTGTTAACATAACTGACTATACTGTTTTGCTTACCTTACTTAAAACCTTCCTCCTAACATATGGAATAACTGATTTTACATCTGGAACAGAACCTTCTTTCCTCTTGACCATATCATCATACAATGAATAGAAGGCATCGTGAATAGATTTAAGAATTTGTTCAAGGTACAATAGGTAATCATCCTCGTCTTCTACTTCGATTACTTGTGGCTGGGGTGGGCCGTCAACCACATCTACATTATTTTCTGGATTTGCTTCATTTTTCTCAGTAGTAGGCGACATTGTAGCAATGTCTAGTTCCGCTGCTTTGTTTTCAGAATTTTCCAACACAGTGGTATTTTTAGGACTCTCTAACACGGTTTTACTCTCAGAATTTTCTACCACAATTTCACTTTCGTTGTTCTCTTGTGCACTTTTATTTTCAGTTGACGATTTTGTAGTTAAATTGTTGGAGTCCGTGTTTGACTGCTTATCTTCAGATGTTGTAGCATCGTTTTCTAAAGTGGATATAGTGGGTGCTGATGCCGATGGAACGCTCGAGCTATTGCAAGAAACTTCTTCTTTTGGATTATCTTCATCGTTAGATTCATCCATATCACCATCAATAGCCGCTTCTTCTTTTCCAGAATCATTATCTTCACTATCATCTTCACTTAAATTTAAATCAGTAGCAACTTCGTTCGCAGAAGCCTTTTCCGTAATTTTATTATCTACATTTTCAGGTGTTTGATTCTGTGGTTCTGCGATGGTCTCGTTGGATTCACTTATAGGGTTATCGACAGCTTTTGGTTTTGATGTGGATGATGAATCAACCTTGTCCCCATCGAACTGAAACCCAGTTTTGTCATCCTGGTCTTTCTTTGCCAATCCAGGAGGAGCATTTATATCCCCCGTGTGTCGGAAAAAATGGTAAGGTTTCACATGGATCAGATTAGGAGCAAAATTCCAAACATCCTCCCGGTCATCAATAATGCATACCTAGATGAAAAAAGGAAATATTATGCAAAAGCTACACTTGATTGGCTTGTTCTTATTACGGTCATTGTGTATTTTTTACCATGTGATCCCCCCGAGGAAACAATTCTTTCAGGTTGGCAGTTTTTGAATTTTGACTGAAACATTCATCTCGGGACAAGATTCTATCAGAGAATAAGCTTCTTGCAGGATCTAATTGATGTGCTATTGAAACGGCATACTGGCGCGTTCCAAAAGTGCAGATGTGCAATTCGTACAATTTGCTAATGTTATCAAGAAACTCATGCGTGTGTGGCCTTAATCTTGTGTGGTACCACACTGATCCATGGCCCCACAACTGGAAGTGAAACACATCCTATAAAAGAAGCACGGAAAGAATTCAAATTGAATCCTATTCATAGAAAAAATAACAACCTTTAAAAGTGTTTACTACCTTTAAATTATTCGGAACGTTATCATTAGTTGTGTGAATCAAAGTTTGATCCAAATCCACGAGGAGCACAAGTTTCCTTTGTTCCAGTAATCGTTCCTCGTCAACCTTTCCCAACTTTTGTGCTTGCTGGAAATTTTTCAAAACATATTTTAATAGTATTAGTTCAAGAAGCCATGATCTGTTAACACACTTGGATTGAATTTTGCTCACCTCCATACTAACACGCAGC
The DNA here is from genome assembly GCA_029691765.1 of Entomobrya proxima. NCBI lineage: Eukaryota > Metazoa > Arthropoda > Collembola > Entomobryomorpha > Entomobryidae > Entomobrya > Entomobrya proxima. The sequence goes on along the minus strand of CM056170.1, from coordinate 10,677,165 downwards.
TCCGGGACTGCGTGAACCATTGACACAGAAGCTGTTTGCTGGTTTGGTTCGTCTAGTTTCCTCAAATCCATTCCACATTCCGCACACATGTCCCTCATAACAGTTGGATGTTTACAAGGTCCCAAGAGCAGCAAGGTAGTCCTATTAAGTCATAAAATAAATATCAACATCACTTTACTCCTTGTCAGATGCTATCGCAAGTAAAACACTATCACAAATAGTTGTCCATCGCATTTACCCCTTCTTCACAACATCCCCCTTGGACACAAGTAGTTTCTCAACCACTCCAGCCTTGGTTGCCTTTAGCCGTTGCAGTTTTCCTCCCTTGTCATCAGTAACCGCAGAATTTTCAGCAGTTTCACTGATCTCCTCATACGTCAGTATCACATGCCCAATGGGTACAAAGCTACCCGCTCGAACAGACTTGTTCCAGTCCTTGATAACGGCTGGCTTATCAAAGGTGTACTCTAGATCCATTTTGCACACCCGTTTATATTGAGATCCTAATGAATTTACCACAGCTCCTTAAATTTACACCATACACCCCGCAAAAGGTCTCATCGACAGCCGTTAATTGTTGGCTTCCTCTAAATCATCTATTAATTAATATACTCGTTTGCTCAGATTACATGAGAGCCCAGCCCTACAAAACCAAAAGGATCCAGTCCATTAAATTCATATCCTCTCTCCTATTGTCCAACTTTACAAGAAATTTATATACCTCGAATTACAATGTTCCTTAAAAACGAATATCTCTCCAGTAGTGAGTTACTCTACTTAGCCCCTGTCCCTTTAACTGCGGAAATGTGTCACCTCCACCAGGGAAAATGTGCCAGAACATTATCAGCTCTTCTCTAGAGAGTTTAATGCTTGCAAATTTGATATCACATCACCAGACAATCACTGTTAATCACTGTAGAACAACTAAATACAAGTTTTCACACCTTTGCACAACCGTTGTTTGTGATTTGTTGTTGTGTATCTGCTATATATAGTACACTGTTGTTTTAGGCGAGATGAGATGCTGTGATTGCTGTGCTATAAAAAGTGCACATATTTATTTATTTACCAGAGCACAGATCACAGAGAGCACACAGGTAAAGTAAATTGGTTAACATATGGGCGCTCTTTTGGGCTTCCGCTTTTACTAAAACCTCCAAACAACTTTGCTCTAGTGGTCGTCAGCAGCTTGTACTTTTCGAAGCCTGTCGCTGCTATGCATATAAAGCCATAAGACATGTACCCTAATATATTAGCTATACAAGCAGCCAAGGTCCATGCGCTATCCACTGCCCCTCGCTGCTATCTTGCCGCATTACTTTGTGAGCAGTGAAAAAACCAGGTATGGCAGGTGTTCCAGGCTAATTAACGAAACCGCAGTTTAAAAATTGAGATACTGCTAGTATTTTTCTTTTGAACAGGTAATTAGTAGAGAATTAGTTATTATTTTAAAAGGAAGCATCATTTTCTCATGCATAAACTTTTACATTTTTATATGCAATGCAATGCTGAAAACGCATGAAAATGGTCAAGGTCAACGTAAAAGTTAGTGCATGGAAAAAGCTCTTTTTAAAAACATGTTTTTAAAAACTTGCACATTGTGCTATAATATTGTAAACATCTAGTTGTTAATGTCATGTTTCAAATTGGAAATGTGCTGCAAAAAAAATTGAAAGTGGATTTAGACGAATCCTACCTATTATTGAAGTCAACTTGCCAATGATTATAAACTTTAAATCCAAATCACACTCATTATGCTTCCTATAATAACCTGTTTTCTTTTGTTAATACTTTATAATACAAGGTATGAAAACATACGCTTGCGTGGCAAGAAGAGAGGTGAAAATCCACTGGGAATTTTCTCTTGAAACTTCTCGTATCAATCTAAAATGTATTGTGCTTTGTGCTCTGCTTGTTTTTCACCGTTTTTTGTGTGTGTTTTGTGTGAAGGAGGAATAGTAGCTTCTTTCCTGACTTTGTTTTCTCTCTGGCTCTTCTGCTCGCATTCCACATTCCACACACTCCTCTACTTTCCACTTGTACACTTGCTCTTAGCTTTAGAACAACAGCCTAAAAGCCATAGCCCATGAGAAAGTACTTTTCTCCGCTGCCTTTGTCCATTGTTGTTGTGCAGGAAAAGTCGGAGTTTTGTGAAGTGAGAGGTCTCTCTCCTTCTCTTACCCTTGTTTTGGTGAGACCGAGAGAAACATGAGGAGTGATGAACAATTTCTGGTTATACATAGTTAGCTGTGTAGCAGCAGCAGCAGCAGTAAAAAGCTAGCCCATGAACATGGTAAACTTTCCAAGTTTCTTTTCTCTCCTTTTGCTCCGCCGTCCCAGTACTTTTCCCAATCACTACTTGTACGTAGCAGCGGCTAGACGGAGGAAGTAAGGAAGCAGGAGGGAAACCCTAAATACAATTTCTCGGCTTGCTTTTGGAACATGTATTGCGTTTAGCAACTTGAGCCTGTTGTCCGTATACACGAAAGAACGTACGTTTTCTTTCTTTTTTCGGCTTTCAGCCCACATTCCCCAATAAACCAGCAACATTTTCCACGTCAGTTGGGTGCTTTCAGTTCGAGCACACGGACTGCCAGTGGAAGAGGAAGGAAGGAGCGCTACTGCCGGTTTTTTGACATTTTTCTGGTTGAATCTGAGACTCTGCCTTGTTACTGCTGCAACACTTGCACTGGCTTCTGCTGTTTCCTTCTTTGTTGCTCCTTCGTTGTGATTTTTGTTAAATAAGTTATCTTCGTCCTGTCAAGTGTAAAATAAATAGGAAACCATTCTTTTCCACTCTGGACTATGAAAGCATTAAACATCTTGATAAAAGTGAGAAAAGCGGAAAGCGGATTTTCCTGGGCTTGCGTAGAATTTAACATTTCACGTGTCAAAATTATCATAAGCAGCTATCAATCAGTCAGACTTGATCACATGTTATACTCAAAGAATTCATGTAGTTTTTTACACTTTTGGAACTGGTTCTAAATCGTGGGTGGGTGGACAGTAATATTTCGATAGTACTGCTTACCAAATAAAAAAGTTTACACGTATCGTCCCAAAGCTAGCAATATAGCTACTTGCCGGCATGTCGCGAAGAAAGCAGGCAAAGCCTCGGGCTGTACTGGTCAAAGGTAAGATAATATGCTAATAAATAAAAGATTTCTATGCTTTGTAGTGTCGAATTAAAAATAGTTCTTGATTCATAATAGATCTGGAGAAATTATTTGCTCATCTTTTGATAGAAAGTGACATTGCATAGCTGCATTGCAAAGTGACATTGCATATATTCATAAGCTTACTCAGTAATATCAAAGAAAAACTATTTTTTGTGTTCATGTCAGTCTACACAAACGAATGCACATCAAATATTCAACAGATCGCTTTTAGTTTGTTTGAATGTCCACGCTGCATGAGAGAAAGGTATGGCGTGTGCGAAACAAAATGATAAAGACAAAAATGGAAGCCCCTTTTTGAAAGCTTTCTTTCTGGCGTCGTCGTACACGCCTCTTGTGATACTCGTTTCTTGGTCAAAACCGTAATAATCATCGTTGCCGCATGAGTATTCATACGAAAACAAAAGGTCTATGTGCTTGACATCGTCGTGTTGGGGCTAATAAACTTTGCATGAAGTACATACAAGAAAAGTAGTTCTTAGGAAAGCTTCTTAGCGAAATGCTAATTATTACGAAAAAGCTTTTTACTTTCTTTACTTCGTAAAAGTGAATAATTACGGCAGTGAGCTAACAATATTGTGCATAAATATATCTAGCATTTAAACTAAAAAGTCTTGAGACAACAGAGCTCACCTGTCCCTGTCCGTTCTGTCAAATAGAACAACAAAAGGGAGAAACGGAGCTTTCTCCGTCATAATGCACGCTTGAAGTTGATAAGGGCAGGTAATTGGTTAAGAGGATGAAAGCGAATACGCTTTTTCAAAAGCCTGTAAATAGAAATGTACATGGTTTATTTCCCTCGAAAGTTTTTGTTTTCTTTGTTAATTACAGCAAACTATTAAGTATTCATAATTATTTTAAGTGGAGGATCGAATGAAATTTAGCTAATGGACCCTCCACCTCCTCCACTACTTGATCCATCCTAAATTGTCATTGTATTTCCTCTTATAAATTATGAATGTGGTGGAGTTGGATGGAAGCAGAAGCGATCCTTTTGATTATTAACAATTTATCCTGGTTTTGGATATCCAGAGAGAAGAAGAGTAGGGTGCAAAGGCAAACATGGGAAGTAGACATGGCATTATTAGAGTCTGGCTGTGGATCTTCATCGGAATCTACAAAATACCGCGAGACTAAACTAATTTTTTAAAGGATGCTGATTTCGCTGTGCTGCTGCAGATCATGAGTATGAGGATGATACGATTCAGGATCAGGATACGGCGTAGTATTTTATATTTTGTTTATACGGTGCATTTGGAGCGGAATGGAATGGAGAAAGCGCACCTTTCGAGAAAAGCGGTTATTGCTTGTTTCAATGTGAATAATACGATAGTTTATGGCTTGTTTGCTGCGCACCAAACGAAAAAATAACAAAATAGCTAAATAAACTGGATGAAACATAGATGGGAAATTGTATAAACATTTTTATCATCCCAAGCTGAATTTTCCGAACACTATCACGAGTTAACAGGAAAAAGGAGATATGTGGTGGCAGCGGTGGAATTTGATGTGCAGCATTATTATACGGTGTTCGGTTCAAAGATATATGCTTTTTACACACCGCCACCACCGTTTGCTTGAGAGTCTACGGTTTTTTCTACTTTTTTACTTCACTTTTCACACAGAAAATGATGCAGTCCGTGGTGCTTTATTCTCTAGAGAAAAAACCGGGCACTCAGTAAAGATGCGAAACGGAGAACCATGTATATTTAGTCCTACACGATATAACACTCGACTAGTTTCAGAGAAAGAAAAAAAATAACACCATACATACAAGAATAATATAGCAAAGGGAATACACACACTTTCACAACCAACACCACCGCCACCGGCAGAAATAGCAGCAGTATCACGGGAAGCAGGAAATGTCCAGGTCAAAATAAGAAAATGGCTCATAAATCATAATTGTGGTAATCCAGGTATGAAGCTGGAATGTGGCAGGCGACTAATAAATATACTTTACTTACATGGTGGTGCACGGATCAGGATTTTCCCTTCTCCCTCTCTCTTATTTTATATGTCACGTCTTGGGCTAGGGATAAAATAGTAAAAACACCATGATTCGCTTCCTCTTCTCCTTTCTCATATTCCTCCGCATTGGGAATAATGGAAGTAGTTGATGGCGTAGTGGTCGCCGCGGAGGAGGAATTGATACAGTTTTACGGTTTATCCACCCGAGTATTATCTATGCCCTTCGTCTAGAGCACCCTTCTTTACCACCACGACCACTACAGTAGCAGCGTCTTTGAAATTACTTTTACGGATATCATCATGGGTGTATCTGACATCATCTAAGCTTTAGCTTTACAGCCTCCCACAACTCTGCTGGAATACTATAGAGAATAATAAATTAAGTTTGCAATGCAAATTAATGTGCGAATATATAGGGCTACGTGTAAGACCATCTCGTTAATCGAAAAAAGCCCTTTTAGGTTTTCACTGAAAACTAAAACATTGTATGGTGCAATGAGTAAATCCAGGATAGCACAAAGGTGGGCTTGCAATATCATAGATTGTGTAGTAGCATATTATATTACTGAAATATAGCGTTGATAAGACTTTGGTGCACAGAGCGCACATTTTTGGGTTTTTGAAGGAAAGTAGGCTGACATGACATGCAGAAGGTGAAAGTAACTCTCGCTGGGGCCACTTACTCCGATCATCGCCATCAACATGATTTCACGAAACAAAGTATCCGCCATTTTCCATTGTATTGTCTATTCCTGTCCATTCCGCTTGGTGATAGTGGCGGTTCCAAAATGTCTATTTGGGAAAGGGAAAGACTCTTATTTTCGAACACGCGAGGCATATATAACATTTTATGTAAGGAAACGCCAAGGGATTTACAACAAGGACAATATCATCACAAGAGCCAACGAAAGATAGCCTATATTTTGCAGTGATAGTAGCAGCAGAAGCAGAAGAGGAAAAGAAGAAGCGTCCACGTAGTTTTTTTTCGTAGGAGTACATTTATATTGTATTATTGCTCGCAGGCAGAAGTAGTCTTCTTGTGCTATTACTGCAGAAATACTTGAGCCTCCACCATCAGCATATAGCACTAGAAACTTGTGGTACCACCACACTGCTGTATAACGCTGCTGCTGGTTTCACTGGGCACAACGTCAAAAATTTTTGTGTCGTAATTTGGACCGGCATCTCAAGGGAACTTATTTGACTGCAACTAATGGTGGGCTGCGTATCAATCCCAATTCCCGTTTCAACTCTCTGGAGGCCTCTTTCCCATGGCCCTCTGCTGGGCTCCTGCTCCGATGACTTTCTCATTGATGATACTTGCGTTGTTGCTCAGTGGTGGATATGTTGCTCTGTGAATTCTGCTATTATGAATACGTGTGTTTTTAGACATCAAAACGCTTATATTTCCCCTCTGTTGTTCGCTGATGTCTTTTATTGTTCTAAGCATGCAACTTTATACTCTTGATGCTCGGTTCAATGAAAATCTTGCTAATAATAAAACTTCTCCTGTATTCTTCTCTGCTTCCACCTAATGTTCTTAATAGATTCCCAATTCGTTCAGTAAAAATACATCTACTCCTTCTAGTGGCTATATGGTTGTATACACAAACAGACAATTCTTGTGCTGTTATAGCTGGCCTTCTCCAATTTTAAAATGTTTTTCTAAATGGATATTATGCTCCATGCAGAAGTAAAAGTACTAGTATGCAGTAGTGGTACTACTAGCGCGGTATCATTATTACTCGGCCACCAGCTATTCTTTCTTGAAACGAGGAAATGGTTCGACTTAAATGTGAAAATAGTAAGGCCAATATTGGTTTATGCAATTCAGTGAGCCGCTACAACTCGCAATGTCTATAATACCATTCTCTCGTGTTTATCGAACTGATGAGATTCCAAGCAAATATACATTTTGTACTACTTGGACCTTTGCAACTTTGCCTTGGCCTGTGTGTAATCTTTCAATGTGTACATTGCAAGAGTAACAAAATTCTTAATTCATTCGCAGGACTCATCTTTAGCGAAACGGGGCTTCTCAATGACTTTTCCGATGATTTCAAAAGAGAAATGAAGTTGAATGAGTAGAGTCCCCGAATGAGATGTAGTTTGAAATAAAAGTTTGATCTTTGATCTCCTCACTCACGTACATATAAATTCGGGACATTTTGTTTATTGTACCGAAAACGTTCATACCGATACCAATGTATACGCCCAACTGGTAACACATCTCTGGAAAAGATCTCATTTCAATAATAGTTCAACAGCTATTGCTCAAATAGCTCGAGGTGCTTTCAGTCTTTTCTCGATCTCTTTCCACATTTACATTACATTATAATATCCATTTCCACTTAATGTTTCAAGTCAAAACAGATGTAGAATTTTTATCGAGATTTTTTATCCATAGAGTCTTGCAAAGATTTTTTCCTCCATGCTTGTACACATTGCACGTTTATGATTAGGTAGGTTTTGTACAGACCACTCGTGAAGAATGTACCTCTGCTGCATAAAGTAATTTACCTCCAACTTCACTTGTTCTCCCAATCCTTTTGTCTTACTACTGAGGTGACTTGGCATAGTTCCCTGGAAAATCTACCTACCAAATATACACATAACATATTGTGGAAACGTTTTTCATCTGGTTGCGGATATGACCCTTTTCTTTATTGAGGTGCAATGCAGTGGGTCAAATGCCAATTTCAAAGCACTAGAGATATTTTCCATCCATGTATTCTGACTAAAACCCACCGCCACACTCACACATATGTTCCCTCTTTCTCCTCTGTCCACCTTTGGGAAACATGAATAAAAAGCAAGTGTGTGAAGAACACGGTACGAAATTAGCTCCAGCTCCCCAAGCACATGGTCATAAACCTAACACTGCACTGCTTATCATCATAGATAGAAAGAATGTGCTTCAAGAGAAAGCTGGATTACAAACTGCAACTCAACTTCTCTTTCCATGTCTGTATACATGTATGTTCATATGTAAATTCAAATACATCAAGAATTGCCTGATGCGACGGCCGTTATTCTTGCTGATGCGTCAAGTGTTTTTAGAAAATGTGTAAAAGAGAAAATTGTCTATGCATGTAAAAGGCGATGATCATGATGATGATACTTTTACCGAAATAAACTTACCAGCGTAGTAGTTGCAAGCACACCAGTAACTATTTCCTGCATGGATCTCCAGCTTACCGTACGGAATTTAACCTTTTCTCACGTCAACATGTTCTTGAGGTCATTTGGGAAATGATGTGTTGTTGCCAGCCTCAGTGTAATTCTCTCTGTTTCTGTCTTCCTACCAGTGTTTCATGCTTTATAACACTTTTCAGTAAGCTTCTATCTCTCTGTCATGTTGTACGATGCTATATAAAGCACCTGTAATCATAGTTGAGCAAAAGAAAGAAAAAAATACGGCAACGCAACAACACGGGAAAAGTTTGCCATATCACATTGTGTAGTAGGCTCATACGCGTAGTTCTTAAAAAGGGTTAAGTACAGGAGAATAAGAAAGGATGAGATGAGCAAAGATGACTTTATGGCTGGGGACGAATAAATGTATGCTTTAGAATTCCTCGCAGATTTGATTTTTCTTGTAAAAGTTGGGTAGGGTTGGATGATAGCAGAGAAAAAGAAATGCGTAATGATATATATATACCATAGAAAACGGAAGAAGAAGTAGAAGAACGAAGAAAAGGAGCATAGAAGGTGTGTGGCGTGGTGCTCGGAGTAGCACAAGCACAGCTTTTTCTCCCAGTTGTTGTTTATCATGAAAGTCCCAAGGAACCTGTACATTATTCTGAGATGTTTTGGGGAGACAGTTTAATTAACGAGTGTGATTAGAGTCCGTGAGGAGAGACTTGGCTTTCCCTTCTTATTCTCACCAAAACCTTTTCCTCCTGCTTGCAGCAACATTTCTCGAAACAATACGCGCCTCTTGCCATAATATGCCTCATCGTTTATATTCCTAGTAAGATTCCCACTACAACCGAGAAACGTTGGCTGGATGTCTCTGTGTGCCTCTGTTTTTTCTCAAGTCAACTGTCTAGAAAAGTGCTAAACTTGAAGGTTTAGCAGATTTAGAATTTCTTGGGAACCTTCCCTCACTAACAAATAATGCTTTTTTACGAATTATTACTTTGGAATGATACACAACAAAAGATTATACTAGTCGTACAGCTTAAATATTATGTACATATATATGTGTAACGTGTCATCTTTTCATACACTCACGATTTACATGTGCAATACCTGGAGATCAGAAACGCCCATTTTTTATCCTGTGACTGGAAGACGAGAGCATAAGACGACCCAACAAGTTCTCTAGAGTTTTCCATGTAAAATATATTGCCTCGCACGTTTACCTCAATTCCAACAGCACAGCAGTTGACATTCTCCTCGGCATGATGGTGTAATGGGGCTGTCCGTGTGATTTGAAAAGTGGTATATGCCTCTGCTTCCCCTGCAGTGTAAATGGCACACACATTTCATGTTTCAGTTTTGATGCGGCAATTTACCCTTCCTTCCTTCCGTTATGGTTTTCACAGGAAGCGAAGAAGATGATCATGGTGCCTATCTTTGCTCGCAACCTCTTTGGCTTTTTATACTACTAATCACAAATACACCTACACAAACTCGCATTGTTACTACTCACCCTTTCGAGTGGCTCGTCGATGTGAGAGAAAATGCCAGAGGAGCGATTTAATTCGACATTTAAAACGTGGCTTTATGCTTCTTAAGAAATCACCTTTACGTACATTAGAGTAAGAATGTGTAAGAACGCGGTTATCATTGGGATTGCTCATTTAAAGAAAAATGTTTGCATTGCTCATGTTCCTCATGTACAATAATAAATTCATTACAATCGTATCAACTAAAGTGGTCCTATCATGGAGACGAAGATAACATAAAAAGATTGTCAACTCCCTGAGAAGACAGGTGATTTCCCCGAGCAAGTTCGTTGCTTTTATTGCAATTGAGAAAAACACAAGAAAAAATGAAGGTAAGGTATGACATTGGTATGCACAATATGCATTGTATGTAAATGTCTATCTCAAAGTATAAGAAACTGCACATTCGTACGCCACCACACCAAACACAATTACAGTAGGGAATTGTGTAGTGGAAACGAGCAGAAAAGAAAAAAATGAGACATCAAGTGTTGAAAAAATCGCAAGGGATGTTACCGAACTAGCAAGATTATGTCATGTAGAAAATGGTGATAGCACAATATGTCTCTTCCGAATTGTGTAAAAATCTGGGGAAATCTCAAAAAAGCACAATAATCATCATCATAAAAATGTGCTCATTTAACATTGGAATGTGGAACAAAAGCCAAGTTCTTACTAAGAAAGGACATGTCCATGCATACATGCATGGATTGGAGAGTTTATGTAAAGTACAATCCAAACGTGTATATCAAAGTGTTGTGTTATTGTGGAATGATGAAGATGTCCTCTGTCTTAAGCTAATATTTTGCCTTTTCGCCTTTTTGCCATCACGAAAATCTTGATGATGTCTGTCACAGTGTGATTCTGAATACATTCACTGCAAACATGGCACATTCTTTTGGGGATAAGTGACTGCATGTACACTGGCAAAAATACAAAAAAAAACTCCAAGTAAACGAGCGAGGGAGAGAAAGGTAAGTGAAGTACTTGAGTGAAAGTAACATGCACCTCCATTCATTTCTGTTTTTGTGCGACGGAAAAACGGGAGACAGATCGTAGACAAATTGGACGTTAGGATGATGTTCCATGTGACAAATTCCTGTTTCGCCCCTCTCTTCCCTTCTCTCTCCGTTCTCTTATTTCTCTCAGTAACACTTGCGATATATTTCTTGGCGTCTCTCGAGTCACCTTTTCATTTGCTTATGGATACCAATGGTAATACTCTAACTGCAAATAAGTATGAAAACATACTTTGCCATTAATATAGAAGTGGAGGCATAACGGCAGCAGTGGTAGTAGCAGCTCAGCAGTCCCTTGATAATTCCGCAGGCAGAGTCGCTCCTGTCTACCATCATCCTTCATGAATTCATGCTTATAGACTAGATATATAAACCCGCTCTGTATTAATTCACATCTTTTGAGATGTGCTTTTACAATATTATTTCATATGGATGCAAGAGAATTACCCGTTTTTCTTTTTGATGGTGGTAGAAGTCGGTGTTGTGCCGCTGCCGGAGGTGGAATCCATTGTTGTAACATTGCAATACTCGTTGGTTTTTGTTAGTGTTAAGATATACTTAACCTCATTTTGCAAATGATTTTGATGCCATTGGACATACATGCTTGCGATAATACTTACATCCACATCAGGTTTTGCATATCACTATAAAACTTTACTTTTTTAATGCATCAATCCCAAATTCCCAATGCTTTAAAGTGAAAGGCTCGACACAGGACTCTGACGACAAACGTTTTGGCTACTGATTACGAACATGACTTTTTTGTGTTCTTCAACTGGTTGTGGGGAGCTCCCTTAGCAGGTCTTCTTTAAACTCTGCCAGTAAGCAATTTTCTTGAATCCTCACCGGAGTTATGGAGCACAGTAGTATGCTAGCACGAGTGTCTGACGCTGATATGTGTAAAAAAACGACAAAATTTCACAGAGGCAACATCTCATTGTTCTCCGGGTTTCCTCACTCCAGGCATGATGAAATGTCGAATGCAGCAATAAAGAAGTAGTTGGGGTAAGCTAAGAAACAAAAAAATAAATGGCTTTTCCTCTGGGTTATCATGCATAATCTTCATTCAAGGTTTCCCAGTATTTGATACAAAACATCATTAAGTTGGGTTGGTTCTTATCACAAGCAAGAAGTTTGGCCAAATTCTCCGCAAAGTCTATTGCGCATTCGATTGTATAACACCCTTGTTTCCTGTTTGGAAGTTGCATTTATTGTATTGTTCTGTTTTTTTTGCTGGTCACCAGCAATGTCGCATTACATTCCAATGTGAGTAGAGTAGTTTTGTGTAGTTGCTGTGTTGGTGGTGTCACAGTTGCCTCGTATCTGATTACAAGAGTGATCATCAAGGCTTTCGCAGGCAAGGCTCTTGGGGATTCCCTGGGACCAAATGTATCGTCTTCCTGAATAATGATTAACTCTGCAAAATGATGTTCTCTTTTGGGAAATAACATTTCTCTTTTCCGTACGTACGTGTATTGTACATTCCCACAGATCCTACATGTATATGTTTACCTATATGTTTAGCATAACGGCATATTAACGGTTATTATTTACTACTACAGTTTCTGGTGACTCTTTTCTCTATTTCTGTGTCTTCCTGAGTATCTGTTTTTCCTCCTATTCACAGAATTGGATGATGATGGTCTTCCTCTTGGTCTGATGATAGAACCATGCACGGGTGTTATGGAATGTAGGTAATGTGCATTATGAGCACTTGAATTCCCATTCCTGTGTATAAAATTGATCTCCTCTGGAGCCTCCTATGATGCTTTTGAATACATAAAAGTTATTATATTACCCAAAACTCTACATTTTCTGCAATACACACGTATGAGTGTGCTATTGCATGCTATATGGAAAGTTGTGTTGTTGTGTCTGTTGGAGTAAGTTTTATGTGCGACGTGCTAAATAACTTGGGAATTCGTATAAGCCAGTGTAATGGTGGTGGTGGTGGCGGTGTGGTGCTGCTGCTGCTGTTGGTGGCGATGATAGTGTCGGTGTCGATGCTGAAAATTTTACACGCTATGCGCCATCACATCACATTTCGTTACACTTTTCCTCATGTTACATGCACGTTCTTTTCGTACGTACACGCCATCATCATCCATCCGTATAATAATATCTGCATGATGATTTTTTAGCCGGATATTGTTTACCTTTAGAACTTGATGAGCAGTGGATTTTCATAGGTTGTTCAGATTATTGCATTATTTTACGAGGACGCGTAGGAGAGAAGAGGCAGAAAGAAAAAAAAAGATGAAATGCGCTCGGGTAATTTGTAGAACGCCTAGCGAGGAATAATACAATCCAATTTCTTATCCAAGAAATTATAGGGAGCTCTGCAGCAGACTGAGCACACCGGCGTAGCGCCTCCTTGTCCTTGTTTGTCTTGTGTTTGTAGATTTGCCTGAAGAATACCTCTTCAACTTGTCATTTATTGCGAGATAACTGAGTGGATCTATGGAACTCTGGAACACAACAGTAAAAATGTGATTACAGCACTAGCGATCCCCGTTTTTATTTTTGACTTGTCAATTTTCTAATCCAATTTTTTGCATTTATGATTTTGTATTTGGAATTGGATGATGGCTATTAAGTAGGATTTCTTCGATCGTGTTTGTGTAGCTCTCTCTCTCATTCACCTTTCTCATTTATGAAAAAGCGTAAAAAATTCAATCTGTTTTTAATATGCGCCCCGTTGTGATAAAACGAAGTTTAGTTGCCTGAAAAACGGTTTCATGCCTTTTTATTGTCTCAGTGCTGTAGCTTTTTTTCCGTTTCTCCTTGATTTTTTAACTCTCTTGATCAAAAACGATTTTTAAACTCTCGCCTCTCGCATAACAGTCGATGCAAACATATATCAAACTATTGAAGCTCCTTTTCGTTAAAAAGCTCGTAGATAGTACACTACAACACACGATGAGTTGATTTTCTTTTAAAGATGACCAAGACCGAGGAAGGCAAGATCAGAAAATTTATGTGAAAGCAAAGTACTTACCGTTCAGTCGGATGATCATAAAAATGCTACTTGAATTTAACTCTGCAAAGTAGCACCACTCTTTTGAATTAAAAATGAGCCACTCAGAATGCATCTCAGGCGCATCAAAAGCCAAGTTCCATCACTCCAGTTTATAAAATACAAATGAAATGTGACAAGAGCTCGGAGGTCCCTTTATTCTCTAGCAGATTTTAATGGTATTTTTAAACGGTACAATAGTTAAAAAGAAATTGTAAAAGGGAAATGGGCCATGGGCTAAAGGATTTTGTTTTGCCACATAATATGACGGGTATATAATGTCATTATTATTTCACTAGGGGATTATTTTATGTACTTCAAATATCAAGCTCCTCAGTGCTCACTCTGTGCGACAGGGTCGTTCGTTCAGCAACAACATCATTGTGAACAGAAACAAGAGACTTTCAACCAGAAAAAATATGGATGATTATTGCGATGATGATGATGATGAAGATAAGAACGATGATAATGCTGTTTGGTGATTATGATATAACTGCAGGAGGATGGATTATAATGAAACGAAGTATTTTTATTTTTATTACTCACAGTAAGAGTACATGGTGTTTGGACGAAAAAGTCCAGTAGTATATAAAGCTCTTTCTAGGTTTGTCTCTTGTACATCATTATTTTTTTCGTTCCAGCTTTTGCACCAGCATAACAGCAGCACCATCACCACACCACGTGTGATTGTGATATTATTATGCTTTTTAGCTACATTGTTGATTATTATTATGAAAAGAGAAATAGATATGTGACGAAGATACAGACGAGAGAAAGGAACAGGATCCGTAGAAAAGCAACTGTGAAACCAAATAGAATGAGAGAAGTAGTAGCCCTCTGGAATTAGGATCACCATCATGAAAAAGAATATGTGTCTGGCTCTACCTCTTCTCCTCTCCTATCTGTCTGCGTACATATTTTTTGTGTATGAGCAAGGAGTAGCAGTAGTAGTAGTGATAGAGAGAGCGAGAAAAAAAGAAGAAAAAATCGGTATAATAGAAACTGCACGAAGGGTGCATTAAACATGGATAGGCGGGGGGTCGTAAGTTTTGGCCGGATGGAATCACAGTATGAGGTCGATGTCTCCTATGGCGGAGACTCAAACTCCCGCTGTGCCCACCTAAGGCCCTTGCTTCAACCCCTGCTGTTGAGAACTCAATTCACTTACCAAAAAATATTTGAACGATGACGGAGTATGCCCAGAAAAGTGTATAATAATAACTCTTCCTCCATCATCATCATACTCCAAAATATATTCCAACCCTACACACACATATAATATGCCATCTTTTACAAGGGTTTCAGGAAAAAATCATTATATTTGCAAAGTGATATAAAACCATTCGAATCTCGATTACTGGCTGAATGTATACTATCACCTAACGAAAAATGAAGATGCAGAACAAAAAACAAAAAATCCTTCAACCGCATATCGACATTACCATCAGGCTGATTGTATTTTGAATGCATGCATTACCTGCCCTTCAATCCATTTAGGGTTTTTCAATTTTAGTATGACAGAGAGTTCTTGGAACACACTGCTTTGATTTTCACTGCGCAGCTGCTGCTTTAAATATTGCAACTTTTCAAATCATTAGATAGTTTCGGCACTACGACGCTTGCAGTGTTGATGTCGGTATTGGAGGTCTTGTGACGGTTAAACCAAATTGTCCGTCAGCTAATCATGTTCAAACTTTAGAAGAAACACATTATGGATGGCCAAATGTATAGAAATAATGTACCATGAGCAAAAATTTACAATATTCGAAAAAGGAGTTTGTTCTTGTTCTCAGCTTCATTGCAATCTTCCTTTAATCTATCCACTCTTCATGGACCATTTTCTTATTGAAATGAAAAGGCATTAATGCATGTTGAGCTCTCAGTGGTTGGCAACTAGTTGTCAGTATGGATTTCACAGTTCCATTTGCTTTGTGTGTCTCTACATTTTTATATAATTCTCATCTTCATAATGACTCTGGCGATGGGGATGATGACTTACCTCTTTCGTTTTTATGACTTCATTTTCAACTTTTTTGTATATTGCGCACAATAATATGTTAAAGTCTAACAAAGTTGTTTGAAAAAGCTTGTACACCAAGTTTGTTTAGCTTACTGGTAGGGAAAAGCAAAGAATGTATACAACTTAAAACACTGACACTGCAATTATTTCCTGGAGCGCCAGAAGAAGCACAGAAAAGTTCGACATATATTACGATTACGCTTATTATTGGGTTGCTCGTTTTTCTGTCTACCTGTTGTGCGAAATCGATATTGTATCGTTACTGTATACATAATGCAGACTTATATTGCTTAATATATTATACATGGGACGACAGTGCAAAATGATGTAACGCTCAAGTATTTATGAATGCCTTTGTCTTTTCTGTTGTTTTATGAATGTTTCAATGGATTATATGTACACAACAACTAACATGTAGTTTGTATTTGGAACCTGTTTAATTTTACGTGTGTGCGTTGTCTTTTATTTAGGTGTGTACGTTATTTAGTTACGTCGTATCTTCCTTCCGTTTTTATTGCCAAGCGCGTTATTAAAACCAAAAATGATATCACTGTGGCGGTATATTATACAACGTGCGATGGGCTATACAACATGATTTTATAGAAAAGCCCCATTTTCTCTCTTCCTGTCCTATTCTCTCTCAAGAGAAGAGTATAAAGGCGGTAGGGAACCGGGGGAATTTATTATTAATTAATTTATGGTGATATAGGGCTCCCAAGGCGGATTCAAATCGGCACGGAAAGGACAGTTTTCGAGTCCCATTCCACGTATTCTCCTGGATTAATGCTGCCATTGGGCATGAAATGTTTGCACACTTTTATTTCCTATCAACAACAGCGACAACGACAAGCAAAGTACTAGAAGGGGTAATAGTAATAATAATACTGCAGCTAAACTTGTATTAACTGTCACGGCCAATACCAATACTCCAGTCTAGATTAGCCAGACAAAGATGGAGATATAGCTTTCTGCTGTGTGTCGTAAAACGCTATACACGCGTAGAAGAGCGACGACATCGGCATAATAACGACCATGTTCTCCAGCTAATAATAATACAGCAAGTAAAATGAGCTTGCTTGTTGGTATTTATTATCTGATGGAGTGTATATACACATATTTATTTATGTGAAGAACAGAGAATAAGGACTTTTCAATCGATTTTAGAAGAGAGGAACAAGTGAAAGGAGTTAATGTTGGGTGCGGTGGTTGTCAGTTCTTTTACTGTCTTGCCGGTACTAGAATCGCAAAAGAAATTGACATTTTCATTTGCTTATTGCCTTATTGATAGCTTTCTTCGCAGACATTACGTGTATTTAAAATGTATATTTAGAAGAGACGTATTTGTATACAAATTGTGCAGTGTTCAACTCGGAATGCTTTTATTTATATGTCAAAACCGTGGGCCATATAATGCATTATACATATTTTCATCAAACATTTCATACGACAGCGTTATTCTCTTATCTTGGCAGCAGATACTGAGAAAAATGTCGCGGGTGAGTAATCCAAAGCCAGCGTGTGTAACTTCATTTTTAGTTTTTCCAAGTTTTGGTTTTTGAGAGGGAACAATAAAAATGAAATGGTAAAAGTCCCAAAACTACACCACTGTTGATGATGTTGTTATTTGGGAAAAAATGAATAGTTAGTTAGCACACTGCTTGTTTGCAAATAGCAGAGTAATATTCAGAGTCGTCTAACAACAATAGCATTTCCCTTTTTAGTTATACAACAACTAATATTAAGATTTCCCAGAGAAGAAGAAGACGCAGAGCCGGAAAAAGAATGCGCAGTTAGTTAGATGAGTGGATATATAAATAGGAGTGGAGCCACGGTGGTTGATGACGATATAACGTTTCTTATTCTTCTTCTCCTCGTCTTTCTTCATGTGAAAGTCTTTTTGATTGCAGTGTCGGTCCCTAGGAAGGAACGAATAATTCCCCAGGCAATGCTAAAAAGTATTAAATCTCGAATTTCATTTCGGCACATTTTTACTGCTCTCTCTCTCTCTACTGTATAGAGAAGGAGACGCGCAACAAACGGAGGAGAAAAGAAAGTACATTCACAAAGTATCAACTAACCATCGTTGTTCACAAGAATACAATGCTGGTTGCTGATGTTTCTTGACTATACCCACTCACTCCAGTTATTTTTACTCGTTAGCTTTCTTTCGTGGCTAAACTCACAAAGTACATACCACCACCATCGCCGCCACCACCACTCCTGTTAACTCTCTTTTCTCCATTTTTCCTTGCCCTTTTACTTAAGCTGAACTTTGTGAATTACTTTAGACTTCATTTGCCATCTAACAAGTTTATGCATGCTGGTTAAGTTTATACAAAGAACACAGAAAGACAGTGCCACTATTGGGTGTGTATGTGTGTATTATAATATAATAGAGCCGAGTTTTAAATGCTCGTCTCCTTCCTCCTCACCCCGTTTGCCACCACCACCATTACTAATACCACCGTTGAATACATAATAATAATATTGTAGCAGTGGATAAGAAAAGTAAAAATACGAGATTATAGCACGTAACAAGGTTTACTTTTATGCATGTATAACATTTAACTCCACTTGTTTGCCCTCTGCCTCCAAATCCAATTCATGGCGTTTTCTTTCTCTTTTCCTTTTCTGCTCTCTTTTGGCAGCCACCTATATGAAAAGGTCTCCAAAGACTTCTGTCCAATTCCTGTTCATCTCTCGACCTTTATTTTACTCGACACTACTAGTATACGCATATAAGAGACGACTGAGAAAAAAAAGAAAACTGCATTAATACCGCATATTCACCTTCCTACAGCGTTGCCTCTCCTTTCCACTTAGACACTTACATACCGAAGCGCCTATTTTTTTTACCTTTTTACTTCAGAGAAGAGAAAGTAAGAAAAAACAGAAAATTTAATAGAGTGACTCCTACAACTGCTCCTCCTCCATTTCTCAAGTACCACTATAAACACGCTTCTGAGAGTGTGACAATTGGGATGAGATGAGCAGCAAAATGAGATTGAGAGTAAGAGAGGAAGAAAAGGTTTACAGAACTTTTGTTCTGCTTTTTTCTCGTTTGCTTCGTCGAGAGCATTTAAAGGCTTGTTTATTTCTCATTTTTAAATCCATTCCTTTATAATATGCATGCATACGAACAAACTTTTTTCTCTTTGCCGTGGTGGGTTTTTCTAAACTATTTTGGCTTGCAAAATATGTGTAGTAAAATGTATGGATATATAGGTACATTATGGGTTGGGGATATGCTTACGCCCTGAGCCATGCTCACCCTTCCCAAAGTTCATGTTGTTATTTGTTTGTTACAGCTATTGTTGTTGTCGTTGTCGAATGAGTTTTTTCCTTTTTCTTGGAACTACTTATTATTTTCCTCACTTCATCTCATCTTATTTGCTTGTTAGTTCATTTAAGCGGATTTTATTGTAAGTTTGATGATAAAAAATAGGTAATATGATTTTTTCATATCCTTGAGAAAGTCCCTCAGCCCGATTCTCATTTCTTGCAATCTTTTGGGTGCGATATTATTACAGTAATAGCTTGTCTTTTTACCATCTCGTCATCCTGTTATAATTTTTTCTTATAAAAACTGGGAAACTAGATTGTAATTTGATGACCTGAGAAAGAAGATTGGATTAGTCAAGTTTTCAAATTAAAAATTGTCTTATTTCACAATTCAAATGTTAGAGTGCCTACTCTGTTGCAAATCGCCTGTTTTAAAGTTTTTCCTTATTAGTTTTTTTCCGCTTTCCTCCGTAACTCTCTTAGTTCAGTGAGAAATAAACATGCATGAGACTCATGAACTATATACGTTGTTTTTAAAATCGTTATGTATCTTGTATACAAATGTTTCAATGAAAGTTGGCGCAATTCTTTGTTTCGATGTTCATGATGACGCTTCGTTTGTCCTTCAAGATCAACAAAGATGCGATGAAAATTTGAAACTTGGCAAATACAGTCTTGGGCCTACACACAGGCATCAACAATGAATTCCAAGGCCCATGAGGCATTGAATTGTATAGGAAAAGTCACGGAAGCTTGGATAAAGTCTAAAAAGTCAAAGGAGTAAAGACAGAATAACGCCATTGTTAATGGAAGCACAATATGCATTCATATCATTGCTGTAAATGGTAACTCGTCGTTAGAGCACTTATACGATCTCATATTAGCATATCTCTATCCCAAGCCCACCACACAAGAAAAGAAGAGTGAAAAGGTTTGACTGCCATTTCCTCTTAATGATGGAAGAAAATGTGTATTACTCTTTCTTTACGGCATATAATACGCAAACAGAGAAGTTAAACACGACGGGAAAAATTGGCATATACTGACAGAGTTAAAGTGTACACACTATATTCTGTCTTCGTCATGCAATCAAGAGGGTGTACGATTCCAGTAGTTTTGTATGGCAGCAGGAGTGGTAGTAGTGGTTGGATGGGGCGTGTGAGGTAGGAATTCCCTTGACAATTAAAACCCATTTCGGCATGTGGACCGTATTTTCTTTCTTTGCATCTTGAAATGATAATTCTGGGCAATTTGGGCTTGCTATTAGATTTCAGACCGCTGTTGTCATGCCGACTCCTCTCCCACAAGGCTCTTTCCTCAGTGCTATTTTCTCAATGTGATTAATGCCACTTGTCCCTTGAGGATTCCCTCTTCCCGGCTCTCTCGCTCTTCTACTTCTTGGTTTGCCTTCTTTCTTGCATCTCTCTTCTTTCTCTACTTTCGACTGACTGCCGTTGGATGTATGATGTGCTCTTCTTCCTGTACCAGGAACAAGAAGACAGTCAAGGAGATGAGAAACAAGAGAGCCCAACAGAAACTCAACCACACTACTAGTGCTGCATGATCATGCTATTATTGGATAAATAGTCGTGGTGTGCATGTAAGCAAAACTACAAACTCAACACTACATGAAATGCCTACTTTCTCTAGAGTTTCACGCATCAAGTTCATCCTGCCTTTCATTTACGTTCATTGCCTTTTTGTGCAACTGTACGTAACTCCATGACATGGCCTTGTACGAATCCAATGCGTTGTTTTTAGCTCGGCTAAGTTCCTGTTTGACTTAACCCATGTTGAATTCCCAGACTGCCCATATAGGTAGTAAAACAGTCATATGAATGCACACTCAAAACCAGCTCATCATAATTTGGTCATAAATATGGGTAAAGTGAGACTGTATAAACTTATAGGAAGACAAATTTCCTATTCATGTAGCCGATTCATTGTCGGGCCTATTTGAAAAGCGTAGTTAATTTTGGAGACATCTTTCCAGGGGATGGATTGCGGAGTAACAAGTTGCACCAAATATGTCCGCAACTGTAATACTACTAGAATCCCGCCTGCCAGTTTGACTCTCCTTTGAAATTTGTCATTGTTCTCCATACAATTCTCCCTACCACCTCCTCTTTTGACATTTTCTCGGAGCGCATAGTACCCTGTAGACTAAAACTATCTGAGAGTCTTCCTAAAAGCATTGTGGAATCGCTTCATTTGACGTTCTCTCACAGAATTTCTTTGCCTCTCAATGTCTCTCTTATTCCATTCTCTTGTTAGTGCAGATGAGTTTTAATAATCTACAGCTTCCACCTCGTTCTTCTTCTGAGTAAAACAGCTGTTATCCTCTTGGGAAAAGCGAGTGTGGAGCTATCCATCACAGAGTGAGTGATGGAATGTCAAGTTTTTCTTTAAAATGTCCCAAGGATTACAGTATTGCACATGAGACTCGCCTATCCCATCCCTGCCAAAATGTGCAACGCAACGTAATACATATATTACCAACTTGGTACATTGTACTGTGGAGTAAAAGCAGAGGTCATGTCGTGCTTACTCGCAAAGTCATAGTCGCAGAGCGTTCCTTCCTGTTTAAGTTCTTCTGTTTCAACTCCCAACGGTTACACTTTCGTTTCATTGGGATTTCTTTCCTGTACAACTAGACAATGTTCTTTAAGTCTGACCTGTTTCTCACTAAAGTCTTTCCTACCTTCAGGTTGTTTTATTCTTATGGAGGCTCACGAATTTTTGATGAGATGTCTTCTTGCCGAGGAGACTCGTATACATTACTCCAAGGTAAAAAAAAACAAAAGCGTTGCTCCGGCAGGCAACTCAGGGTTATATTATGAAGATTACACAAATGAAGGCATTATGTACACGTATTCAATTTTCAATACTTGAAGCTATAATTGTTCCAAATCCTTTAGCTGTTAATACACTTTAGCTGTTAGTACGTTCAATAATAACCACATTTCGTCATGTACTATTTCGTCAAAGGGTCGGACAAAGGTAGCTGATTTTGGTTTTGTCATTGCATCATCGTTATATATTGTATTGAGTGAGCCTCAAGCGTGTCATGAGAACTGAAAAATTGATCATACTGTACTGTTTTTGTACGTTGAAAAGAAACTTTAGATCAATTTTGAGTGGAAGCACTAGCCGTGGAACATTTTTACAAAGTCCATGTTTTAGAGAAAAGAGTTCTTCTAGCCAGCTCGTGTCTTGTGAGTTGAGAATTCCATAGGGGGAGAATGGACGATGAACGAACTCTTGGAAAGACTTCTTGGGAAGATATATACGCCTATGTGTATGCATAGAGAGAAAGTAGAGAAGCAAACGAACTCTGGAGAAAGTCATGGGCTGGGAAAACCTGTGGGGAATTGATGGCATCTTTTTTCCAAAGCACGGACCTGATTCTCGAGGGATTAAAACTAATCAAGGTTTGTCGCTGTGACAGCCTTTGTGGACCACCTCTTGCGAAGTGTCACGCGGTATGTGTGGAGGGAGAAAGCAGCTACCGCACAGCTATTCCAACATGTCGTATAAATACAGAGTTACAGTTTTGAGCATAAAATATATTGTCAGTTGAGGAGAAAAAGGATATTAGGACAGTACTACTTACCCTTTGGGAAATACATGAAGGGTCCCTTATTCCCAGTTTTCCTGACTTTCTTCATTCCCATTCTACATCATATCCTGTGCCGCTGCTGATGCATACAAACTTTCTTCGTATTTCATTCCCTATTGGGTCCACAGGCCAAAAGCATATTACATTGGAGGATACGTACATACTTACGCACCCACATATGCAATATTGAATATGTGTATATAGAAAATATGACCGTATAAACATTTCGATGTAATTCAAGTGAAAACTTTCGTTTCTTTACTTTTACTCTTCTGAGCTATATAAAACGACACAAAGATAAGCGAGAGAAACTGTAATAATGCATAAACTATGTCAACGAACTTTTAGTTGGTGAAATTACAGCAAAAGGGCAATGCATATTTCTCTCGAGTCCAACCACAGTACACTTTTTGTATCAAAAATAGAATGTACGAATGTATGTTTACTGTGAATATCACATCAGTTACGTGTCGAAACTTTGTTATTAAACTTGCATGATGTATTTAATGTTTTCACACATCCATCTTACAAAATTCTTCAAGAATTCATTCCTATGCTGCTTCCTTGTTGAATATTGCATGCATAAATGTATCGCATTGTCTATGCATAGGAAAGTGACAAATATTTGTTCATCCCATCATCAAGTGTAAATCAAAATCCAAAGTTCATTAGATGAAAGTGCAGTGCATTGCAATTGCTCTAATAATTAAAGTTGAAACCTGTGGTCGCTATCAGCAGGATCAGAAAGCAATGATTAAGGGGAGAATATGCGGACTTTGTAAAGCATGCACATTTTTGATCATGGAAAGCACGCCACGCCACTGACGCTCTGGGCTGCACTAGCCAAGGGAAGAGATAGAACTTTACTTTTGGAGAGAAAGGGAAAGCAAGAGAAAAAACTGAAAAACATATCCCAACTTTTCCGGCTTCCATGTCCGTTGGCTGGGTTGTATTTTCCAACGGCACAACGGTCACAGCAGTAGTTTTCCTCAAGATTTCATTGAGATTCATTATCTGTTTCCACACAAGCTTGTCCGTAATCATCCTTGAAATAACGAGTGGGATTGGGAGTTTCAACATTAAGAAAGTCACCAACAGTCTACAACGTACTCAAACCCACATGTATAGGGTTAGTGTGTACAAGGTGTTCTTTTATCCTCTTTGTCGCCTTTGGGAAACACGAGCACGTTAAAATTATGCATTACAATAAAAACACTGTGGAGCAGCTGGGAAATTAGGCTTGGACCTTAGTCGGTCCATCACGCTGCTCCTTGGGTAGTTTCAGCTAGTGGTGGCAGTGGTTTCATAGGAGAAATAACTCTGTTACTGGATGGAGATGGATAGCCAAAAACCCACATATTATATGAGAACCATCATCATTGCTTTTTCCCTTTTCTTTCCGAAATGAACGCTTTCAAGAATTCATTGTTTTCGAAAAAAGATTCACGATAGAAGAGACAGTGCGCGTGATGAGGCAATGGCAAACGGTAAATAGATTCATCGTTTTCTTTCTGATGCCATGCATTGCACTGGAGAACTGACATAGCTTGTAAAGAAAGAGTTCATAATTTACCAAGAGATGAGATATGATATGGAGCAGCTGCACAAAAGAACAAGATGTCATCATCATCATTTCCTCCGCTCAGAAGATCTCTATGATGATCAGAAAGGATCATCGTGACTTTCAAGAGGATACTCTGTAGAAAACAAGACAAAACATAGACAGTGCTCAGGTAATGCCTGATGCGGTGCTGGGTATGTAGGATGGGGCACGATGAGGATGGATGAAGTATTAAAAAAGTGCTTGAGGAAAATTCATGGAAAAAGCGATATGGGACATGAAATAACCATCCACGACATTCACAAAGTATCTTTTCAAAGAAATACAATAACAGAATTTTTGGTACTGCCATTTCAAGTCTGAGAGCAGTACACAGATCAGGCGAAACAAGGAAAAAAGGAATGTCATTTCAATTTGGGTTGCGGTTGAACGAGCTATGTGAAAATGTGCACAAGAAAAAAATGAATGCATACATCTATCTACTAGCTGTATATAGGTACGTAATATACAAAACATGTCAATGGTGAACAAGGGTATGGAACTGTCATTTCAACATTGTTATAGCCGTAAAAACCTCTGGAACCGCAATAGCGACACTAGCACTAGATTTTAAGGTAAATCTTAGGAGGAGGTGATGTTGGTTTTAAAAAGGCTGGAGCAAAGAAAAAACGATTCTGGACTATAATTTTTATAAAAGAACGATATATTTTGGATGTAGTAGGCGTACAAACATATATATTAAAAAAACAGTATATCTTGTCATGTCACCCAAAGAAGAAGTAAGCAAGAAGTGAAGTTTCCAGTGCCACTGCTGCCACCACCACCATCACCGTGCAGTTTTCTTTTTCCACTTCTTTTTCAGAAACCGAAAGTGTATGTATGCCTTGGGAGCTGGCTCACAATACGAAACCGATGAAAATAGCCAAAGCCAAAATATTGAGGAGGACTTTCCATCTCATCCTGGTTGATATAATGTTGTTTGGATTGGGGGAAAAGAAGAAAACAGCAGTATTGTATATTATGTATGTATATTAAGTGCCGGCGCTGCTATGCGTCTCTTATAGCTCAAGTATACACATGAGTGTAAGCTCGTAACTGTACAAAGGAGAGAGGTAGGTGAGCAAGGGAGGGATATCAGAAGAAGAATGATTCAAAAGGGGTTAACATACATTTTCACGGCCGATAAAACTTGGTTTGTTGATATTGAATGTTTCGTGTTGGAACGATCTGTTAGATATTTCGACACTCATGGCGTGTGTCTATGAGAGAGACAGAAGAGATAAAGAGAAAAGAACAGAAAAGTGAGAACGTTAGTAGGAGTTGATAGAGGTGGCACATGTCTAACTACACACTATACACCAAAGTCGTTGGAAACTATCAAATCATAAGCAGCACATAAGCAATGTGAACGATACATTTCCTATTGTGTATGTGCGGGTTACAAGGCAAAACACTAGACCAACGTTTGTAAGAGGAGCAGGAGGAGAAGATGTGATGGCATTCAGAGTTGGTGTTCTTCGTCTACTAGAGCAACTCTATAGGTATGTACCCAGAGGTTGGATTTCTCCAAAGTGTCGTAATCAAGAAGATTCAAAAGGATAAAGTGTACACTGGAAATTTTCCTCTGAGCCGAAGACTTGGCCATTACAATGTTGAAGAAAACTGCGCTCCTGAGACTCTAGCGGCTCCCAAGAAAGTCATTATTCGATTTCTAAAACTAAAAATGCCTCAAGTAACGCCAACGTAAGAGAGTCCAAAATTCCCGGAAGATTTGCGTTAATTTTCTGCCGTTCTGAGCTCACTGCCCTCCCGAGACTTCGACACATCCGAAAAGGCCTTTTTCTTTTTTTCGCTCTTCTTCATCCTCCTTTTTTGCTACTTGTACTCTTTTCTCTGTACTACTTCTACGTTACCAAAATCGAAACTGTACATATACGACTAGCATGTACTTCTACCGCATTCTGCATCGAATTTACTATGCCATATTATCGTCATTGTGTATGTATAAAAATGTATACATAAAAGCGGTTGGTCTCATAAGAAAAAGAAAAAAAAGAACAAACTTTCATTCCATTTCAAATACCTTAAGCGAAAATACAGAGTAACAACACATTTGCTGTCTTCATCTTCTACATCTTAACGAATATACAAAACGCATACTTACTTATTTGTGTACGACACAGCAAATAGCATATATATATCTTTTAACTAGCATAGCTACTCACATTTTTAGCTTTTTTTGTACTCTCTGCATAAAGGAAATAGTTTTGGTGAACAGATAACGGCAACAAAAACGAGACCGTTTTTGCCACTACAATACATGCTAGAAAACAAGAAGACACAATTTTTCTGCTTATGTGCATTTCCGCTTTTCAATGTTTACATGGGTGTGAGAAGGAAAACAATTCTAGGCGATGACGATGATGATAATAAAGATACACATAATATGTTTGCTGTTTTTGTTCTCTCTACAATTGTAAATGGAACGGGAGCACTTCTTCAAGAACAAGAATGTATCTCTAAATGGCTCTTTTATACCTTATATATTTATTATTGCCATTACACTCAATATACAAAAACATAAAGACTTTATTTTCTCAATATATGGTCGTTCAATAATAATTGTAAATACTTTGCGTTTTTCCTTCCTCACCGATAACTGCCATTCCAGCTCTAGCTTTCAATGGTCTTTTGCTGACGCTGTTAAACTCTAAAAGAAGCAGCAGCAGAAATTGTGGTCTCAGAAAAACTATAACTGTTACAGTTAAACTGTAACAGAGAAATAAATACTTTGTGTTGACAAGCATATAAGTAGCGAGCAATGGTATAAAACAGAACTGCCTCAAGTCAGCTTCTTCATCTTCATCTCAACTGCTGATCACTTTCATTTTTATTATTGTTCCCAGGAAAAAAGTAATATTATGGGTGTGGGTAATATTTCCCTTGTTGCTTCAAACTTACCTATTGTTTCTCACTTTGAAAGAGAAACTGTCACCGGAGGTACATTATATATGACCCTAGCAGCCAATTGGAAATTCTACACTCCATTCCTCAATGACTGTTACCAACGGTTTATCTCTTATATTCTTTTTATATGCTGAGCATTTCCATTTTATATTCAACGAACGATTTTTAGTACAACTGCAACTTTTTATTTACTTTGTATAATAATTAGTGCAAATTGGAATTATAATAGAGATATTGTTAATTTTAAAATGCATTCTTTGTTTACTTTCCCTTTTTTGCCATGCATTTCTACATGTATGTTATTTAATTGTGAGTAAAGCGAATAAAATAAATATCCTCATGCAAAAAGTAGCTTGAATTTTCATCCATCCATCGCGGTTACTTTTCGTTCAAAATATCCAACTCCTCAAGGGGTTTTCATTTCTCTAGTTTCCTATTTTCCAAAGTGCACATAAAACTGCACACTATGTCTTGTAGTATTTATGTATATATAGTTTATACGCAATACTTATTTGTGTCGATTGCTTACTTCTGCTTGTTTTTTCTCTTTTTCTGCTCGTAGTTTCTCTTGAGAGTAAAGAGAAAAGTATGATATTATGGATCGAAGAAACAGGATCTTCTTTCTCTGAGGAAGATTAAAGCGAATATGGATAAAAAAAATAAAACGATAAAATACCTAGAATATAAATGCATCTCCAAACGAATATAAATACGCAGACACAAGAAGAAGAGGAGGAAAAAAGAAAATGTGATGTGGATTGGTTATGTGTACATTTTATGTATGCATACAGACTTTACGTATGGCCAAGGTATTCCTTCGCCATTCTACTTCCGAATGAAATGGAATAAAAAGGTAACGCTGATGTCTGCTGCCAGGATGGATGGATACGAAACTAAAGGCGAAATACGAAAGTGGAGTACCACCGGCACAAAAGATATGATGATGATGTAATGTAAGAGCGAAGAAGAGAGAAAATGCAATAGCATATATACTAGGGAAAAGCATACATGTCTAATAATCATATAAAAAGCATGTGTGTCTATTTTTGTGAAAAAATATTCATACTACTTTCTATTTCCACCACCTTTTATATTGTTATACTTTTCGTAATGTTTTACGTGTGTCTGTTGGTTCTCTCTCTGTGTGTGTGGTAACAGGAGCAGAACAGCAAGCGAGTTGCGAGAGTTTTGCAGACGTACTCACTAGATATGCAGACTCCGTGCTCTCTGCAAAGAGTAGGTTCCCTGGTGAGTTTCAGGTCCCATTGGGGACCAAAAAATCCCAATTCCCATACCCCATTTAGGAAAAGCGGGAAATGCCTGCAAGGGGCGCCATATTATAAGCTCTTTCTTTCCCCTGGGATGTATCCATTCTGGAAAAGCCGAATTTAAAACCTGAATACCAAAGAGAATGCTCTCTTCTTCCTCTGCTCCTTCTCTCCACTCTGCTCTTCTACTCCTTCTCTTTTCTCTGTCTACTTTGCACAACCATCATCATCCGTACAGAATAAAAACATTTTTTACATCTTCCTATTTCTTTCTCCTTACAAGTTTGCGAGGGTATACCATATAAATGAACATATATATACTTATTTTCTTCTCTCTTCTTTCCTCACCAGCCAACTTTGCAATTCTTCTTTTTCTCCCTTGATCTGTCTTCGTACATAAAATACATACACAAGGTTTGAGTGGCTTGGTTATTATATATGTGATGCTTACCTTTTTACACATGCAGTTACCCATGGTTCATACAGGTTAATTCGCAACTTTAGGAATACAAAGTAGTATAGGTAGGTTTTTAGTTTCATATAATATATAAACCTAAATACTTGTATTTATCAGAAGGTCCTAGGTTTTGCAATTTCGCTTAAAATACACATGGCTGCCCTCTTGTCCTTTGCTCACCTCTGCACATACGTTGTTTGAACTTGGTAGTATTCTTTTATTGCTTTCTTCCATCGACTGTTTTACAACTTTCTCAATTTCGCTTCCAAATTCAAGAATGCATCTTATCATAAATCAAGATTTAATGTTTACAAATTAAAGTTTTAAATATGAAGATGAGTCTCCATTAAATTATTCATAAACAAATTCAAAATTCAAAGTTGATTATTGTTATTGCAAATATAATTACGGTGATTATACAGATGGCATCTTGATAAAATCTACTAAGAAACGTATACTTCTATTTATGTATTTTAGACACTAACGAACAAGACCTTGATGGACAGCAGGAAAATGAAACCGATTCGGATTGCAAAATCCTGGAAGGACTCTTTTCAAATCCACCAGCGGCCGATGATTTGCATGCAGACGATATTTCTCCTAGGGCAAGTCCAACAAATTCAGGTAAAGATAACATTTTATATACTCTTTAAAATTATTTGCGGTTTGCATGCTTCATTTTCATTTGTTAGGAAATTACTCCATAGTCAGTTGTTAAAAAGCTAATAATATAAAAGGATCGACTATGACACAATAACAAAAGAAAGCATACCTATAAAATGGAATAAAATATGCATAATATACAACCATGGCCTTACTGTTTTATTGGGACCATTTTGCTATATATTTTATTGAATTGTTTCATCAATTTTTGGTGATACTAAAGTGGATATTTAAAATCTGCGAATTACATACTTTTAACAGTATGTTGTATGTACCAAAGCTTTGCAAACTGGAGGTAGAAATCTACGTCAGTTTACAAAACGTGAGAATAAGAGTTACCTATACGATGTTTTTCGGAGAAAGCACCGCCATTATCCGTGAACGCTGTAAGCTATCCAACTCGCAGGCAGAATGTTAAGCAAGAAGGAATGGCAAACCTCTTGGGACAGCGAACGTGTGAAGGGTCCTCTTAATGGAAGTTGAAAGATAGGATTTCCTTGTATTTCCAGGCTATTTTAATTGATTAGATAGACGTCTCATCTACAGATACGTATATGCATACAACATGGCGCACAAGTAGACGTTATGTAACAATGCCTCGTATAACCTTTATAAGTCATTATACTTCCGTTTCACAATTCTCTGGGTTCCATTGGTGTATCCGCCATAATGACAGGAAAAAAGTTTCTGGTGCGAACGCAAATGCCCACAATACATCACAAAACATTGTAACAAGGCTTAGTTCAATATCCTATCTAACTCGTCGCTACTCTTTGTAAAAATTTACTGACTTGATATCGCTTTTATTATAAGGCATTAATCATTCTTACTTTATAGATTCCGTGTCTGGTACTTTGAACGGATAGCATTCTGCCATACCTCTAAACTGTACTTCGGACGTTACTTTAGTATCATCATAATGTTTCTTGGTATTGCGTTTCGTTGATTGCAAAAAGTTACGCTATTGTGTTTTTCTGTATTCAACATTATATCGGTGTCCTTATAAAATCCTGAACGCGACAGTATAATCTTTATGGTTTTTCCCTTGAGCCGTTGATCGCTTTTAAGACAACAGGGTGACATTTTCCCTTCTCAGTTTCACTTGTCTTCATTGAGACTAATTCCATGTTGACAGACCATTTCCAATCTCTTGAGACTGTTCATAATAATAACGGCTGCAGTGGAACCCGAAATGTCGAGGTAGAGCAAATATAGAACAGACTAAAAGAATCAACGACGATAATGTATATGGACACAGTTTATATGTATCTTCCCTTTCGACATCAAAGTGTACTTTTGGTTACCTTAAACAAAACAGCATTATATTTATAATGATTATGTGCTAAATTGTATGAGAAAATGCAAAGAAAATACTCAGCTGCACAAAATACTTATGATATTTATTATTAACATTTGTTGATACAAGTTTCGAAAATAGCAACACATATACATAGTAAGTTCCGTAACTGGTGCTGTTTCCCTAATACGAATAAGTTTCCCTAATTTTATATATTTTGTAATATGCAACCTATTTGGCTATGATGTGATACAAAGCTTGCCGTATTACAAGCCATACAGTTTCCTTTAAAAGGCTCTTTGCTCACTAAAATTGTTACCTGAATTATTCCTCAGCAAAACAGCTCCCGTTCTGTTCATCCAATAATTGATTCTGGGAAAAAATAAACGAAAATCTATATCGATTCCCTTTCATCATCATCAGTCTCAGCGTTTTTGGCTCAAGTCAAATCAAAAATTTGTTGTGGCTAATTTTCTCTTTTAAAACATCGATAATGCGTTACATCTTTCAATGAACTGTCTGTGTCTGTACCCTTCTCTGATTTTTTCCTTTAAACTGTGACTGTTTCGAAGAAGATCATTATCATTAATCCATACTTCCTACACGTAGTCTTGCGATGACGCGTCTGCAGGTTGTGTAATCTTATTGATTCTGATCCTTCCCCTCCCCCACCAACCGTCACCATTCATTCAACAAAGGATGATGTCGACAGAGGAAAAATGGTGCATATTATTGTCAACTGCAAGCCATATAATAAGTTTAGTTTCAACACACACTTTAGGGTGAAGAAAATCCTGTGAAGGCCAACAAATTTTCTTTGTTCTCTAATAAAAATGTTTGCGTGGTGAACACTTTGCATAACACGGAGTAGGAGGATTGATAATATTGATACCTGTTACACTGGTTGAAAAACTGTGTTTTTTCTTTTCTGCCATCAAATCGTCATGATCATGGTACAAGCGACACATCGTTAAATTATGCATGTCCGTGCCTTTTTTCCTTTCTTAAACTTAAGTTTATACTCAAGATATTCCCCAAGTTGCTTATAAAAAATTAAATACACGTTTCATGGTCACTTTTGTTCAACCCGATCTACTTGTAAAGTGCTTTTGGTGGTGGTTTTGTTGGTGATGATTGACTTGGCGAGGCGATCTCTTTCCGAAACTAATTCGTACTACAAGATCCACAAGCTCAAAAAAATACATCATGTTTTTTCTGCCTGTTGTGTAGTGTGGGTCCGTTTAATTCACCACAACAAAAAGCCAACTTGTTCGATATTCAAGAGATGTATGATGATAAAAAAAAGTTATCGATGTGTATGTACCTTGTCAAATCCTTTTTATTTATTGGGGCTTAGACATGAAAGCCAACTAAAATTCGTCGTCGTGACTGAAAGAAAAAAGACGTTTTTATTCATCGAATTGAAAGAAAAAATCACTGCCAATAAATGGGTGATAAGATGCATGTCTTTTAGGCTTCAAACTGATCAGATAGAGTAAATAAAAGCCTATTATATATTCTTATGAACAGTTCAACTTGAATTGAGTACCTTAAAATAATAGAAAATAGAGATAAGCCGAGTTACCCAACGCCAAGAGTATCATCAAAACTACATCGACGCAGGAGTTAATAGTACAGCAGATCAGAGAGTCATGATCAGAAGGCTACTCAGGATATTAGGTATTTATTATCCACTCGAAATCATAATTTAATGAATTGTTACATTTAAATCAGAAATATGACGGCATTTTTATGTTTCTATTTGCTTATCCAATGACAAGAGGAGATGCTTATCTTAAAAGCGTACAAACTCGGCACACAAAGAAATGTAGGTAGATCTGCATTCTCATATATCTATATAATATGTATACATTTTCTTTTTAACTCAGCTAACAGCATCAATTTATAATTATCATTGGTATAAAAGGATTAGGTGAATGGTGAACGGTGAAGGCATGGCAAAGGGTGTATCACGTACTAATTTTTTCTGTTGATCTACTTCCACTTTTTTATATTCATATTCACGTCATCTTCAAACTTCTTTGTTACTGTATTCATGTACTATGTGTAGGCATCTTGAGTGTATAAAACAATATTTTATCAGCTTCTATTCGAAACAGAAGAACTCCTGTACAACAAACTAAAATGGTTTCGTTGAGGTTTAAGTAACTGGGTTAAATTTTATTATTATTACAATTTAAACTGTTTTTGGCGAAATGGATACATGCATCTGAGTAAACAACGAAAAAATACAGTTGTGTTCAAGTTGGAAACAGTCTTTGCCTCACGTTAAATTCATGCAAACTTGATACGCCGACTGCGTCCGGTGGGTTTCTCATCTTACCCTTTCCTGTCAATCGGTCAACGCGCTGGGAATAAATATACGAACGCCAGGAAGAAAATCAACCACAGTGTTCACTATTCGTTTCTCATTTGTACGGTGATTTTAATTACTTTTATATTTGTCACATGCATTCTATTCTATGGTTCTTGGTACATATACAGTTGTCTCTCATGATCATATAGTATGTTCCTTTTGATTGGAAAATTTATTGTACCTTTATTCTCAGCAAACACGTGATAAAAGGGTTCAAATCCATTTGCAAAATCAAATTACAATTAATGCTTTATTTCTGAGACGTTGATGTAGGAATGGGGTAATAATGCTAGTACATGTTCTGCTGCTATTGAAATACAGTTGTATTTAGTTATTTCTCATGAAGAAATACGTTTGCAAAAGAAGGTAGAATTAAAACACGGATGTTCAAAAACACCTTCAAAACGGTCGGTGTATTTATTGTGCATATCTAATACTGGGCATGCATTTATAACGAGTCGTCACCAAAGAAGATAATCCTGCACTCCTCCTGATCCTCAGCACTTTTGAAGAAAAGGAGCATTAATTGAGATGTAAAGCGTCTTTGGCGGATGTCAATCAAACAATTTCTTATCTGATTAAATTGTACATTTTAGTGTGAATGTTCAAATATACAAGGCGTATGTATACATTGAATACGCTCTTTATGAATGCATCACACCTGTCGCACGCATTCCGTGATATTACATCATGAAATCAAGAAAAAAATATTAATAGCCATTAAAAATGATGTTTCGTGAGCTCAACTTATTCATAATAACCCGGCATACACCTATGAAACCCTTTTCATCATTTCTGTTTGCATTCATTCTCTTGTTGACTAAATTCATAAATTTTATTACTTATTACTTATTGTTACTCAGAAATAAGTAAATGGAGCAACAACGAGTTTTTTCAACCAACAAAGCTCGAGATGATTTATTTATTTTTCTCATGCATTGATATAAATTATATTGAACTTATCGATACAAATCAAAATTTAATTGTGGGTTTTCCCTAATTCTCCAACCAGTTTCTGGTGACGCCTTATTGTCTCTCTGAATAATCTTTGGTGTGCGCAAATTGAGAAGCAATTTTAATTTGACCAAAGTAATTAAGAACCCGTATCGTTATGATAATGGCAAGAATCAAAGTTTTTACTTGAAGCGCATAATAGGATTTGAATGTACGCGAATAATGAGATTCAGACATAACTTTTATGCTCACTCCCAACAACTTTGTCTGACCTTAACTGATGAATCTGGGGAATTATAAAAAATAGTGAGCCACTCATTTGCTCGTAAAAAATCTCCAGAAAACAGGCTAATGTTTCAATAGATAGGAGGAAATGGGTGGAGATGGAGTCACAAAAGAAGGCAAAAACGTCATTATAATTCCTATCTATACTTTTTTATACAACTTACTTGGTCCGTTATAAGTGCTTTTACCATGCATGTATAATCACGACAGGAGCCTACGGACAGCAGTCCTTAGAGATCGAAGGGGGTAACCATTTCCAGTGTACTTTTGTTCCAACTCCAAGAAAAAACTTTTCATGACGACTACGATGAGGAAGATGAAGAATAAGAAGAAAAAATACTACCATGCCGTTACTTACATATTATTCTCACTCTGTCTTCCTGCTCTTGTTTTCTTTTTATGTATAATCCAACGTGTGTATGTGAGAAGAGGATATTGCAGTCTCGAAGGCAGAGAAAAAGAGTGGAATGGCTTTATTTTGCAAGATAGCTCTTATTATTGGTCCCTCTCCGAAATCTCAGAGGTCTTATTGACATTTTATGATGGGATGGAGAGAAGGAGGGCTAGGGTCATATTAAAAGGCAAGTGGGTCCCGAGCGAACTTTCACCGTGGATAAATCTCGATTTTAAGACTTTTATGTGCGTCAAGAATTGAGCCAACGAGTCTCATCTCTCTCTTCTTTGCTATCGCTATTTTCTTCGTTTCATTTTTTCTTTTCCTCTAAGCAGCACTTTCTTCCATTTTTATACTTTTTGCTCTTTCTGGGATTAGTCAAAACTATTCTATGAACAAACTTACTTATTTGCTCTCCAATGACCCCCAAAAATATCTACAACTGTAGTGTGCCTACCATTACTATACTGCTGTGTATCAAATGTTAATATAATATCTGTTGTAGTAATAATATTCGGAGGAGTTGAAGTAATGGTTTTTGTTACTTTTTCTCTACTTGAAACATACATAATACCTTTTCCGTATACATGAGTAAAGAGCTTTTTTACACGATACATAGACTACTTACATTTCAAAATCGGCTCAAGCTATCATATTGTTACTTTCGCCGACTCAAACCCACGTAAATGCGACCAAGACGATGAGTCTGGCTTCTGGTACTGCTTATTTTTTTTCTGTTTTCTGTTTTAGGAATAAAAAAAAGTATTCCAGGAAGACTTGAGAAAAAATCTTACTTGTATGCTCATATGTGCATGGACTACTTAATAAATACGTAAAAACAACAACGGTAAAAAGTATCTAAGCTTTATGTCCAATTTCTATTATTCATATCCAGTTTTTAACCCATTCACTCTTCCTCTTTCCTTCATCTCTTATTCTGCTGGCTACCGCTGGGAATTTTCCAAAGAGATCCTAAAAGTCTAGTCTAGGCTACTGTAAATGTAATGCTTCATTTTCATTTTATTTATCTAAAAAACTACATACAAGATGCATTGCTTTTCCCATTTAGGTAATTTGTTCATTGCCGTTAGTTTCCTGTTGTACCTTTTATATTTCTAAAAGAATGAATACAAAAATGTTAGATGAAAAGCTAATCTCTGTTAAATGCCTTAACGCAAGAATTGCGCTCCTAGAAAGCTTAAGCTTAGCATACAGTAGTAGCATGTTAAACGTAAAAACGTCACCAGCCGCGGTGAAGTGGTGGCTTTAATTAAGTCATGATTACTAATAATACCTATCAAAAAGCCAACTAACTTACTCGACTTTGTTGGGCATCCCGACAACAAAGAGAAAAGAGAGCATGCCGCCGCTGCCATTATTATTATAGTTGCATTGTTGTTGATTTCTGCATGTGTTAAACCACACCACAATACTCCATTCGCACATTTGATTCTTTACTGTTGAGAAGTATAAAAGAGAACCCCTATTAATACACAATAATGGATCCCTCCTCCTGTTTCACTCACTCACAAACAAAATTGGGCTCTATCATACATGTATAGAAATGGCAATAGTAATAATAATTGACTACGAACAAAAAAGAAAAGGGAGAAAATCAAATCCTTTGTTGGTGAACATTATACAAATGAATAAAACTGTTTATTACGGAACAATTACCAAAAGTACTACTCATGCGTTTTATCTATATTTCTTTGACTTTTTGAGACGATTCTGTTGCAGTGTCACTGCCACCAACATGTAATCAAACATGATGTGATGACGATTATCATCTTCTGCACAGCAGTAGCAAAAACGGCAAAGTTAATTTATTTGTATGCTACCTCAACGTCAAAATCATGATTGTCACTGCAAAACTGGGGTTACTGGCATCACAGGCGCTTCCGCTTGTCGATTCCGCATCATTTAGAAACAACCAGTTCTGTTTGACACATGGACTTGTTGCCGAGATTATCACATTGTTCTTGAGTTGCAGTAGCAGTACCAGTATAAAAACTTTAGCACGATTCCCTTGTCTGTTTTCCCAGTTGGACAAGTGGCAGCGAGGCTATCAACTGTTTCAGCTTTAAAAGCTGTACTTGTAGTACGCGAGTTGTTAACTACTCAAGCTTGCCACAAGTACCAGCAGCATTAGAAAAGGTTCATAGGAAAATGCTTTACCAAGTCGCAAATAAAAAAGAAGTAAAATTGTGCCTATTTTCTGTGTTTTTATTAATGCTGTTAATATATGTAAAGGATGTCCAATAAGATTTTGCAAGCAAAAATAGTTAGTTCACTCCTCCTTACCACCATCGTCTCCTCGTTGTCTTATTATAACAGTGTGAAATCTCTTGTGCCATCATAACGTTTATGATCATCAAAACCCATCTCATTATCTTGAAAATTTTATGATGTCATATAACGACTTTGATGATGACGATGACGAAGAGAGGGAGATGGAGTGAAGAAAAGAAGTTTTGGTTATTCCCGACTTAGTTATTTTTTCACTCTTCATTTGGTCAAAGTTTTACACTAGCGCGTGCTGCTAATATAAAATTTCTTATGATTCAAATGAACGCTTGCTACTGCTGGGGTTGTTGCAATAAAGATGCTGGGGGAAAATGCGGAAAATTAGGGAAAAGCATGGTGGTGGGACAGGAATAGGAATTCTCGTGGTGAGAATTTAGATGCAAAAAAGGAAACTTGAGCCTTCTGACACTTTGGGCACATCATTTTCCATTAGAATAATAAGTCACTCATTTCCAAAAAGTTAGTACCATTTCAAATTGTACTTACACCATGGGTTACTTCTCTTTTTTAGACGACGGGGAATACAACTGTGCAAGCTTGTCAATGTGGGTCTTCATATATATTGGATTATTTACGGCGACAAAGATATTGAGATGAAGAAAACGAAAGAGTATAAGAATAGAAACCCCGTTTTAAGAAAAGGGTGTGCATTTATTTGTTTTAAGAATGCATACTCAAGTAAAATCGTTAATCAGCAGATATGTGTAACGCATGTTACAAAGTACAAACAAAAAATGATGGTGGTAATCACTGTGTAGTATTGGTTTCAAGGGACAAAAATGTTTAGCTAAAAAATCAAGAACGAATTGACTTGCATTGAACTTGACATCTAGGAATAGTACAAGTATAGATTTGAATTTGTAAAGAAGCAGGTACACACGTAAATGTCAAATGTAATGTAGCGCATTATTGTTATTATGATTGCTTTCATGTTTTTATAGCTTCTTGAGAATCATGCGTTTTCCTATACCAAAGAATGACTGGGGGTAGCACAATAGCAAAGACAAAGGAAAGCACAATTTAATAGATAATGCATTACATTTTCGTTTGTTATCTGCTCCTCTTGATCTCAATATCTCGCCATTAGTGCTGTGTTTATAGCTTGAAAAAAGTTGTGCTTGCCTACAAGCAGCATCACATTAAAGTGATTTTTATCAGAGATGAAGAAGAAGAAGAAAGAGGAAGAGCAGGATTTGTTTCGTTGCAAGTGGGTGTAGATTTAAAAGGTTGATGACAGCTTATTATATTATTGGTTGTTGCACTAACTTTGCTTAGTTCTTCTCTCTTTCATGATGCTTGAATGAGATTAAACGTTTATTGTCAAAAATTGTGCATTGATGATCATGATTACCACACCAGCGGCACTACCATACCATTCATTGTAAAACGATACACATGCTTGCAAGCAGAGGACAAATACCCAAGCAGCAAGAAACAAAACGATTTTACATGCTCCACTCACTCGTCCAAATCAATAGAGAGAGACGAGCTTCGAAAATGGCATTATCAATGTCATACGAAGTGTCAAAAGTGTTTCATCATTTTTACTTGTTTGGGAAGCATGCACTGTGTACACACTGTGAAAAATTTCCTTTGTCGTGTCGGAGTTTTGCTCATTGCTCCCCAATAACTCCCACACATCCACTACCACTTCGATGATATGACATTGTCTGATTGTTGTTGTTGTTTTGCTGCTTATATCTAAATTGTAAACATTTACAAAATAAATACCTACCTACTGTTAAAATGGGGTGGTGGCAAGCAAGCTGCTTGCACAACACTTTACTGACTCCCTCCACTTTTTCTACGTTTGGTAATAGTTAAAAGATGTGATATGATGGATCCACTATTTACGTCTTATGTGATTTTCTCGTACATTTTTCTCTTCTCCACTGTTTGTTTCCCTTTTCTTCTCTACTCGTTTCTCCCTCATTCTTTCGCAGCAACTTTTTCTTTAGCTTTTATGATAACGCAGTAAATAGCAGAGGCTGAGCTGGCAGGGGAACCCCCACAGTTTATACAATTGAGATGTCTCACACCAGGAGATTGCATATTATGTGAAAGAACAGTGTGCATGTGTGTAGGGTTCTTCCACTTCCACCACCATCGTACATATTATTCTTCTGCCCTTTTCAAACACAGGTCGTTCCTTGCAAAGAATGCCCTGTGATCAGTCTCACAATATTATACTCATCATCTGCTGAATCTGCTCCTTTCAGTAATCCTCACATTTTGAATATGTTTATTGATTTCTTCTGGTTTTTTTATTGCGGGGAAGCAATTGTCTCATGTAACAGATGATACTTACTTACAATCATGTATGCAATATTCATAGCAAAAGCGTCCTCAACAAAAACAATTAAATATCCCAAAACACTCTGTAAATCCCAACACGTCACGCCAATTAGAATTCACTTAATACAGCGGTTTGTGTTTTAAATGTCATCATTTGCATGTCACATTTTACTCAAAGGATTGGTTTGACTACCTTTCACATCAACTTTGTTATCATCGTTTTGCACTTGGATCCGCGATCGCGTGCACAACAAACACGTCATGAATGTCGTGACTAACTCCAGTAGATTGTATTCCAGGCTTTGGTAAAAGAAATAAATATAGGATTGGTCAGCTTATAAAAATCAAAAGCCATATTTACATATGAAATCAGCCATGAAATTTTCTGTAGGTAGTTCCTGTACTTTTTATACTCCTTGCAAGAATCATAAAAAATCAAAACTGCTAGCTGTGTGGCAGTTTATATCCACATTTCCCTTCAAATCAAGTTCAACTTGAAAGCACACTCAATCCATATGGAATCAGTAGAAAAAGATCCTTATCGTGTAGCCAATAGGGAAAATACACAAACTGGAAAAGCAAATGTTTTCAATAAACACATGTATTAGCGATAAAT
Source organism: Entomobrya proxima (assembly GCA_029691765.1). Classification (NCBI taxonomy): domain Eukaryota; kingdom Metazoa; phylum Arthropoda; class Collembola; order Entomobryomorpha; family Entomobryidae; genus Entomobrya; species Entomobrya proxima. The sequence continues at coordinate 10,636,948 of CM056170.1, read as the reverse complement.
CAAACGTGGATCCGGCCTTTTTTATTGAGCTCATCTACTTCTGTTGTTGAAGCATGTGCAACCCGAGACGTTTGATACAATGAGCAAGACTAGCCAGTTTCTTGTGAACTGAGCTCCTTACAACTGTAGCATGAATTGCTGTATTTTAGTTCCTGGAATTTCACGGTAATGTCTATATTCACCGTATATATACCCACCAGGGTAACTTGCACCACGATTTCAGAGATCACTAGGAGGATAAATAATAATGTCTTTATAAGCAAATGTTCTTGGCTTTTCGTTCTTAACTGCAATAATGTTCACTGCTCACTCACTCACACTTACACAATATTCTTGACTAATCCTGTTGTGAATAAATGACATAAATAATACTCCAGAAAGGAAATTGGAAAAAGAAAAAGTTGAGAATGAAAAAAGTACGTAGTATAGACTTATATATATGCAATGCACTTGAACCGATTGTAAAATCCCCCAAAAAAACGCTGGTGTTGTTTGTTGGAGAGGCCTACTCTGTAGAAATTATGGTGGGGTCCCTATTTCCCTGTGTGACCCCCCCTGATGAGCTCTGTTGCAAGGATCCCCTATGGTTTTCCCTCCTACAGTGATTTTGTGAACATGAGTGCCAAAAAAGTCAAAAACGAAAAAAGCAAAATAGAAATAATAATAAAAGTGGTTGCTTTTTATTCTTTATAGTATCAAGTGGCTTTTTATGTGTGTTATTATCACAAAAGGCGAAAAACAGAATAAGGAGTAAAAAGAATTCCCAAAACATAATAAATACTACCTCAAAAACGCTTATTATTTGCCAGAATTGTTATTAACGCTTTTTTTATTCAGTATAAAATATTACTGGTGGAGGAGTTGCGGTTGTGGCGCACAATATTATATATGTAATATTGTATATCCTTACAAAAAGTTATAGCATCATCATCCAGCTCATGTTCCTTGTCCTTCCCAAAAACAGTCAAAAAGTATGCTTGACTGGATTGTCATTTGCCATTGTATAGGACGTAAATATTGCTTAGCTCTTTTCGAATTGTATAAAGAGTTTTCTATTTGTAAAAAAATAAAAGAGGAGGAAGTGACCCGCATGTATGTAAGTGCACGGTATGCAGTGCTCCATGCGGTGATTTTTCTGACAACATTTCTCTTTCACGTAAATACCCTGAGCGAAACCAGCAGACTCCTCTGCTGCTACCATCCAACTGCCTGTGGAGCGCTGGGAGATTTCTCTATTATACCCGTTGCCTCCCTTGCTCTCCATTTCCACTTTACTCACCTTTTTTCTATTAAGAATGCTTGCTTTTAAGCAAGCGCAAGATGAAGTAATAAATGTTATAAAATTTTGATTCATTTTTTAAAACTAGAAATGAATCCAGAGAGATGGAGATAGAAGATTTGTTACAAGATATGGATAAAGGGTATCATGGGGTCGCTGTCGAGAAAGTTGCCATTACTAAACTCATCGTGAATTTCAATCTCTCTGGCATTTTTTGTTTGTCCATAAATGATATTAATACGCTACAGTAAACGTGTATTATCAGGTTCTTATTCTTTTTTGCTTGGAGTGTAGTGCTATTATGAGTGTGATGATGATGATTACGATTATGTTTATCTTATATCAATTTTTGCCGCATCCATCTGCAATCTTAAGCCAGCATCAACAAAATATACAGGTTGCTCCGTGTTCTACATATAGCCAAACACTTAGGCACTCAAGCAAGTTCAATTCCCCATTCTTTTCTATTTTTCATTTCTCAAGTAATGACTCTTCTAAAACAGAATGAATATGACTCAGAGAAAGAAAGGAAGAAAAGGAGCATATAAATGCAATTCCATTGTATGATATATATTCTTAAGTAATCAGTATAATCACAATTCATGTATCGTATTAAACTCTCCTAATAGTGCATTAGAAATTACTTAAAGGAATCCTTCACTTGTTTCGTATTGCAAACAAAAGTCACTAAAATACAATATAGATTAGTTGAATGCTTGTGCAAGAGATGAGGCATGATGAAATGAAATCCGTTTTCAATTTTTGTACTTATTTCAATTCTGCTTTCTCAATGCAGCCCTCGCGACCGCTTGCTGGCTTGTCTTTCTTGTCTCTGCGGAGCTTCTCTGATAAAAATACTAGTTTTCTGGCATTGCATGAAGTAAGTTACGATGATACGTTACATCACCATGATCAGAAGCAAAGAGCACAGGAAACAGTAGTTACCAGAGAGTAGTGGCGCTGAGATGATAAATGTTAGTGAATGAGCGCAGAAAATATACTTATTGGTTTCAGCGAAACGCTCTTGCTTCTGTAGAATTATTATTATTATTCAATTTTTATATACATGTCCTTTATTTCAAAGTCCTCAGTCAAAATGATGCACTCTCTTGAGTATAAGTTTCTTAATCCTTGCATGATGGCTAAAATGCAATCGACATTTAACAAACAATAAAGTAAGAAAGAGATTCTGACTGCGAACCTCCATAAAGAGAATAGGCTCAGCGCACTGTATCTTTAATGATATGATCATCATCATGATCGTTTGTCTTTTAATGCCCGCTACTACTTTTTCTTTTTTGTGGATTCCCTGGGAGGAAAAAGAGTTTTACGTCAAAATTGTATTTTTCCTTCAACATTCTCTGTGTTTTTTTCTAAAATGTTCTTGCTGTTGAATGTTTGAATGTTATTGTGATTACCTATGATAATGTATGCATATATACCATGTAAACTTTTTTATTGCATGCAAGTTGAAAGGGGCAAAGTGTAAACGTCTCCTCATCAAAATGTATTAATTTTCAGGAAAAAATGGGGAATTTTTTGTCCCGTTCAGTACGTACATTGGAATCTGTTGGAAAATATCTCTAATTTATAAACGGTGCCCCCTACCTGCCATTCTGACTGTGCCGTCGGTGCCCATTATACAGCAGCGTTTGTAGACAGCAAAATACCTATAACTACATTAGCGCGCAACTATGTTAGTCTATGACTAGAGACACGATTTATAATGGTGATATGGATATTAATTATGATCTCTAAGAGTTGTGCCTGTCTCCAACTTGCGTCTTACTACATGTTTATTGTTTTTTTCTTTTGCGTTTTAAGTAATGCAATACATTATGTGTTTGCGTGCACCCTAAAGACACATGATAGGTATAAATGTGCCTTGTGTGTGTAAAAATGCTCTTTTGTGTACTTTGTGTAAATCTATTTCAATTCTTTGTTTTTGTGAAGACAAGAAAAAATTCGTGTTGGCTACTGCTTGTTTTTTGCTCAAGAAGAATGCAGGAAAAGCGCAGGCTTCAGATTATATGACTAGTAGTTCTATTAAAATTGGACCTGTTCCCACATTTGCCCATAAGTATTTATAATATATTATGTGTGTAGCAACTACATTATGACTTTGTTTATTAAGGCACAAGATAAATAAGTCATCATTTGTATAAAAGTATGTACAGAACACAAGAAAGATTGATAGTAGAACATTTCTTCTGGGTAGACGTTCGAGCATGCACTCTTTAGCATTTTCAATCCACAATTCATATAATATTTCATCCTTTAACGATGAAAAAAGGAGCTGTTTGACTCATCACACAGATATCATGCTCATCATTTCACTACTATGGAATATAAATGGGAGGCGGCATTCATTAAAGTCGTCAGTCAACAATCTTGTTATCATATTTTGCCCGTGATCCTTTTGATGTCACTCTATCCTTCTGATGATGATGAGAATACTGGCGAGTGAAGAAGAGTCAAGATGAAGAATTCTATTGTTGTTCAACCGTCATTGTTTTGTTGTTGTGTGTGGGATCACGTAGAAGTTGTAAAATATGAAGGTCTTTTTCATCCGCTCACACTCTCGGCAATTGTGAAAGAAAATCTGTTTTCATCATCAGATCGGACTTTTTGGTCAGCCAGTGCCATCGCATTTTGTTAGACCGGCACATGAATTCTAAATAATGCAATTGTCGCTCGCTGCGTTAATCTAAAATATTCTTGTACTTGTTTGCGTCGGAGAAATTATAAAGACATTTCTAAAACTTGTGGTGTGTGTCAGCTCCTAAAAGTCACTCAGAGTAACCCTTCTTTCAATGTTTGAGTAAAAAAAGACGAAAATAAAGGATAAGTTTTATTGACGAGGTATACATGCTTAGAATGATGCTTAGATGATGAGCACGATTGTAAATTCTGATACAACATGCCAGATCCGATCAGGAATAAAGGGGTACATCTTTCAAAACTGGATTGATTCGGTGATTGTGATGGCGGTGGTGGTACCTTACACAATCACACAAAAACAGAGACGTATTTGTATTCGGCTATACAAAGATGGAATTATGGAATGCGGTGGAAATTTTTATGCGTTTCATGTAGAGTTTTACTAGGTGTAAGAAAATAAGTTGGTTGAACGGGAAATGTATTCAAACTTACACATTTTGCTGATACAGTATGATTCCCGCTGCTTCCTTTCTAAATATTACAAGCTATCGGCCTGCCTGCATTTCAAAGATAAAAGGATAATTTGTCCAGAGAAAGAGAGAGATAGAGAGAGAGAGCTACTTGGTTAAAATGGATACAAAACGTAAATGATTCAGTTGCGGTAACCTTTTGTTGTCTTTGTTAAATCGAATGATGTGCCACCTAATGATAAGGCCTTGCATATTTTGATGTCGTGCTTTTTTGTATGAATTCCTTAAATACTAATGCAATTAATCAAATAACAGGTTAAAAAGTGTACACGCACTCTCAAACCAACTTGTAAAAGACAAACACTGTATGCAGGCTTTGAGCCAAAACACACATACCTACCTATCAAATGATATCGTGCTTGTTGCTTGTTATACGAATATAAGATACAATTTTATTATGCGTAAACAAACAGCATAAATATTAAACGATTCTCATTTATCATGCAAGTTCAATCGGAATAATTTCACCGATGGCTATTTTTCAAGTGCACGGAATGACCTTGTACACGTAAAATTTGGTTCCAGCAACTATCTTCAAAACATCATGCCACGCATACTAAATGCGTTTTGTAGGGCTGCAAAGTTCCGAAACAAATCAAAATCTGGCACTAGTAAAAATTTACCTTGTTCACCTCAGCCAAAGTTGAACCCAAGGTTGATGGATGTAGTAAAAAGTAATAAGTTGTGTAGTTTCGTCATACAACCCGTTTTAACAGTAATTTTATTGGAAAGGATGAAAGATTTTTTATGATGTTGGTGATGCTGGCTGTCTCAATCAGTGTTTATTTTCGGCATTAACATCTCATTTTTCCTCCTTCCTTCTCTTCATTTCTTTTCCTCACCTGAGCTGTTATTTGTTTTTGCGGTTACCTCGAGCAAACACACATGAACAACAATGATGTTCTAAAACAACAGTAAAATGTAACTTGTGTACAATTTTCTTTGTTATATGAGCTTTTCTCTTGTATTTTTGTCCGTGGCACTTGGTACTTTTATATGTGGGAGGCGGAGATCAACGGGGAATTTTATGAGTCTGGCTGTTCTTTCGGGCCTACTTTTTTTTGTTGTTTTCTGGAAAATGTCTTATTTGAAAAGGAAAGAGAGGTTTATGATTGTGTGGTGGTGGATAGTCTCCCTTTTTCAACGTCCTCATCATTTTCATCTTCTATTTCAAGTCAAATCTGTAATCATACTACGCTGCGGCTTGTTATGTTGTTCAGTTTTAAAGGATTTTTTTTTCATTTTCAGCCTATATGCACTGAATTTACTCTTGTCTTTGTTGAAATAGCGTACTTGTGAAAATTATCGCACGCACAGTAATTCCTCTACGCAAAGGTACATTAAATACACGGAAAGGGAAGAAAAATGATTTTGGTGGTTGGTGATGTTCAAACGATGTAATGATCATGTACGAGCACATCACTGCACCCATAACTAGCTCTGAGAATCATAGCCCACCTGTTGACTTCTTAGCCATCCATCCATGATGCCGAAAAAAGGGAAGAAGGAGTAAAGTGAAATGTGTGTGTAGAGTTCTCAATGTGCAATTGTCGGGAGAGATGAGCAACGTGCTTTTTTCATGGATGGATATATTTAGTTGACTCGACAAGTTCATCCTCCTACCTTCTTACCTAATTACGGATTCTGGAAAATGTCTTGAAACCTATCATTTTCACACAGGAAGTTGCGGCCTCTCAAACCTTTCTTAACGACATGATTACGAAGACGATGCTGCACATGAGCACCTCACCTCTCTATCTGACTGGGTTTTTATGCCATTTAACAACTCAATCTTCCCTCTTATTAGGCTTCGCCAACAAGGTGATTGAGAAAAAAATGATAAAGTTTGGCTTTTTTGTGACTGTCCTTGCCGTGTCTGTTTTCTTGTTAGAGGTGCTGAAACATGAAAACGCTTGTGAAACAGATCTCATCCCATGTACACTTTGTACCATGCATTTGACTGATAGTTGTGCTGTGGAACTGAAAGAATGACCTAATTCGTTGTGTGTGGCGCAGGGCCATCTTTTTAAAATCATTTATAAACTGAACTTATAACATAATTGAAACGGCAGAGAAAAACGGATTTTGCCGGTAATTTCATAGTTGTCTGTTGTGAAAAATCTACCGCACACAATACGATAATTTTCTTTGTTTGTGTAAGAATTGAAAATTGAAATCGAAAACTGCATAACAGCCAGAATTATGAACAGCCTTTTTTTAGTTTTTTTACCGTTGTACAGTATGCTACATATTGTAATAGTATGCATACTGTTTTTGGATTTAAAATTTTATGAATTTCATGGTCAACACCTTGTCTCGTCAGTTATAATCAAGTCTCGGTATGTCACTCACTCATCCTAATTGTTAAACTTTTCTTTCCCCACAAAAAAAACTTTAATTTACCGACAACAACTGTTCATATCAGTTTTACAAATAATGGAACAAGGAAGTCATCATCATCAGTATTATGAGTTTTCACATATTTTATTCGGTCTGTACTGGAAATAAAATTATGGAAGCTTCCGCTCTCTTCATACTTTTCATACTTTGTACTCAGCATTTCACACTTTTGAAAAACTATATGACACACTATATAAAACCTATAAGCTCCAAAAACAGTGTACAAGAATTAGTAAAGGGCTAACCGATGCATATTCATTTAGGTAACGAGAAAAGACACCTCTTCCTTACCTTACTTGCTTGCCACCTGTCTTGGTGTTTAAACCAGTATTGTTCCTTCTCTTCATCAGCATCATATCTGTTCAAACAGATACAAACTACAAATGTAGTTTGTAGGGTTATTCCTTCTTTCATTGAATGGCAATGGTGATTATAAATGAAACAGAAATTAACTTGAAAGTGTGCGTCATACTTTAAACAGGAATCGACTCATTCATTAAAAAAGGAGGAAAGGGCCTATGCTTGAATAAAAGAGTTTGTACTCTACGTTGTCGTTTCCTGCCTGGTAAAAGAACCATCATCATCATCATGACGGCATAAGTTGCTGTTGGACGTGCAGCTGTTTGCATTGTATCTTATTAACGTGTACAACAAGATGATAACGAGAGAAGGGTGTTACACAGACCTTCCTTCTTATTACTAGATATAAAATAAAATACATGCATCGATTGGATATTTTATAGGAAAGGGTCCACACGCTTCCTTCCTCGCATCACCCTTCTTCAATAGTAATCACAATAATAATAAGCACGTTGTTGTAATGATAATAACTGACAAAACTGTTATTATGTAACGATTGGATCACCTAGCCATTGTTTGTTAATCCCAGGTAATATTATTACTACACACACATACATTACAACTAAAAATGTTTATCAAGGGCTCAAGAACGAATTCGTTATAAAGAATATGCGTTCCCTGAAATACAGTAACATAATGTAATAATAACCTCTTTAAATACACCACGCACAAATGCCAGCACCACAAGTTCTATTATTTCATGCCTTTGTCATCCATTCCAAGCAATCTTGCCTGCTCACCTGTTTACCGTATGGCACACGGTGCTTGAATGTGCCATAAAAAGCATTTTGGCTAGTGCGATGGTCCCTCTCATTTTCATGTCTTGTTGGTTTTATAGGTAATAAAAACAAATTTCAGTATTGTTTACTCAGTTTCCAGTTGTCTGTCTCACCAAGTCCCATCATCTTCTCTTCTTACCTGCTTTCCAGAGACGTGGAGGGTGAGGATCAAAATGAGAACACCAAATTATACAGTTATTTCGTTTTCCATTTATGTATTTATTTAGGGACACACAATCGAACTACATTGGGGCGCATACAAAAAATTATGGACATTTTCTTTCACTCCATAGTTCTAACGTTCAAAATGAAAAGTCTGGTTACCGCAATTATACCTTTGTGATAGGAAAGTAGATGTGATGTGCACATTTTTCAGCTTGTTAAGACCTATTGTTCTTGTTTCAATTTCCTTTCTTCCTGAACGATATTATTTTCAAAGTTGCATGCGTACCAATTACAAGTATATTACCCCTTCACAATCTTAGCAAATACGTATTATATAATTTACGATATAATTAGAATTGTAACGAATTAATAGTATCATCAGGTAACTAACTACGGAACATAATGATAAAAACTGTTTCCGGAAAATACTAATAATTTACAGCTTACAAATTTCGGAATTTTTAGGTTGTACAACAGCAGATTGACAATTTTGGTTTGTGTTCAGAATTTAGACTACATATCCCAATAATTAAAATGCTTTCACATTTTTCCTTTATAATCATCACTTGACGCACAATGCAAGGAATGCACCTCAACTGACACATAAACTTTTTTACATGAAAAGCGAGCAAGAGAGATGTGATAGCAATTCAAGTATTTTGAACTTGCATATCCATCATGTCCAAGACATCTCCCATGCTGTGATTTTCTTTTGCAGTTTGTCTTGCAATGGTTTCTCCGCTCACTTGTTCACTTCACGTCTTCATCTTTTTTACGTACATCTAGTTAACTCTTTGATAAAAAATTTGATTTTCTCTCCCTTATAATGTTTCTTAAGTCTATATACATAATGCATGCAAGTGTATTTGTGTGACTGTATCATTTTTTCATGGACTTTTTTATTCCTGTTGTGGTGATATGGCGTACGTTGTTGTTACTTGAAAGATTATGATATAATACCACCGTCAACCGAGTAAAAAGAAGAAATCTCCAAAGAGAGTGGTAGGAGACGATGGTGAGCTGCGGTAGTAGTAAAAAAGGGTGAAGAGAGACTTGACGAACTTTTTTTCTTTTGAAGAAAATCAACAAGATGCAAGAAGCCGTAGTGGTTGGTGCGAGGCGGCACTATTTCATCATTTTCATGTACCTGCGTGCTCATATTTGCTGTTGTGGTGCTGCTGCTGGTGCTCATGACGGATATGAATGTCATTGAGCCATATACGCATACATTATTTTTTACTTTATCTTTTCAAAGAGACTCACAAAAGTAAAAAAAGGAATTTGAAGGTAATGCATTTTAACAAACCCAACTTGAGTGCATTGTAACTTGTATGGCATTTCAAAATCTTTTCTCGGTCGGCAGTAATATATTCTGTAAAAGGATTCTACACGGGACTACGGCGGCTGCTAGTGGCAGTTTCTTTTTTATCTTCATACATAATTCGATTCTCGTAGAACTGACAGAAAGAAGCTAATTGTTGACTTTTAAACTCGAATATATGCAAAACAATGAATGCTCTATTCAACTCTGTTGCATTTTCTTAATTTTTATTTCTTATTTTTTGGAAAATAAACAATTCATCAACGTTGTAAGAGTAGTTCAAGTCGTTGGGTATACGTATAGGGGCAAAGTGAGACAACGCTTTAAACGTGTATTAGTTCTTTAGTTCCAATCTGCATTTTCTACTTTCTTCTTCTGCATGTGTATATATAGGTAATACCTTTCTATTTCAGCATGACACAGGATTTTCAGGACATTTTCATAATAAATTGTAAAATAATCAAAATATTAAAACATGTTTTTCTTGAACAAAATATAAAATTCATAAGATTTTTGTGCATCGTCTGACGAAACCACGAATCATGTATGTTTCTACTGTACTAACCGGGTACTCTTCTCGATACTTCATACTTCCAGGAGATTTTATGTTAGTTTTTTAGCGTTTCGCTGCCTGTATTGTTGTTTACGGTTGACGTGCTCGTGGTTTTGGATACTCCAGCGTGAACGCTATACATATGCTCCTATGACTAACCACTTGTTTCTAATGGGAAGAAATTTGTGTGTATCTTTTCTTTATGTTATGCACATCATCATCAGCAACTCGCTTGTGATGATGATGTTACTGTGTACTGTTTTCTTGTTGGTGTCACGGTTCGCTAAGCTTCGCTTGCTTTTCTTATTTCAACTAGAAAATGGAACTTCCTTGCAAAATAGTTCAAGAAGACCAAGACGACTATGAAGAGAGACTGCATATTGATCATATCATCTCACAAGACAAACATATTCATAAGGCATGGTCCTCTTTGCTTCAACTACTACCGCTACTACACCACCTTTACCACACAAAGGCACAGTATAGATGAGACGAGGTTCATAATTCATTAAAGTGTTGTGAAATTGCAAAGAGACTTGTGAGAGGGAGAGCGGAGCGGAATATAGTTGTTGTGTGCCAACCTAAAGTATAAGGTTTTGTTGGTGGTGTTGCTACTTTTGAAACATTTTCCTTCTTTACAAGATTCCAAGTATATAGCAGATCGTATAGGAGTTCCTCTCTGCTTTTCCTGAGGAATTCCTTTGGGACCTTATGAAGAGAAAAGAGAAACTAGCGGTGATGGAGCTGGCGCTAGTATTTCCTGTGTCTTGTGTATAGCAAGTAAAGAGCTCCTTCATCTCCCCTGCTGCTGTCTCATGCATATCCCATTGTGCCACATTATATGGATAATATTATTCCTTACTTTGTTCACCTTTTCTTTTAAGAAAAACAAAAATAAAACACTAGGAAGAACTATGCGCACACGCCATCATTTTAACTTTAACTATACATATCTATTTTTATGAAATACTGGAAGCTTAATGGAACCTTTTTTTTGGTTATATTAAGAAGCAAACTACAATTTCTGCCTTTATTATAAAAGTCATGTGGATCGGATAAGTAGCTGAGTAGTAAAGACTATAATAATTTTTTTCTCTTTTGCTTTTCTTTACCTTATCTGAGATTGCATTTTAGCCTTTTCACGAAAATGCGGTGATACTCTTCTAAAGAAAAGATTCCCAAATGTAAAAAAAAGTCTTATTCGTGCTATTGCTCTCTTGAGTATAAGTGCGTAATATTTATCATCATCAATTTTTTTGAACATGGAAAATCATTTCATATTTTTACCACATGACCATCAAATTTGATTTTTAAATACAAACTCATTGCTCACCAAGTTCGAATCAGTTGAGGAAATATAATATACATATTTTGTCTGCATTATTAAGACTCTTTTGTAATTTCCTTACATTTTTACATTTTTAAGTGATGTACCACAATGCAGTGTTAGCTCAAGCGTTTTGTACAAGCTTGTATGTAGAAAGCAGCTTTTGCTAATTTACACAATAATTTTGATACAATAGCTATGATGCACTTCGTGTTCCCACAGCTAGGCAGATTAATATACTTCTTATACCTGCAGCTTTACTCTTAGCTTTTGGGCAATAGTAAAGCACTTTCTTTGTCTTATGTCATATAATATTGTATTGAATGTAAGGTCTGTTAAAATACTGATGTACTATTGCTATTGCCTTGCTTCACTTTGTATGAATTCACTGGTGACTTTCTTTCTTTTCTCTTTGGAGAAAAGAGCACAGACGACAAGACGCGCTTGATCAGGATACATGTTGTTGTTATTTGCGGTAAAATACTGAGAATGAGTTGTTTCCTTAAAACAAGAAGACGGGCTAGGAATGGCGGATGGAGGGAAGGGAAATATGATGCTTTTAGTTTTTTCTTTCCGTTTATTTACAACCATGTACCTAAACTCGTACAAAGTACATACATAATAACTTTAAAAGTGTAAATATGTTTTGGTAAACGAAAGATATATGCTTTTACTAAAAGAATAAGTATTAATGCGAGAAGCAGAAAAGCATACCAACCTACCATATGAGTATGACGGGAAAGTTGAAAGACAGGTTACATGTAGGTATGTATTATGTATCTAATATGTATGAAATATTCAATGTCTTTGAAGTGTGATGGTTGTGTGGCATGGCATGGGCTCGTTTCTCGGAGACAGAATGAGGTTGAAACTGAAGCGCTCCGAATGAAAGTGAATGGAAAGAGGCAGCAGCATCACCAGCGTTGTACTGTAAGGAGAAAAGAAAGTGCACGGGAAAGATAATCTTGTCCTGTGGGGCACTATCCAACTCCCTTACACATTTATTTCCACTAGGAAATCCTCTGGGGAATCCTTTTTCCTCCTCTGCTCTGCTCCTAATATTTCCATCCAGAAGTGCACAGTGAAGCAAAGAATTAGAAGAGAAGCGCGGTGGTCTATGCTCACGTATGAAACGTTGTCCTTGTTGCTCAAATCCTACCTTGTATTCTACTCATTCGCTTTGTTCCTACACCTTCCCTCATTCGGTTATGAAATATGCAGTCATACTAGGTATTTTAAACAACAAGTACATGTCTTGCATTATTATAAGGAATATAGTAACGTGATCATCATGAAATTGCAAAAAACATTAACACAAGCACTGTAGTGCCAAACCGAGCTAAATAATATACCTATTTTAATCCTAAATCCTATATCAAATGCTAAACATTTAGATGTATGATATTGAGAATTTTGAAGTATGCGTTTTAACGGAAACTCTTAATTTCAGATAAAAAATTCCTTATGTACATTCTATTCGGTATATAAACTTTAAACATAGTACAAAAAGAATGAAACCCATCATCCATCCTAAAAATCAACTTCTCCAGTGGAACGTCAATAAATTTGATGAAGTACGTCAATTATCCTCTACACGATTGTCCGGAAAGATTAGTGTGCCAAGAAAATTTTGAAAGGATTCATGAATTCATGTTCAACCATATAGAGCCCAATAAGTATCCCCATCCATCTGTCCTTACAGGAAACTGTGCACGAATCATCATCCTGATCAATTGATCTTTCTTCTTGTTAAACTAAAAAGGATTCCCAAAAAATTCAGTACATTTTTCTTTGCTCTTTCTAGCTCAGTTCCAATGTGCTCTCCACTTTCAATTGCAATCCAACAAGTATTTTAAGATGGTGAAGAAAGATTGTTACTCTATTATTTACAGTCATGTTAACTTGTACCTTGCTTATTTGAAAGAAAATGTCAAAAAATTATGTTGCACCATCCATCCACTTTTTATCTTTGGTGAATGGAGCAGCAGAGAGTTGAAAGAACGTTTACTACAACTGTATAATTCGCTCGTCGAGGAACATGACACGGTGACGTATTGTTGTACCCAATTGTTGCACACATTCAACAATGTATGCGTACCAAGTCAAGTCAGAAGTCATCAACACGTAAAGTCATATATACGAATATAAGTACGTCTTCTTAAGTAACTACACTTATGCTTTTGTTTGGTCTGTTATCTTTATGTATTACCAATTCCAATATAATCCAATGGAGCGGGATACACCTAAACAAATACATCAACGAATTGAACCTTTTTTTCGCCTGGCCTGTTATTGTTGCTCTCGTTGTATATGTAGTAAAGTGGGATAGATATATCATCTCTAAAAAGTTCTTCTTATCTCGATGCTTTTCAAGTTTACATAAGAATTTTGTACTGTTGCCTGTTGTTCTCTGTGTATGAGTGGACGAGTGGACTATTATCCTTGACGAATTTGTCAAGATGGTCTCTTTTACACCAGTTAGCACAGAATTTACACATTCGTATTAAAACACAGAATATAAGCTTATATAGTCTACATGTAACGCCATAGCCCATAATATGTTTACTTTACTTAATCCATATATGACTAAATATGTTAGTGACTTTATATCCCTTTTTACCAGTCAAAGCAATGCAACGGTCTCCTGTCGATTTTTACATAAGGTTTTGGGTGGACTGGTTCAAAGATGTCTTCGTATTTTCTCCGCATTCCTAAGTTGTCCAGAAAGATAATATACCATCCATCCCGTTTCTTGTTGTTTTGTTCAGGAGAGTCAGGGATTGAGATAGCAGGCCAAACAAAAACGAAGCCAAAAAAGTGTGAAAGAAGTGCAATAAAAATATCAGAGGGACCCTTTTCTTCTAAAGACCTTAAAAGAACAAGAGTAAAATGAAAGATGAGTTTTTGTTGAATGAGAAGTGAGTGACTTGTCTGTAAACACAAGGGTTGGGTCCCAGTCCACACACACACCAACACCACTGTCATAATTATCAACAGCCACTCTAGCAAAAGATCCAAAAGAGTCAAATACGATCTCTATACAATTGTGAATATCTACATCCCTTATTCTACGTTTTCCCTTAGCTTTTCACAAAGCACTAGGTTACGTGTGCTTATTGCATGAAAATGTTGTTCCTCTCTTGAGTTGCGTTACTTTTTTGTGAGATCCTTTCTGTGGATAATCATTTTTGTGCAATCACTCTTATTTCTTGCTGTTTATTTTTGTACAAGTTTCAAATATTCAGCAGGTTGTATATAGTGAAAATGTCTTTATAAAGAAGCAGGAAAGGGCCATGTTTAAAAGTGTTGTTGGTGGTGGTGCTTTATGAACGATTACCTTTTATAAAGCCATGACCACATTTTGAGGCTTAACAAGTCCGCCTGCATTGCCCTCCCATTCCCACTTTAATACTTTTCTCCTTTTTGACTCACCATACATCAGTGAATCTGATTCAGTGTCTTTTTAAGTTTATTCTCCTGATCTTTTTCTTTCACAAGAAGTGTACGAAAAACTCAAACAAAATGCCATAAAATCGCCCACCATCATCTTACATCCCAGCATCAAAAAGTCCAGCCAGGTACCAAAGTCAACGTTTACTTTTTAAGCACTCACTCTCAGGTTACATTTATGCTGCCACCACCGATTAAAATGTATTAAAGATCTGCCCCTTCAAAGTAGAATAAGAATAATAATTCTCGAGTGTGTGAGGAGGATGCAAGAATGGAAAAGTTGACACCTTTCTCACCTTCCAGTCAAAAGCACTTTTGTGCCTGGGTATAAAGCACCTATTGAGAGGTGCGATATACACATTACAGTCTTCAACAATGTTCATTTAGACATATCCGTTTTTGTCGTGTCGTATATAATAACGATGAAAGATCCCTTCTCCAACTTGCCTTTTTCAACTAATCATAATGAATCTTTTCAGGTAGAAAAAGTCTTCATCTTTCTGTGTAAATACTCTGTGTGGTTTCCGTTTCTCTCTTTCTCAGTCTCACTCATGTTGTTATTTATTATTACAGAGGAATTTTAAAAGTCAAATCTCAACTTTGTGAGCTTTTGATCATGATGTTGATCATCATGATCTTTGAAGAATGTTTTGTGTATTTTAGCCACAATGAATAGAAAAGAACACCTACCATCTTAGGCAAAATCCACTTGACCTTCCTCATAATTTAGCTTTTCCTGAAGAACAAGAAGATTGAGGAGTTGTGAGAGAACAAAAAAGTATTTTTTATTGTGTATTTTTTGGGAAATTCTTTGCAAAAGTAGATAAATACCTATGTGTGCTTTCAGGGAACGATGATGGAAAGCACAATACCACACTCACGCAGTATTTTAGTCAATTGTGCATAACAGAGTGCTGCTCTCAATGAAATATTGGAATTATTCCACACCTACATTTACCTGTCTAAAGTAAATATGACTATTCATTCGCTCCTCCTCACCTTTACTTTAAGTGGAGAATATTCCAATCTAATTCATCTACTCAAGTCATTTTTTTGTATTATTACATCCAGTGTAGGTAAACAAATGCGAGCCCACATATCGAGTGCTATTTTATCCGTCTTCATAAATTTTGTACTCTAAAACTTTTTCCTGTCCTTTCTCTCTCTTTTGACTTGAATGAATGGTGGACACAAACGAATCTTTTAAGATTCATTGCAATTTTCAGAAAAATTATTTTTTGTGGGACTGTACAAAAGGCCCACTTGATATGGGCGTCATTACCGACTATTATTTCGTTGTTGGCTGTAAAAGGTGTCTCCACTTCACTTCCCATCATAGTAAAACATGGCATTCTTTAATGATAGGCATAACCGTCATCATTATCATCATTTTCTGCGGCTTTCTGGATCTGAGTGGGTCTCTGTTGGTCAGGCCACCAGTGAACAGTATTTTTTTGTGGATGCATGGATTATAGATTTTTGTTGAATTGAAACACTTCTTGACTTTGACATTATGGAGAAGAGGTTTCCTCAGTGGCTCAGCAGGGAATGGATAGCAAAATGAGTTTGTTGCTTGCTAAGTTTAGTATAACGCATCCCACGTACTTCTGAGCCCGTTTCACTAGTCTCTCTATCCACTACGTTTACTTTCCCTTTGTTCAAAATTTTTCCTGCAGTACTTGGAAAACTATGTGGAGAAATAAAGAAGATAGCTAAATGGACTGCAAATCTCCGGAGATGTAGGCTTAGCGTAGAGAGCTGGGACCCATCCACTTTTCTTTCTGCTAAACCCTATGTCTATAGCATATATGTAAAAACTTATTTTTATAGAGGATTTCATGATGATGATAACACTGCGATAAGTACACAAGGTCTAGTGGCGATTTCCGTTGTTGTGTTGTGGTTTAGTGGTGACCTCATCGTGGTTTTAAAAACAGTCTGGAAAGAACAAAGTAGACTCCAGCATTGCACTAGAATATTGCTTCTTTTTTGGCTGGTGCTAGGGTCCATTAGAAGGTGCAATCCTCTGGGAATTTATGTCGGAGAGATGATGGAATAAAACAATATGGTAAAAAGGGTTGTGAAATGGAACAATAAGGGATTTGTATTAGCAATGGGCTTCCACGCTTACATTTTCGGAATATAAATGAAAACCAATTTTTTAGAGGTGTTGTACGTTACTTTTAACAGCTACGACCGCAACAACATGACACAGCTCCAGAAATTCAAGAAAGAATATAGCATTTTGGTAATGCTTCCGATAATGTTTTGGGTACATAAAAAGAGCAGGGCTTTAGTAATTCTATTTCTGTCTGTCCATATCCGACTTCTTGACATATTGAAACATCCTGTTTTACACCTACTAAAAAAAGTACGACCACCACCTACTTTTTGTAAAACAAAAAAAAAACGCAATCACCCTTGTAAGCGTGAGCATGAGAAATATGGTTGATTAATCTGTAATGCAGTGTGAATAATGAATCCAAAATGTCTCAATGATTCTTTGAAAGAACATGAACTTTATGTGCGTATTCTATCTTTCGATGGTGATGATGGCAGTAGTCAGTAGTGTTACGGTGGTGGGCTGTTTTCTAATTAAGACCTGAAACGTAAGAAACTCCCCTTCTTAGTATTGGTATGTCAGGAAGAAATTAATCATAGATGTACATTTGACTGTTACACTTTTTGTTGGGATTTGGTAGCTGGTAGTAGAAATAATTTTTACTTTGAACCCAATTGCGTACATGCGGGTTAGTGATCATATAAGTAATGCATAGTTCAAAACCCACGGTAGCCAGCATCCCTTCACCATTTTTTGTCTGTGCACCAATATTTTTTTTGAATTATAAAATGTATTTCCTAATCTAATATTCGTTTGTATCTGCTCATTAGATCTGGGGTGAAAAGCTAGAAATAAAAATGTGTTGTACTGTTGGCCACTTGAAGCTAATGGTTCGGAAACACGCATATAATAAAAATACATATTTATCTACTGTTTCGAATTTGAAAGTAATGTGTGGACCTAAATTTTATTCCAATGAAAACTGGAAAGGCATCAGCCAAGACATTCGTCGTACAAATATTATGCCTACAGGCATGACTTAAAAGTTGATTCCCCCTTTACAACGCTACAAAATTATTACGTAATGACGATGCTGAGATTATGCCGGTAAAGGTGCAACACTATTTTCCATCCACCATCACAAAGCAATTCTCATGATTCGTAGAATGGAATTCTCTGAGAACTTTGTAGAAATAATGCACTCATTTTTTTGCTATGAAATCCATACACATTTTAGTGTTGTGATTGAAGTTGGGTGCGGATGTAACGCTTCACCTGTGCACATAAATGTTCTCGGAAACTCATGAACGCTTCTTGGAAACCTGTGTGCTGTACTTGTACCCTACTCTTTGCTTTATCTTTTTTCACATTACGTTACATAAATAGTGGGGTGAAATTTAAAATGCATCTGTATGAGCCATATGAGTCTAGGATTCACGGTAAATCTCCCATGATGTGATAATGTTTCGTGTTTGTAATAATGAATTTGATAACATGAATATTTGGTGCATGCGGTTTGTTTAGTTTATACCAGTGCAATTATTACGCATTTCATTACATGTAGGACGGAACTCCGCCTGTAACTCTGAAGCTGGAGTAAACTACCAGCTTCCGGGGTATGCTTATGGTAATAATTTGTCCGTTTTTTCATTAAAATAAAGAAACTTACCCACTTGACAAAAGAGTATTGCGATAAGTTAGATACCTATGTCTAAATGTGCAATCCTATATTCGCACACTTCAGGTTTTGCAAGATTCAGTGAAACAAAATTCCCAATCGACAGTTTTATGATAATGACTTGGTTGTAAATGTTGACAATGATGACAATTTCGCAGTAAGTCGCTACAGAAAATTTACAATCTATTTATTGCTTGATTGTTTAGTTTCGCAACAAATTTTTGCTTGAACCCGTAAAATGTAAAAAATATAATTCAGTACTATTAACACGGGTACGCTAAAAAATCTAAAATGTATGCAATAGTAGTAGATTTTCTTTGCAGCGTACCTATTCATGTCTCAATCTTCAAAATGATTCTGAAAACAAAGCTGAGACTTGAGGCGACATTTCGGTAGGATTTAATAAAGCAATAATTCATCGCACTCCATGCAGCGCCGTATATGGCCCGCGTGAGGAAGAAGCTGTCCAAATTATACATCACACTCAAACAAAACCGTTTCTTTTCTTTTCTCAAGAAAAAAGTGTGTTATTAAGTTGTAAGTTGCCTACCGCATTTCGCCTGTTAAAGTCAAGAGTAAAAACAGATCGCAGAAGCCAGTTCCATTTTTCCAACAGAGGATTATTAGTCAACGCGCTATTGCCTTTAATAACAAGGTACATCTCTAGTAAAAAAGCATAACAGAGATGTACACTCTCACTCCTACCATTCTACCACTTTTATGTAGTCAAAGGGCTCCCTTGCGTTATCAACTTGCCTCAAGGGTAGGCATTAAGACATTATAATTCATGCCTCTTCTCCAAACTTCATCTTCACTAAAAGAAACAGAAAGCCAGCAAGTCCACCAGGAGGAAATTTTAACGATTGAGTCATCTTTTATGGTGGGGCTGTTAAGATGATGAAGCCCTTTTGCTCTTTTTCCGTGTAAATGCCATCAGTGTGTGTGTGTGAGTTTGGTGGAGCTTATGTGTATCTTTCTATCGCCTACATCTTTACTATTCCCTTCGGAGATAGTAAGAAGTTATATGAAAATGGTAATGGAACAGGAAACAAAAGGGTCCGGCCTATGACGACCTGCCTATTTCTTACCTACACGCTCGCCCGTCCACATTCACAAAACAACAACCATTTGAACGTCATCATCATCTTCCACTTATAAAACGCAACTTTGATATTACAAAACGTCCAATTTCACGCGGATACCGCACCATATACCCTCAGCACAGAAAATCTCCCACTACTATACTGCTACTGGAGAAATTTTGTATATTATCTTTATGCTTGTAAGAGACATTCAGATATCTGTGTGCTCTTTGGAGAAAAATTCTTTGTTTCTTTTCGTTGATGTTGTCGTTCTCCTGTAAATGGCTTTATCGTCATTGGTGCACATTTGCTTTGCTGCAACATAAGGGCTCATAGAGAGATCAAAAAGTCGATCATCATCAGAGGGAGTAAAGCTCACGAAGCATAGGAGGAAACAGGTAAATTGCTTAGGCACATTTATATTGTTGACTTTTCAGAAAGATATGGAGAGCCAACCTTTTTGGTGGGTTTAATATGTACTGCTTTTCTAGCAGGCTCAATAGGGATGTCATTATTTCTGGGAAAGGTTTGTCAAAAAAGTGAATACCGAGGAGTAATAACAATAATAAAATAAAATAAAAGAGGAAGGAAGCTCGCAGACGTTCCAAAGATGAAGCAGAAGGGACTTGTTTCTTGTGAAAGAAATCTTTGACACCTGGGGCTTTCTTGAACGCTATTCTACTGCTGCGTCTAAGCATAATCATTCTAGTGAAGTAAAGGAGGATGAGAGCGAAGGGTATTACGTATTTTCGTGTGCATACGCGTGTAGTAAGCAACAACAAAAGTCATGGCAATGCAATGGAGGAGAAGCCACCCACACAACCTGTGGTTGTCTTGGGAGTCCTCTAATGGATCTCTTCATTTCCCCTGTCCAAATCTCATATTTAGGAGGTGAAATATGCCTGCTCGCACAGTGGGACGAGGTAGGTGAGGTCTTTCAATATTTTTTGTTGTTGTTGATGACTCTGTTGCTGCTGCCCAACCAATCTATTCAAAACAGAAGAAGGACAGCACAGCAGCAGCTAGCACTATTGCATTCAGTAAAAGTCACAAGACCCATAACAATCTCACACGAAGTTAACTATGACTTTAACAGAGTCATCACGAAAAATGATCTGTGCGCCTGTGTGTCCATCCATATCCACGCTCCTTTAAGCCCATGACTTTATGTTCATTCTTTCTGTTTACTCACTATTGACATTTTTGTCCATATATCTCATTTCTCTCGTTTTTGTGATTGCTTCGTCTACATTATAAGCAACACGAAAGCTAAGAGCGATCGCCATTCAAAAGAGATTTGTATCTTGAATGAATAACTGCTGCTGCTCTTCTTCCAAAAATGACCAAATGACTTATGCTCCATATACGTTGCATAATGGCTGTATAATTTAGACATTTTTTTCTATCAAAGGCCAAGAATGAGAAATGTGTGTTTACCTTGCACTGTTTTGCATCTTTTTCCTGTACACATTTTTTGTCTTTTTCTTCTTCTCAAAAGGTTCACAGGATTGCATTTTTTCGCCTTGTAAAGCAAAAACTGGCATTTTAAAACAAATATAAAAAGAATTCCTTCGTGGCCTGCCAAGATGACGGCGGAGTGTGCATTTTTTCACTTTTCAGAGGAAAAGCAGAAGCATACAACGAAGAGACTGGCGGACTCCCTACCTGTCCTCTCAAGGGTTCCAGCAGAAAATATCAGCATGATGACTATGATGGAACGCAATCCATGATAATTTTATAGCTAGACGGAAAACCATTTGTGTCTCAGTTACTCATTCTGAAAATGGCATTCCTCCGCTGTAAGAGCACCAATATAGCGAGAGAACGTCTCTATTTACCGCATAAGGTGTTCACTACACATTATATTAGGAAAACGATACATACGTACACTTTTGTCTCCTTTTCCTCTTTAAAACGCACAAAACAAAATGAGACAGAAGACATTAGAAAAAAGCTTTCACAAAGGCAAAAGTAAATGTGAATGCAAAAACTTAAAGAAACAGTAGTGGATATAATGCTCAAGTTATGATGAAAAATGCAATGTCAAGTAGATGGAGATTGAGATGGCAAATAAAAAAGCTTTGGTATGAACACAAAAAATACCTGCTACAAGTATAAAAGAAAAGAAAGGAGAGAGAAGTCAGTGTGAAACCTGATGCCTCTTGCTGGGTTAAAAAATCTGTAAAGGTCTTCCTCGTGTAATATCTTCATCTATTTCAACGGCAGTGGAATAAGAATAGTGCTGAGGAAAATAGGATGCTGCATACTTTACAGGTAGCCCCAGAGTGGTGGCACTAATAACAATAATGACAACTACTATTTTTTCAAAATGGTTGTCTTTCATAAAAGAAATGACTATGTCGGGGAGAAAGAAAAAACTATTCGTTCTTATAGCTTTCAGATGATAAACATGTTATTATCGTCATTCTCTTCTTTTTTTACTGACACTACTGCTGCACGAGAAAATCAGCAAGGAAAAATCGCAACCGTGGTGCGCACAGTGGCAAGGCTCTTCACTTGTCATGTTTTTGATAAAACCAAATCTACTGTGAATATTCTCATCTATAGTCTTCTCGTCATCATTTTCCTATAATACGGGCCTTGCTTCACTTCTCTGTTTTTCTTGGGTTGTTGCTGTCAACTGTTGCAGATATATTGCAAAGCCATCTTATCCTTATGGTCTACAAAAAACAGGAGCACCACAGGCATGTGAGTTGGAGCAAACGCAGTCATCATGCAGCCAGTGAGAGAGAAAATCATATAAAGGAATCACTGCTGGCTCCTTGACTTTTTTCAATGTTCTTTAGTGAGTAATGAGTCTCTCCTTGAAGGGCAGGGCGTTTTTCTTCTCTTTGGCCCAATGCACATTTAAAATAACATAAAAATATAATCATAATGATATCACGAAGACATGACGCTTACGTGCTCCTCTCTTGTGAATTCAGCATTTTTATCCCAGCCAACAAGATTTAGGAGATACAAGAAACGAACAACGACGTTTGACATTGTATTACCACAAGTAGATTGGATTATTAGATCACATGAAGAGCAAACTGCTTCTGGGCTTTACACCATCTCACCACTAATAGCAATCGACAACAGGGCATTGTCATATATATTTTGCGTATTCTGTAGGAATTTGTTCATTTTTGAGTTAATGATTCCGCTGGGGATCCTCTACAACTTTTGCATGACTTTGTTGGACGGATGAAACCATCACAGAATTCTGAACAGCAAATAAACATTCATGTTTCAGTGATCGCGAAGAATTTTTTTTGCTTACACATAATATGGAAGCAGTTATATATAAACTTCAAAGCAACAATGCAGCTTTCGGATGTAGATAATAGGCCCAAGTGTCAATTGTAGCTCACCTTTCTTCTTGACTTATTGAACTCTCTTGGGGTTATCATTGCGAATTTGGATTGATGGAAAGTAATATTTTTTATGAGATGCCTAAGGGCGCAGTATGAGGTCCTGAAAATTTTCCTTTGGTGGGTTCTGCCAGCATGCAATTATATTTTTGTATAGAAAACGCTTTTCTGACTTGGTTTTAATTGTTACGTTTTTCTACTGTTATTCTTCTACCTTCCCATTGTTTACCTGATGTCGTCACAAGGATGCACGTAGAATGTATCGTGCAAACCTTACGCAGGCTGCGTTTCAGTGTGGCTCATAAAAAATGAATGAAAAAGGTGATGGTGTGGTATACAGAGATTGCTGTAATTGTTTTGAGAAGATTCTCGTTTTGTTTTTATTGTGTTGTTACCCATTGATCACGACAAAACGATGGATGAGCCATCATGTTCATTCAACGTGTAAAAAGAGCCAAAATGTCGAGAGATGATCATCATGTGGTAGCCTATAAAGATTATAAGCGACTTTTGACTTGAAAGTGAGCACTTTGACTTTTTGGTAAAACTGTTGTAGCTGCTGTAGCTTCTGATAATCAAAATGATTCATGTACTTGGGGAAATAATGAAAAGGTGAATGTGGAGCAAGTAAATCACTCGTTCGTCTTGTGTGCTGGCACCACAGCTATTAAAAAGCGATATAAAAAGCAGTTGCAGCAACAACAAAATAAATGATTTTTTTGTTGAATTGGAGTTTTGCTGTTGAAGCCTTTTGTTTTTCTCTGATGACAGTAGTACTGTGGAAAACCTGAAAACATGCTAGGTCGTGAATAACACAAAGTCATGTAGGAAAGTTAGCCCTACGCATTCTCCATGTAAAATGTTCAAGATAATATACATTATGTGTGATGGATGTTGGCAAGTTGGTAAAAAAGATGCAACGCAACGGTTTTCACAAGAAAATGAAAAGAGTCGTTGGTAAACATACGGCACGAATTCTGACTCTGTAAATAAAACAAAAAATCTCGTCTTTCTTTTGTTATTTCGTGTTCATTACATTATGCTTGAGTAACTTCTGTTTAATTATTGGGTCGAGTTACACGTGTAAACGTATTAATAGGTTGCGAATTTTAATGGTAGCAAATAAAATCCGATTTGAAGGACAACTCAAAGGTACATGAGAGTAATTTGGTTAGTTGTAAAATGTATTACAATTAGCCTTTACATTTCTGCATGCAGTTCTTTTATCTAAAAATTGCTGAATTGTGATTACTTATTATTACCACACATTCAACCTTAAAATTGTCAGTTGTCTCAAGTCGCCCCAGTTCTTTCAAGGTTTGCAGATTCAGACTGGCTATAGACATACTAGGGTATGTACTACGTACCAGTTGTAAAGTTTCACTATAATATACTAATAAATTGTTGCTACTGAATTTTGGACGTTTTTACTAGATATTTTCATTCTTCATTGCAAAAAGTATGACGTAAAATTAGTGCTGGTCAACTAGTGCACGACAACTTTCTTTCGTGCCATAAAAGTGAACAAAATTCTCGATCTAACTAAGCTTCTTATTGTCGTGCGATACATATGGGTTACCTTTTGTGTGAAAAGAAGACGTGGCTACATAATGACACGACTAATTTTATGAATAGAAAGGGTTACGCAGCGATACCACACAATCCCACCCGTTTCGTGTTTCGACTAGCTTAAGATGATTTGCATCATTTTGTAGCAAAAGGTGATTCCTATGAATATGCTCTGCTCTCACAAGTAATTAAGCAGTTCTTTTACACAAAGCTCTCGCAGAGTTTGTAAGAATGGTCTCTACGAAATTGGATTGTAGTAATTCAAATGAGTTAATTTCGTGACTCCAGCCGTGGATTAGATTAGCGCATATTGAAGGAAGTGTAGCGTTATGAATGAATGGACAGTCATTTAGGAGAGGATAAACAAGCTGAGAGTGATCGTGCTGTGATAATATGGGTCAATCTCAATATGAGCTCATCTTTCCTTCCGTCTTTCATCGTTCTCATCAAAGCCTTCGTTTTCATAAAATGCATTCATCTTTCTCTTCTTCTATAAAACTCACCCGAACACACTCTCACTCTTCTTGCCACAAAATTGGATTTTGGGAGTGCTGTGTTGTTGTGAGATGACCGTATTATTACGCTGATGTCTATTCAGAACAAAGAATTAACCGTGTGTGTTGATGGGAACGACGATTATCATGAGATTTATGTTAATTGCTAACTTGCATTGATATATTATTATCATTGTAACGACTACAGCATGATATTTGTAAAGGGAAGAACAATCGACTGGTCAAAAACAGAGGAAAATCCCATTTAAAAATTAGAAATTTAATTAACTATTATGGTAGGTGGGGTTGATGCTGACGATGACTTCTCAGCAGCCTACTCATTGTTATTCCCCAATAAGCATACTGCTAATTATTGCAGTAGAATGGTCATTAAGATTTAGAGGTAATTAATGCCATTCACGTTGCTACCTCTTTTCTGCACAGACGCTCAGGTCGAATTTGGGAGTGCGACTGCACAAAACTCAACCAAAAATTGAATCTTCTTGACTATCTAAGTAAATGATTTTTCTCTTCTTATAAAGAGAAAAAGGAGATGATACGGAAAAGCGTTCCATTCACTGATTTCTAAAAATGGTAATCATTACCAGGATCGTCCTCCCGCACATCATATGTATAGGAATTCTTAAGTGCAAATTTGGGACTTTGTGCAACGTTAGAGTAGCGTGGAAAAGGCAATAATAAGCTTCTGAATCTAACGCTAATTGTTTCTTTTGATGATTATTGTACTGTGAGATAATACAGCGATTCTCATTATCATGACCACCACAAACAACGCCATTATTATCACCAAGCATATAGCACCGCCACCACCATCATCGCAAAATATAATGATTTGATTATTACTATTGTTGAAAAGTGAAGAAGTAGTAGTTAGATTAAAGCCTTGTTATTGTGGAACAGTGTTCATTCAAGAAAGTCATTCATGGGTTCTGACTTTTACGACAGGAATTGTTATGTGTACGCCACCGCCAGTTCTACTACTGTATTTGTACTTTACCACGCCACAACCACTACCACTGCTACCACCTCTCCATTCTGTACTTAATATTTTTACGTTGCATTCATCCTCCTCATCATTTGCTTCTTGTTAAACAAAAAAGAAAGCCTTGCAAGCAGGCAGGGTGATCTGTGTCACTGTCAGAGTCAGAAAGGCGCTTTTATTTTTCACCTGAAATAAGCTGTGCTTAACTTCTGGTAATTACACGGCTGGCGATTACCATGAACGATGCCATTCAAGTTTCATCATCCCTCTCTACCTTCTGACACTACACTCAAGTGTTTTTCAACTTACTTAATATGGGAGTAGGTTGGGTGATGATGTGTTTTGATGACTTCAAGACTGACACTCTTGACTGATTTTTGGTTTTCATCCCTTTTTCACTAAAGAACCAGTAATCCTCCTATTCAAGCTAGTTATGTGTATGTGTTCCGGCTCAAAGATTTTTCTTTATGCTTGCCACTTTACGTACGCAAGCACGTATGTGATCTTCTTGCTTCTCGTCACCACAATCCTGATTTTCTGTGATAAGTAGGCAGGTTATTTAGTAGGCAACTGTAAAAACAAAAAAATGCCAATGATTTCCACACCTTGAAATCCTCACATCCTCTTTTACCCTTAAATTCTCCAGCGAGCGAGCACTGTACAAGAATAATTGTCTGTCAATGAGCAGGCTCTACAAAATGCAATGTGAATAAAAAATTTCTGATACGACTTCGTGTAGGTGACCGTGACGCTTGTGGTCTTTTTTTGTCATGCTAATTTTTGTTTGTCTGCCGCTTGTCTTGTAAGCCTTGAAACAAATTACTTGTAACAATCATCAGGAAAAAACCCCGATACACAAATAACTTGTTCTTGTTTCGAATTAAAAAAACATGCTACCAGTATTACTAAAAGCGTCATTACGACCTCCACAATAGCACCAACATAATAAATCTACAAGATGTTTGAAACATGTGACAAGTTCATAAAAATCATTTTAACGCGTTATTTAACTTTAAAAACGTTAGGGGAGGGATGAAAAAATATTGTTAAATAGAACAACATATGTCGTTTAATTTTTTTGTATTATTTTGGTTGTTATTATCATTTTATCATTATCATTTATTACTGTATATTTTCCAACATTCCATTAAAAAGTAGGAATTCAGTATAAAAAGAGAAAAAATAATAATATTTTCGAACAAATCTCAACCCTTCTTCTGGAGTTGGCTTACTGGAAGTAGCCTCCTTTGTGGATTCGAATAACACATATTGCCACAAAAAAGAAGCTACTGCACTGTCAATGGTTTACCACATACTACCCCCTTTTCGATCTTTGTAGCTACTGTGCTCATCATCCATCCCACATCGGTCCTTTGTTTTCACGCATCATTTCATACGGTAGCGTCATGGGGTGATGATGATAAGCGACGAAGAAGACGATGATCTTCTTAAGGAATTCATTTTCCCCCTTGCCACCATCATCAACTTCCTCCACGGATTTATGTGCTGTTCTTCTCCATGCCCATTTTACGCTGTTACTTGCATGTATTCACAATCTTTGGAAATTATGTGCATACTATTTTTGTAAGCGCTTTGTAATATGATGATGTGAACTATCGTGGCTTTTCACAAGTTTAACTGTTGAGATCATAATGATGAGGATGAAAATCCTTTCTCTCCAGCCACCACAGTAGTCAGTCATCTCTACGCTTGTGTTTCATCTTGCACAGGTTACTTTTGTGTCTCTTGTATTGTTTTTTTTCTAAAAAAGAGAACCGATGAGACCCTAATTTTATCCATCCAACAATCATCATCTATTGTAATGCAGCGTAGTCTCGTGAACTATTATGAACATCATCATGCTTTTGTTTTTTGTCGTCGTCTTCATTTCGTCGACTCCTTCAAGTCGAAGCAAAAGGAGAACTATTTTGTCGGTAGCTCTGGCTATATGGCTGTTGTTCATTTTTAGAAACGTCACAATCATTCCTTCTGCAACTTGATTTTGCCTCCATCAAAATATCAATTTTCATCTTTAACCTGCTTACTTAAACAAGACTTTTCGTTATTCTTTCCTCTTTTGTTCTTGTTTTAGACAATTTTTAAAGGATCACACAAAAGTCTGCTATAAAAGATACAAAATATAAATTAGCTAGGTAAGCATTATGCACACAACAACACGAAGCATTTACCCACCTATATAACATGGACATTTTCAGCTTTATTTCATCTTTTGACCTGTCACGTTACAGTAAAGTATTAAAAAACTTTGGTAAGCACTTAGCACACCAAAATAGAGATGTGTGGTTTTATATACACCCTGCCCTTAAGAGCTAATCCTCATATAAACTGCCTCCTTTTTCATCATTATCATGATATGACGATAGTGCTCAATCATCTTTTCTCTTTCTCCTACCCAAAAGTAATGTAGATTGCCCAAAGTTTGTACTCAAATCGTAGAGATCATCGTCGTGGTCTTCATCATCATCATCATCACCAGCGATGCTTTTTTGCTTCCAGTGGGGGTGATATGGTGGTGGTCGCGGCGTTATCGCTCATCCTCACCGTCTTGGGTACCTTATTGTTTTGTGACAGATAACTTGAGAAGTTTCAGTTCGTTAAAGAATGGTAGTTCATCATGATTATTTGAAGGCACCAGCAGCATCATCAGGCAAATTATAATAAAGATCTCCCCAACTTGTGATTTCTGATATGCTTTTTACTAAAGAAAAAGATTCTTTTCCAGTCAGTCGTCAGTCATCTATAAAGTACAGGTAAAGTAAAGGGGGAATTATTTTCTTCGCAGGTTTGTGATGATTGATTGGTTTTTTAAGCTAAAAAGGGTCGTTGTCGTCATTGTACTGTCGCTTTTTAAGCAGTCTAAAAACGGTACCTTTTATTGACTATTTTGTATAACATCAAGACGGCGACTTACTTATGGCTTACAATGTAAATGTTAAAAAATGTGAAACTTTAAGAAAATTTTGTGAGGATGGATGAGATGATGGATATTAAGTTCCAGTAAAGATTTTTCAGGTGCATTTTGGCATCCTTGCCGCATTATCTCCTACAATCACCTCATCATCAGTCAGTCAGTCAACCATAATAAGAAGCACAGAGAGAGAGAGAGAGAAAAATAAATTTTACTCTGACTATAGTGTACGGTTACATACCACAGGTGCCCATATCAATTTGTTAAATCGTAACCCCAACTCTACCTATTCTCCAGTAAAGCCTTTACCCTTAACTGGAGTGAACCAAAGAAAATCAATTTGAAAGATAATGTAAAGAAGCCGGACTTGTTCGTGAATGCTCATACAGTTTTTGATCAGCGCTTCTGGAATTCCCTTTCTGTCAGGAAAGGCTTTTTGTAAAAAATTATAAAAGTAATATGGGTCACTGAAACGATTGGAGAGAAAAGAGATAAAAAATTTAGAGTATCGTTCAGAGAATATTTTCTTCAAGGTTTTTTATCAGGATTAGAGTCAGCAAAGGAAGATCCATCCTTCTGTGACTCCTCACGAATCTTTGGTCGTTATTATTGATAACTCTTGTTTGTGCCTTTATTGTTTTCAGCATGTTGATAAGCGTGATATATTTCACGGAAAATGGGAGTTTGTGACTATCATTATTTACTTGTGAGGAATAGTACCTATATCTTTTGTATTTGTCATACTGTACATGTCTATCATTCTACTGCCCAAATAATGTCATTTTTGTATGTAGTCTGTGCACTCCTAAAATCCCTAAGGCTTATTTTCCTAAACAAATGGTCTCGGTCTTATCATCCGTCACTGCTGCTTTTTTGTCATGACCCGAATTTCACAATGTTGAAATGACTCATTCTTATGCATTTTGAACCAAAAAGACGAACAGTGTCTGTGACAAAATATTTATCAACTGATTTCATGTATACTAGATTTTATAATCAGCTCCAGTTTGAGTTTACTGAGTCTTTTTCTTGGAAACGGCGAGTAAGCATCAACTACAGATGAGTCCGTCACACTTTGATCAATATACTCTTTCCTAAGCTGACTGTGTGAAGACGTGTGGGGCAACTCGCATCACTCTGCACTTTTTCACGGAAATTTCACATTCCGTTTGCATTCAGTGTTTTCATTTGCATTTATCCACTGACAGTACAGTACTAGTGCAAGCACTGACATGATGCAAAGAGTTATCGATTGTTTTGCTAAAGTCGGCTTAAGAGACAATCAAGTGGAAAGGAAGAGCGATAGCTATAAATGGAAAAAAGATGATCGAGGGTGAAAGAAGAAAATCACAGTCTTATTGTGACGATGACGCTGAAATGATTAGGATGGTGTTGCGCAGGCAAGGAAGGCTATAATAAAAGTTTAAAGTTGAACCTCTTCCTCCACTTCTTTTGCTACATAATTTCACGATCCTCTGTCCATACCGTAACAAGATTCCAATTCATCACACTTGGCTGATTCCTCGTCTTTCTTCTTTTTCATGTTCGACGTGTCTTTTGCTCTTCTTGACTGTTATGATAACATGGCATGTAGAGAGAGAGAGAGTATGATGCATCGGGAAAAAGAGGAGTATACTGGCAAGCAAATAGGTAGGCTTGTCTACAAGAACCCCGTCTCCGCTTAAAGATTTTTCATCTTTATGTTTTTACTACTTGTATGTACTACACCTTTTCATAAAATCCTAGATTGGT
Source organism: Entomobrya proxima (assembly GCA_029691765.1). Classification (NCBI taxonomy): domain Eukaryota; kingdom Metazoa; phylum Arthropoda; class Collembola; order Entomobryomorpha; family Entomobryidae; genus Entomobrya; species Entomobrya proxima. Next base: position 10,606,180 of record CM056170.1, on the reverse strand, counting down.
ATTCATGCAAGTACATATATACTTGTGTCCTCCTCCTCCTCTCCTTAAAAAATCATTATGAGTTTCTTGAAGACTACATATTTATGCTGTTTGTAAAGACGCAACCGACCAGGTAAAAAGAGCAAACCTGAAACCCAACCACCTCACGGATCACACACATGAATGCATACATTTACACGAGGGAGTAAAAAAGCAATAATAATAATAAGCACGGGCTCATCATAAAAGCCGTGGTTTCCTCTTTTTACAAAAAAATCTTATTCTCCGCTTTATTTCACAAAAAGCGACATTATAATTTAAGTCAACAAACCGAACACGCACAGCACAACACCTCCGCAGAAAAATCTGTAGAACAATTGAAGCTTGTAATGTATCGCCATCATTGATCACCACCACATTGTCACCGCCTCACACAGCCAAGTGATCTCATTATAATTCAAATGCGCTTTTTGGTTTGATCGGCTTAAATTTTTATGCATAAAACTATTTACAGCTTGCTCGCATTTTAACGTTATTCTCTCAAGATGATGATGATCATGTTGATTGGAAAAGGCGGCCGAGGAGGATTCATGCATGGTGGTACAAGTTTGTTGAATTGGTATGCTCGAAATTTAATCGTTATGCGTTTTCATATGACGTTAAAGAGGGTTGATGAAAGCTTCTGTTATTCTGTTACACATGTACACATGTGTTTTAAAGTTGTGAAAGACATAATTTTCCGCTTATTGCCACCGCGTTGATGTCGTTAGAGAATCCCATTTTCAGTAGACATGACACGTATGTTTTCATCAATTTTTGGGTATAAAAATAAAGAGGAAAATATCAATCTTCCTATCAACTCTGCATAATATGACACATTACCCCTTACATTATTGGTTATTATCATGAATGTATAGGAGAGACCGTAAAAACTTAATGATTTTCCTTTTTTAGATAATTTGACTTTCTTTGGGCTTCGGTTCTTCTCATTAAATATAATTATTGACACAGTGACTATGAGTGAATGGGAGTTTATTCCCAATGAGAAGAGAAAGGTCTAAGGGAATGAAAATGATCTAACGATCAACGGATGCTGGGCATAACTTTTTCTAGCGTTTGTTTTTCAAACTCATTATTATTACCATTATCATTGCCCCTTCTCTGTCTAAATACAACTTTTAACACTGTCAACAACGTACGTGGTCTGATTCGCTTTAAAACGTTTATTTATGCATGATCAAGCGATTTGTACATTTTTTTTTAAAAAAGATGAACAACAGCAGAACCAAAACGAGAATCACTATCTGATGAGAGTTTTTAGGTGTTGAATGAAAAAGGATGTATGTTCATTGTATGTCTCTCTCGGTCCATTGTTTTCTTTTGCTAAGCATCTTAAATAAGTGTACGAAAAGGGAAGAAAAAAACAAGCAAAGATAATGCAAACTGAGCTTACTCACGGCTCACCCATTATATTATTTAGCGATAAACTCTCCGATCGCACGGAACATTTTGCCAATTTTCTCATGTTTCTGGTGTGCAGTTTCAAAGAAAAAAAAACAAAATCAATTTTTATATTTTTTTCTTCTGTGTAAACATTTTCTATAAAAATTTATAATTTCTGTCAGTCACATCCTCTTTGGTCCGTCTAAAATGTATCAGTTACAAAATGCGCGTGATATTACAATTTTTTCTCAATAAAAAATACCGGCCATTGTCCGATCTATTGTTGAAAAAGTGACGATGAATAAAAAGAAAGGACGTCGGCAGTGCAGTGGAGAGTCTTGGTGTTGATGTGGATGACGATGAAAAAACTTAAACTAATAAAAAAAAAACTTTATTGGTTTTACTAACTACAAAAGTACACACCTCACACACACGACAAAAAAATATGTACACACAAGAAGACGAGGAGACGTGAGACGATGTGACAACTTGTCCGCTGATGATTTCTTATAAATCTATATGTACTGTGAGAGGAAACGATCAAAATATGTGTATCTTTCAAATAAACACAAAAAGTTCTTGTTGATAACAACGTCGTGCACGGTGGGATCAACGTGCTCTTCAAAGCACTAGTTGTTGTATGTTTTATTGAACAAAGCCAGCACTTTTAGAAGCTTTAAGTATAATTTTAGAATTTGTTTCTAGTTGTTAGTGCATTCATCATGATTATCATCTTGCTCTCTTTTTCTAAACTTGCTCGTTTACGATAATGACAGTCATGCCTGTTTGATGTACAGACGTGGTAAACGTTTAGTAAGCAAATGTGCGTGTACGTGTCATCTTAACACTTGCCGCGAAGGAAAACAAAAAAAAAACTTGGCAGATAATTTCTTTGAAGAGACTTTTTTTGCATTGAAGCGGCTATTTTTGGTGGTTTTTGCAGATGAAAATGCGCTGAGGTAGTTTATAATTTGTAAGCAGTTTTTAATGCCGTTTTAGGCACAAAAATGATTTTGTATTGGTATCGGTACTCATAAGTTGTGGGTGGACGTGCCATTACGCATTCAATAAAAATCATGTCCTTTGGTCACTTTATGTGGATCATTTTGACAAGGTATATGCATGACGAGATGATTCTATGAAGAATGAGAATGACAGAAATTTTTGAGGTTGCAAAGAAAGCGGACGTGTACAAAAAATAGTGTCGTTGCTACATTTGAAAGATTTAGTTTACTTGTAAAATCATATTATAGTAGAAGTGGGAGCGATTTGTTGTAAGTAAACCCTAAGGAATTTAATGCTTTTATGAGTGGTCATTTCGTAAAAAACCCAATCGAAATTTGTTTAACTTTCCTAGTAATTTTCCGCATGATTGTTTTTCACATCATTAAATAGCGCTGTAGCAATGAACCGTAATGCGATAAGGTTTTTTGAATTTATGATAAGCTAACATTTTTTTGTGAAAGAACCATTATAATGGTAAGAAATCTGGTTAATTGGTACAATCAAACGAGGAAAAATGTGCACACCTTTAATTGGTTTACCAATTTTATAGCAAATGAAAGCTTGTTTCGTTTTAAATTTAGATACTTCTGCCGTTATTCAGTTTTTTACAATTCTGAATGGCTTCTTCGTGAAAAACATTTCCAAGTGAAGATCCGACAGGTAGATAAATGTTTGAATTCCCGTGTTCTTCTTTGTTCACATCAAATTTCAATTACACAAGGTGAACTGTAGTACCACCAACGTAATCTTCCTTTCATATTGCACCTAAAGTGGACGTGGTGATTCTTCTTCCGTTTTGTCATTGTTGGGAAAAAGAAATGAATGGGATAAAATGGCATTTCCGCACTACTGAACTGCTGGAGTTTTTTGTACTCCTCGGTCTCAGAGAGAGTTCGTCCTGTTCTGTCATCATGTCATGCAGAGCCATCCCAGCACACATACATGCATGGCAAAACATGAAAAAATGAATTGAAATTCACTTTCATGTCGCATTGTTACAATTTCAAGTCAAACTGATGTTGGCAATGATAATGCTAAACTGAATTGAACCCATACTGCCAAAAAAGTAACCGTTTATTGTTTAGCTGTTTTGTTGTTATTATTATTGTTGGTGAAGGACATGTGTTTGTTCCATTTTGAGGGTCATTTCATCATCATCGTCTCGTCATCCTCATCATTACAGCTTCTTCATTCATAACGCACGCTTTCATACTTACACTGGTACGGTGTATTTACTAGCCAGTACTACATCTCCTGGAAATATATATAGATGCTAGATGTAAATTATAAATACATTTATCTTTTTCTTTCTCTCTGCTTTGGTGGTAGTGTGGCAATACAAAAATGATTATTATTATAATGAGGATAATAATGCTGGTTATACTGTACAACAATGACCACCTGCCTGCAACTTTCAAACTAAATAAAAAAGCCCTCACTCTCCTCTCTCTCTTGTAATGTTGTTTGAACATCCTGGTTTTTATATTTTCTAAAAAAATATATTCCATCACTACTACCGTATTCACCCGTTCAATGAGAAAAACGTTAACTTTTATTCTTTTCTTTTCACTCATCATCGTCATCATATTTGGCTCCCATGAGCCAGCGAGTTCTTTTTTGTTTCCCTTTCCATTTTTTACATGCCAGTATATAATAAGACCTTTTGCACACTGTGCACGACACAGCTTTGCAGGACGATCACGATGATATGATTGTTCAGGTGCGATCTAATGTGTAACTTATTTTTTAATAATATATTTTTTCTAAAAAAGTACATCATAAATGATAGGACAACAACGCCAGGCTTGTGATCATATGAATTTTATACTGATGGTTATGCTGGTGGTATTGGTGTTGGTGCTTACTGGTGGCAGTGGTTAATCCTGGTGTTGGCATTTTACTCCATTTTCCATTCCACCATCCATCAGCAGCAAGCAACAAGCAGTTTTTCAGATTCAGCAAACGTCACACAGGAGGTGAACTTCAAACTTGACAATTCATGACTTCATGACTGTGGCTTTTCAATGTCAAATACTTCAGTAGACTCACAGGTTGTTTCGTGGTTAACTTGCATGAATATTGATTTGTCTGCACACAAAAGATGATAATTCCGGTTGCTGAAAACAGTCTGTTTTATGTGTACCTGCATGTAGGTATATATGTTTAGCTCAACTCATCATAGCAAGTTGATAATTTGATCAATTATTTATTATGAATGAACACAAGCTGGCTGCTGTTGTATGACAGAGTGTACTTTGGCTCAATTGCTGATGACGATGATAAAATTATTATTCAATACACATTCAATGCCAAAAAGTCAGAGTTATCAAAAATATAGAATGATGAAAACGTATTCAACTAAATAAATAAATCCGAACCAATCACCAATCCCTTCATTTTGATCGAGATGTCCCCGTCCCCTAAATTTCCCCATATATCCACCAACTTTACATATTTTTATGACTGTGTGTGTGGCACACATCCTCATCCCATTGCGCATTAGGACACGCATTGCAAATTTCATTTTGTATGTTTTAATCTGTTATAATGACGGTGGTAAATGAATGGGAGAACTTTTCTCCTTATTTCCGTGGGAGTTTAGTCGACACGACATGGTGATCGTTACAGCAATAGTAGCAGCGAGCGTCACAATAAAAAAATCTTCTGTGTTGCATGTCCCGTGTCGTCCCCCAGTATTTTTTTGCTATAGCGCAGCCACAGGGTCGTTGCAGCAGTCGTGAATCATGACATAAACCAAAATAGGTGTCCATCATCACCTTTGTCGCATTTTTAATACTCCCTTCATCCACCTACCCAACCAACCTGCACAAAATTCAAAATTCTTTTCTGAAAAATTCTTCCATTCTGCGGTTGATCTCAATTATTCACATTGACAAATTACTGATGCAGCGTACGTTTACTCCCCCTTGAGGATGCAAAAACCAAGAAAATCTCATGATAATGACAAATTTTGGTGAAATTAGGTCACTCCGTGTCATCAAGGTCTGTGAAAATTGGCTCATTTCGTTTGGGGTTCAGATATGGGGTAATGCGAGACTCTGAAATTGGATTGACACTTTTGCAAGCTATAGCTTCTAACTTGCTGTATGCCTTGTAGCGCTTACATTTACATCACTTGTCTTGTATCTCTGTGCCCTCTGCAACACCAGCATACATGATACAGTAGCATCATCTGCTTTTGTAAAGGATGATCATCAAGAAAGCAAGCAAGTCAATAACAGTTTTGTGGTTTTCCCAAATGACATTTCAAACTGTCCTCAAGCTACACATGTACCTACTACCTATGTACACACTCATTTCAAAAACCGTTTTTTCACGCTTATCTAGTCACATTATTGTCACGTCTATCTGCAATACGTAGGAAGGATTGTGCATAATCTAAAGACGCATGTTTATCAATGTGTGAAGCAAACGCGACTTTGCAATCTGCATTCGAAGAATAAGCCAAATCAATAATATGTTTCCTTGTTTGATAGCTGTATAATATATTGCGTTTGTTGCGCATAAAATGTGAATTTAATTAGCCCCCTAAATCTTGTAATCCCTGTGCTTGAGCAAGACGAAATCTTTTTCTTGAAAAGTTTTCTGATATCCCTGACCGATTCTTCTGCTGATATTATTCCACCCAACGACAAAGCCAGGAGTTGTAAGTATAGAAGCCTTGTTGAAGAACTAATCTTTCGAAATCATGACGTGATCACCTTGCTTGTGATTATTTATACTTTTTCAAACTTTTTTGTAACATACTATCAACAATTTTGCGTCTCATTTTTAAAGGAAGAAATTCAATACTTTATCGGTTGCATCATCGTCATCATCCGTAAGTGAATAGTAAACTTTGAAAAATTGTAAGTATTAAATTACGTCTAGACTCTGCTAAAATTAATACGGCTTATGGGAGCAATGATAGCAGCATATTTTTCTTAGAATCTCGCATGTCGCATTTTATTGATTGCTTTTAAACTGGGTGTACCTACTACTAAAACATAAAAGTTGCGACCTGTAAGCCCAGTTATATTATACTCTTATCAATTTGCATAATCAATTACGTTCTAGTTTTATTCAAATTGTCAATAAAAATGTACCGAAAGAAGTTGCTTTTGAAGAGGGCGCAAAACAATAATACTGGCCTGGAATACGACGATGGGAAACGAGTCATTAAACTTATCAACACCATACGCAAATGCCTTTACTTGCATAATAAGCGCTGGTATTGATTTGTCATTTGCATCATTGCAATTTAATGAGTTCACGTTGAGTGCATTTATATAGGTAGATATTACGTATTAATTTTAAGCTCTCTTTTATTAGAGTTCCGTATAACATTTTGACCCATGCTTTAAAAGATTGCAGCATATTTGTGAGAAAGCATTTTCGCTGCTTGACACATCTATTTGAAGAATACCTGAATGTTTGACCGAGAGGAAATTAGCGATAGCCCGGTTTCTTCCAGCTCACCTGAAATTCCGAGCATTATGAATCAGTATGCATATAATTTTTTGTGCAGGGGGTAATGAAATGAATAAAAGAAATCATACATTTTTAGAAACTGATGAAATATTTGTTTCCGATTCACATCCAAGAACTGCAGAAAGGATGAATCCTTTATCATAAAGGGTATTTTTGAAGATATACGTAATTTTGGTTCGAGAACCGTCAAACATATTAATCTATTCATCTGAATGGTGAAAATCATGGAAATATGAGCATGCCGCAGGAGGTAAGGGTGATTGTTACTTGCTCAACAGCCGTACGTATTGTACTACCAGCCCAGTGTGAAAAATTAGACTCGTTTTTACATTGGATTGGATAAAATCCTACTAGTACGGCAAAAACGAATACTAGCTTAGGCAGAAGGTGGGTGATTTGATGACGCTGAGTCAAGTGGTTCTGGTACTCTAAACTCTGTTGAAAAAAGAGTTTTTGCTGTTTGGCTGCAATACAATAGGGATAAGAGCACAAAGCCCATACAACCTAATACCGTGCAAATGGCGTTTGCTAATCCATGTCGTGTGAGTTGAAGATCAACATGCAGTTCAGAGGATTTTTTTCAATTCTGACATTAAATGAATTGCTCCAAAGCACAGCATTAGGTCCTCTTGGGAACTCAAAGCCAAGTTCAGTGGTGCTTATGCTGCTGCCATGCTTGCTGATGATGCTGATGAGGATGCCCCAAAAGTGCTTCGCACAATATCATGATCAACTTTTTTAAAGCCAAAATGTTTATCAACTTTTTAAGTTGCATACCCGATCAGACGACAAGCGACAAGCCTGATGAGAATCAGCTCAGTTGCTGTTTCTTCCTCTGCTGGTGCGATGCTTAAGGAAGGTCTATCGCCTTTGCGTCGTCGCGTCTCCGTGTTAGGTAGGCACAATTACAAAAGAAAATTTTCTGGTGGTTGACTAGAGTTACCTTATTATTGTACTTATGCGGCGGTGGTGGTGGTAGTGGGTGTCTTTCTACATTTTCTCAGTAGACTCCGACTACAGCCCTGGCTACTTACTTACTTCAGGAAGCCAAACTTAAATAATTATAAGCAGAAGCCCCTTCGTAAACACTTCTTATGTAAGGGACAATGATTGCATTGTATTGATGCGTTCATATATATTTTTCCTTGCGGAGGGTCTCCAGAGAAGAAGATAGATCCCAGCAGAGAGGTTTATATTGTTATTGTGCAGCGATACTGTGGATGCATTGCACTTACTCGTAATTTCTCTCTCTCTCTGCCGGCAGATTATCGATATTATATTGCTTTCTTATTGAGAACAATTCACAGTAGTAGTGTGGCATGGTTAGTTTTGTTGTAGGAAAAGATATCTTTCTTCCTTTTTATTACACCAGAGAGAGGAGAAGAGCACAAGGCGTTCATCTCGCAAGCATGCTTCCATATACCCCAAAACAACAAACAGCACCACCACCACCTCAGACTCGGCAGTTTGTGCTCAGCAAGCAGTAAGAGTAAAAGCGACTCTTTTTACTTCTCGTGGCGATTGCCGTACCCACTGGTATTATTATTACGTAGTGCATTGTTACCAGTATTAAGACCTCCAGTTGTCAGTACTTGCCTCTTCTGCTTACTTACTCTGGGAAGCGATGGTAGTATAGTGTGCAATGCACGCATTTCATCTCTTCATCCCTTATTTTTCCCCATGTGTGCAAGACTCACATCGTCAACAATACAGGGCGAGAGGAGCAAGACTGTGACTGGTTTAGCAGTCTTCGCAGTGGTGTGAAGGACTTCTCCACTTCGGCTTGAGTTAAGGACGTGGTCCCTTGTGGATTATCCGCTTAGTCCTTGTTGGGTCTTGGTCGTGGTATGACACACAAGAAGTTGGTCTCATGTGTGCTGTTCACTAAAGACAGTTTTTTCCTAGTAAAATGACCTTACCTTCATATCATGCTATCCTAGAAAAGCCCCATGTGCATTTTGTTTTTGGTACGCTGTTTTCGAAAGATAAGTTGGTTCTCGTGATGTGACAGAATCGATTGCTGTGATGATGAAAAAATATTGAGTAACAGCTACATCATCAATAAGGTGACATTCATCATCAGCTCAAAGAAAGATGCAAAGAAATGGAACACTATCTTGACTGACTTTTGTCTACAGAAATACTTCATTGGTTTTCCTCGTATATGAGCTGTTAATTAGTACCATTGGGTCAGCTTGTTGTTTTTGGTCATCGTATCAGTAGCGGAACTTAATAGTGTCAATTACTACAAAAACTGATTATTACTGATGTGTCGTGGTGGTGTTGAGGAAGATGGTGTTATATTATTTGGACAGAGAACACCCTATCTCATCTCGCTCTTCTTCTTGTCAAGGAAGAAATTGTGCAATTTCTAGTGAATGACTAATGAGTCCTCGTATTGCGTTATCGTTTTTGTAAAATTACTAATTGTTTGTTTTGCGAGAAAAGAGGACATTAAGGTGATTTCGTAGAGACGTATTATAAATTTTGGTGTTGATGGTGAAACACCGGTGTATGTGATATTTTCTTGGAATGGGATCTCAGTTTCCATTTCTGGGGCTTCGTGATATTATATCAAAGTACTTTTATGTACGCGAATTGTGTCGCAACCCAAAGACTTGTATTACTTTGTGATGTGAAGAAACTTTGCAAACCTTTCTTTTGTGATTTTCACTAAAGTTAGCATTGTGAATTATTGTGAGCCTGAGAGTATTACAAACTTTCATGTAAAAATACGTTTTTCTGCAGCGATTTATTTATTTTGGAAATTGAAGTAATGATCCAAGACAAACTATGTTGTTCAAAGGGAACAGTAGCAAATTGGAGCTACTGATAGAGAAAATACAAGCGACAAAAGAAATTCCAGGTTAATATTTTCATTTATTTTTATGATTTTTACTTCATGCATCTCATATCCCATACTTTATACGATTTATAATTTCATACAATCATGGTACTCAGATTCATACACATTTCCACCAATATAAATAGCTATACATGGCACTGTACGTACATAGTCTAGATAAACTCATTACCTTTCTCGTGCAAACACTAATTAGATGATTTTTTCATGTAAATGTGCAGACACGTTGGGAACCGAGCCCAGTTTATCGTGGAACTCTGAGACGGCGGACGAAGACGGTAACTCGCTCTCGCCAAGCTCTTGCGAGACACCCAACAGTTTGGCCACGGACGGGAATGACCCAGAGATAAGCTTCACAATCGGCCCCACGGATTCCACCCCATACGCTTGCCAATTCTGCGAAAAGGCATTCCCACGACTTTCTTACCTCAAAAAGCACGAGCAGGTAATTTTTTACCCTCTTAATGTTTTAAAATTGGTCGCAAAACGTATCAAAAGCATTGGTATTTATAGCCGTCTCTACCACTCACTGCTCATTTATTTGTCACAAAAACCAAATCTTTTTACATTCTCCAATTCATTCATGCCATTTACAGACATTTACATATCCTTAATAAAAGGATAGTCAAATCAGTCAAATGATGTTCGAATCTGATTTTGAGATAATCCGATAATATAAATAGTTTCATTTACAGTTTCTTTCGTTCTCTCTCTTTCTTCTCTGTGTTGTGATTTTTCACTCGAAACAATGTTAGCTACACCCAATTTTTTACGAGGACACCCTCAAGAGATTTAAAGAACAAGTTATGATGGTGGCAAGATAGGCAAAGTTACTTAAAGAAAGAGGGCATTCATAACTTCTTTTACTGTCTGAATTCTAATAGGCCTTGACTAAAATTAGAAAAGGTTTCACTCTAGCTTAAGCTTTGTAATACACATGTCCATATAATAAAGATTGTCGAAATATTTGGTTACGATAAAGTTTTTTTCTTCAAAAGAACTCGACTGATGCCACCGCAGAAAGTACGATATTATGACAGGCAACAACTTCTAAAATAAATTGTGGATTTCTCTCTAAAAAGTAGAATCAGGCTTTATTAAACTTCTTGCTGTCCCATTTAGTTCTAAAAGCTTATTACTCATCATCATGTCTCTTCATTCTCATCATCGTCATAAAAGATTATTTCTATTATGAGTACTTTCGTTAAGAAATTGGCTTGCCGGTTGAATACAAAAATCTTTTTGGACAATTTTAAGAAAGACATTTGTTTAAAAGAGATAAAGAGAAAAATATGAAAGAAAATCATTGTGATTCGGACTTTTTAGTAAGGAAAGAAAATATAAGCCTTGCTCAGAGCACTCTGGAAATTTTTGTGTATTTATCATAAAAAAGTTTTATGACACGGGTTGGTCCATATTCAATGTTTTTTCAGATAGATACTATGCGTCATAATACATAGAAAAAACAAGCTAAAAACCGACACGAGCTGGCATTCGAAGGTTTGCTGCAAGTAGCCAGTAAGATGTTAGGTTGCAACCTTATCAAAGAACCGCGTTTCATTTCTTGTTGCTGGAGAGAGACATTATGATTGTGCTGCCGTCGTAAACCGAGTGGGTTCATTCTTTTCTCATATAGTTTTGTCAAAATAAGCAAAATGATGAAAGATCAAACAGAGGAGATGATCATCCGAAATTCTAGACGTGTCCAAAAAATTTCTTGGCAGTGAGTAATTCATAAAATTATGAGAAGACACTTCATGCTTCAACAAAACAAAAGTAATGCTACAGGAGTAAGAGAGTGTTGATGATGAGCCTGATAGTTGACACTTTGACAAAAACATTTTGCTGACTTTGCAACATATAACACCAAACACGGTGATGATGTAAGTGAGACCAGAAAGTGTAGGCCGGCCGAACTTTGTCGCAAAGTCCATGATATAGTTTTCATTTCATTGTATCTTCGGTTTACTCGGCACAATTGCTCAAGGGTGTGAACCAGGAAAGAGTGAAATTTTATGATATGTGACTAGACTAAAGAGTCAGCATTAAGATGTTATTTTGTGGTAGAACTGGGTTCAGTAGATCCAAGAAAATAAAGCTGGGAGGGGTTTTATAATTAAGTAATTTGATTATCTATTTTCTCTTTCTCCATTGCAAACACAATAGAGTCGCAGTGACCAGATGCCATTCATGTGCGACTACTGTTGTCTTTAAAGCTAGGCAGTATAAAACATATATTGGCATAATGTGAAACATATAATGGGTATATTTCTTATGAAACTGCTTTTCACGTTGATTCAAATGGAGAAAGTGATTTTTAAATATGTATCATACATTTGCAATACTATGTATGGTCATATCAAAAGTCAATGTTGCAATATATTTATTATTTTTTTATGTTTCTTTAACAGAGTCACAGTGACCAGATGCCGTTCAAGTGCGATTATTGTTGTAGACTTTTCAAGGCAAGATTTCCAAGTCTTTAAAGTGTATCTTTACATTTCCTTTCAAATTTCCACATTTCCTTCATAGAATCCCAATTCTTTCAATATGACTTGCAAGTATATTTATTGTGAATGTTTGTTTCTAATGTTCCACAGCATAAAAGAAGTAGAGACCGTCATGTCAAGCTGCATACGGGTGATAAGAAGTACCGGTGTCCGCATTGCGAGTCAGCTTTCTCCAGAAGGTTGGTCTTTTGTCACTTTGAATTCATTACATGATTATACGCTTGTGGGATTCCTTTGTGTACATGAAAGATTGCCAATATTTCTATTGTTCTATATAAACATCTATTCATACATTTGTAGCGATCATCTCAAAATCCATCTGAAAACTCATGATCATCAAAAGCCTTACCAATGTGTGGTATGCAATCGAGGCTACAACACCGCTGCTGCGCTAACGTCGCACATGCAAAATCACAAAAAGGAATCGGTTCACAGTACCCCAAGTCCGGGAGCATTCCGATGCTTGCAGTGCAATGCAACTTTTCATACCGGGGAAGATCTTCAGGTAGAGAACACTACTAACAAGCTCTCAATCGTTTGTGTTGTGTTAGCTGCCACACTGAACTGGCAAATTAGGATATTTCTGGTCTAACTATATAAGTATATTAGTATAACTGGTAATTTCAAAACTGTTCATTGTTTGGCAGGCGCATGTTCTTCAAAATCATCGACCCCTCAGCTCAACAACGCCAGAGAAGCCCGACATAATCAGCCTAAAGCGCTTTTCTGCATCTCCCAAAACACCCTCCTCATCCCCATCTACCAAAACTGCAAGAAGCTCCATAGAACCCACTGACCATCATGACCACCATCACCTTCATCATCCACAAAGCCAACTGAATCCCCATTCTCACATGCTGTTACCATTCTCGATGCCCAAGCTTGCATGCATCTACTGCACAAAAGACAATTTTTCGTCCATGGAGGCACTCCAACTTCACGTGCAAGCCTTTCATGGTAAGTACCAAATATATAATGCTGCGCCATTCTCCTAAAAATTATTAGATTGAAATATAAAAAGCAACACGATGTTTTGCTTTTATAAAGCATTACACGATTTTTCTGTTTTGTCATCATTTCTTCAAGGTTCTTTGCTAAACGGTGATTTGGGAGAAAGCCCACACCACCTTTCACCAATCACAACGCCTTCTGGTTTCGCGTCTCCTGATAGCATCACTTCTCCGAATGGATTCCCCTGCACGTTCTGTACCATGAAATTTCCCACTCTGAGTGCCCTCCACAAGCATGCCGTGACTTCTCACAGTTTAAGTGGATATCTTCAGGCGAAAGCGAAAGAAAATGCTTTTTGTGCACCCTGTGCCATCGCTTTTCCCAATAGTGCTTTGTATGCAGAACACTTTGTCCTTTTCCATGCTGATAATGGCCATCATCGGAGTAAAATTCCGGTAAGCAACCTTATCCTAACTTTATAAGATTAACTGATAAATGAAAAGGCTAGTAGACCATTTGTAATAAGAAATCCGTAAATGTACAAAAATACAAGTGTGTATCACATTGCCCCATATGTCTTGGGATGGTGAATTATGCATGTTAAAAGTGAAAGGCCAGTGAGAATGAGCGAGTAAACAAGCTTCTAAAGCCTTGTCCTCTTTTTCTGTGCTGTTCAACAGGTGTGTTCTCCAGAACCACTCCAAGTTAAGCCTACCGACTTGAGCAAGAAAAGTAAATCTTCCTCTTCCGTCGAGTTACCGTCCTCAAGCACCAGTAGTGGTGTTGGTGGTTTGTCACATCATCATCATCACGGCACTACCGGATCCGCAGCAAAAAAGCTAAAGCGTGAAGATGATCATGACGCTCTGCTCAGTAATAGTAGGAGCAGCAGCAGCGGTGGCAGTTTGGGCTTAACGACTACTGGTTGTGCAACTTCTACCTCCATGTCTGAAATACGATCTAGTTCCGTGGCCGCTGCTGCAGCAGCCGCCGCGGCAGCAGTGGTAGCAGCACACTCCACCAACAATAACAACATTAATCCCATTATGTCACTTGTTGGAGCACCCGTTCTTCTCTGCAGTCAGTGTAATGCCGGCTTCTCAGACTTTGAGAGCTTCCGCACCCATTTGAAAAGCCACTTGGAGGAAGTTGTACAGAAGTTTGCTTGCGAAGAATGCGACAGCGAGTTTAACACGGAGGAGCAACTGGAAAACCACACCATGGTCCATTACATGAGCACTAGTACTGAGTATGGGTGCCAGAGCTGCTTGAAATTGTTTGGAAAGCCTGATGAGCTTCAGGTACAAGTCCAATCTTGTACTTTTCTCGTTTTCACGCAGTTACGTAATTGAAATTTATTTTTGTATAAATGCTTATTTCCAGAAACACTTGATGGATATTCATGCTCATCATTTATACCGGTGTGCGCTCTGCAAAGAAATGTTCGATTCCAAAGTATCTATTCAAGTCCATTTTGCTGTAAAGCACAGCAATGAATGCAAACTGTTCCGGTGTAACTCGTGCAGTAATGTATTTAGATCTGAGATTGAGTTTCAGGTGGGTTTGCTAATATGTTTACTCTCTGGCATATTTTTTATGGTAACCCAATGGGATGAAAGTATTACTAATGATTTTCCATCTGTTTCAATTTCAACCAACAGGTGCATGTGAAAATGGTCCATTTGCGAAAGATGTCACCCTATCGATGTCTCCTTTGTAACGCCTCGTTCCCAACCGAATTGGACTTACAATTTCACCTGAGTACACATCAGAAGCAGTTTGCCTGCAAAATGTGCGATGCCGCATTTCACGTAGAATTTCTGCTAGACAAGCATATGGAAACCCATCACTCGTCCATGGTGAATGGCACCTCTGCAAACACTGACCATAACATGCATAATAACAGTGGGAGTCGCTCATCAAGCATGAATCCCAAATCCGGTAAGAAGGGCGCAGGTCATTGCTCATCCTCAACAGGAAACAAAACGTCCAAAGAATTAAAATGCGACATTTGTGACAAGTTGATTGGAAGCGAGGCAGAGCTCTCAGCACATCGTAAGCAGGTTCACCACATTTTACAGTCTCACGGAAATGCAACCGAATCCAACTCTATCATTAGCTCAGGAGATAGAAGCGTCATTGGGGGTAGCGGTGGAAGCAGTAAGTTGTCGCATAATAGCAATTCTAGTCACAAATCATCTCATCAAAATCATCATCAGCCTGGTAATAGCACCGGAAACAACAACTCAGCCAATTCATCCTCTGGAAACGCATCAAGCACACTCAGCCTTAGCTGTGCTTATTGCAATGAAAACTGCAAAAGCCGAACAGACCTGGAGAATCACATGAAAACTCATCAAGTTGTTGCAAGTGGTAAGCACAAATGCAACATTTGCGATGAAGTCTGTCCATCAGCTACACTACTTGCCGAGCATAAATTAACCCATTGCAAGGTCGTGTCAGGAACAACTTGCACGGGCTGCAAGCAAAATATTTCCTCTGAAGAGCAATACTATTTTCATATGAGGCAACACTCCCAGTCCCAATCGACCTCTTCGTCCGATTCCTCTGTGGGATCTACCACAGGTGGAAACAACTCAAAAACCTTGGCGTCCCAACTTCCCATTCCATGCATTATCTGTAGGCAAACACTAATGACTGAAATTGAAGTCCAGATGCATTCCAAGTTTCATACGTCAAGACTTGATGAGGGAAATGGTGGATGTAATAACAATGAAGCAAGTCCACTCAAACCAAATAGTCTGCTCAACCCGGCAAAATCTCCTTCCGGTGGTGGGAACTCCGTCCCACGAACCCAAGCTCAGTGTTGCCTATGCTTTAAAACTGAAGAACGACCAGATCCCACAGGGACAAGAAATGGGTTTTCAACCGAGCCACAACCTTTTATTTGTGATGATTGTTACCAAAAGAAGACATCTCTTGCACTACCCTTCCCACCTAGATTTTTCATGCCCCCTGGCATGCTAGGTGGGGCTGCAAACAACTTGACAGACTTGAGTACCAAGTCACCTTCGTCCACTTCCCCAGAGGACGGTCGACCAGCTAGCTCAAACTCGGCCGTTACAACAACCACCACGCCTGACAACTCTATGAAAACGTATCAATGCATCAAATGTCAAATGAGTTTTGGCTCTGAACAGGAGATTCAGGCGCATGTTGTAGTTCACCTGAGAAATGAAGGGTCAAGTCATGAATGCTATGTCTGTAATCAGGTATCATTTGACACCCCGCTCAAGCTTCAGTGTCACTTGATTGAACATACTTTTGAAGGATGCTCCTCATTCACTTGCTACATGTGCTCCTCCGTTTTCACAACGGCAGCTGGTCTTCAACAGCATATGCTCGAGCATGGGCTCCACACTCGCCCTTATGACTGTTCCTTGTGTCACCTGAAATTCTTTTTCAGAACTGAACTCGACAACCACATGGTGACCCACGAGCAGTTGAAGGAACTTCTCGGTAAGGAAGATTCTGGCATGAACTTGAAGCAAAGGGATGGTCTTGGAAATAATACGAGTAAGCGTCCCTTAAACCTGAGCAGTGGTCAAACTAGCGAAAGATTATCCAGCACCAGCAGCAGTCCAATTCCCCACACAGCCAATGGCAATAGCAATAGAACGTCCAATAGCACTAAACAAAAGCGTAAGCGATTCTTTTACCGGTCTGATGACTCTGACGAGGAAATGGAACCGGTTGTTAATGTTAAGGTAGAAATAAGTCCAGCAGCCAATCACGGTAGTGACACAGGACCCTGTGGACACAAGTTGACCGATAGTACAGCCAAAGTGAATGACATTGCAGAGGACAAGAAACCTTTGGTTGCCAGCTCAGTGGGCTCACCAGAGGAGATCCTGTCTTCGTCTGCGGCAAGTACACAAAAATTTGATAATCAGAGTGACGGTGCCCGTTAAAAAGTAAAACAATTGAATTACTACTTTAAATTATTCTATTTGCTCTAGCACTTACCACTTGTTAAAGTTTATTTTAATGATTCCTTTAAAGTATATCAGGCTGGTATTTGTACAAAAAATACAAACATTCTAATCTCAGTTTTGTTGCATACTACAATTTAACAAATTGAGAACTGGCAACATTATACACTACACATCTGCACAATAAGTGATATAGCTTAAGTTTAATTGACAAAATGTACTATATTTGGTTTTATTTGAAACTTAATATATATTATAGCGTAAATGTTACCGTTATTTAAATGTGTACTCTTATATTCTGCGTTTGCTAAAGAGCATAATACCATTATCAGTTATATTTTAAATATCTATTTTATTTACACAATGATTACCACTAAGTTAACATAATTAAACCTACACCATATAATATAATATATGTACTAAAACACAAATAAATTCTTGCATGCTTTTGTGAAAGATTGCTGCAAAAGCTATACCACTGCGCGTTATAAAAACTGTTGTATGTATTTAACTTTGCCTTTACAATATAATCATAAGGGGTACTTATGCTAATTAAGTATTAAGCAGTACAAGCAGTGTTAATTGTTGCATTCATATGTACTCATTTCGGAGTGAAAGTTTAATAAAGTCATCACGTGCTTTAAAACCAGCATCAAATTATTGTCCATATTCTGCAATTCCTTTCATTTCATCTTGAAGAAGCTATTAAAACTATTATCCGTTGAAAAACCAAGCAATCATTGCAAAAACTACGAAATTAAAGAACTGCGATAATTTAATTAACTATCATAAAATGTGCATACGCGTTGTTGTACGCAGCCCAAGCGTCATACCGAAAGGATGAACAAAGACGGGAGCTTCTTTGGGTAACATGAGCAAATAAGGCATAGAGCTAGGACAAGGCGCTTTGACAGATTCACTTCTACAAGCACATGTTTGCACAAGCACGTTAGTGTCTTTACAGTTTAATCGGTTATCAATTGAACCGGACCTTATCCTCCAGATAACCTCTACGGATAACGGTTGTCGCAGGTAAGATTAGTATATAACTGAATGGCATTAGTAGCTAATGATCTTGTAGCCATTGTCGTAGTTTTATGATCTGAGGTACAACTCAAGTGTTCAATATTGACGTAGGTCATTATGACAAGTCAAAGGTGTTCTAGCACATTTAATTAATGACAGTTGCCATTTTAGACAGTTGTAATAATTTTGGCATTTAATTTTGCAGACAGAAATCATGGGGAAAGTTCGGAGTAAAAAGTGTAGTAAAATTGCCAGGGCGGAGGCAGACCCGACTGGTCTAGGCAAGGAACTTGTGGAGGATGTGTGTCAAGATTTAGGCCCTGTGTCTTCGTTTGTTCAAACGGTTTTGGAACAGGTATTTTAATATTGACAGGCTTGACCTTGAAGCGCAACTTGACAGTAAAATTATTGCATTGACATTGTTTGCGATTATCAGCTCCAGAGTCACCTTACCGAGGATCGGGACAGTGGTTTGAATTCTCTCTCTGCGGCGTCTTCCAAGCAAGCTTATCTTGAGGAGATATTGAAAAGTGACATATTTAAAGTTGTTGGACCGCTTCTGTTGGATCCTAGCGTGTCGGTAAGACATTCCGCTTCTGGGGCACTCAGGTAATATTCTGAAGATCAGGAACAAAAGCATAATTCTGACAGATAAATGACAGAACTAACTGGTGTTTATTTCCAACTGTCATTTTACAGGAACCTGAGTTCAGTTAGTATGGATGTGTGTGAACAAATGATATCTGCTGGCATTATGGTGCCGTTAGTTGCTGTCCTAAAGCAGGCAAGTAGAATTCCAGAGTTCCAGTTTCGTGTATGAACAGCAGCTTTTATTAAATTAATCTTAATTTTTATTTCAGAAGTACTCTAGTGACTGGGTTCCTCAGCTTAAAGAGAAGAAACCCAAACAAGCATACAAAATCGACTCTGCGGCAGAAGCTTTAATTGAAATTATAACTGCGTTATGGAATTTATGGTAAAAGATTTATCTCACCATTCACCATCCATTTTCTAAGAATTCAGCATTACCATTCAAACTTTTATGATTTTTTAGCGAAACTGGGGATAAAGCTGTGCACATCTTTAATCAGGAAAAATTGGGCGATATACTTTGCAAATTTTTGAGTGTTGAAACATATGGAATCCAAATTTCTCTTTGCACAGGTCATAATTTAACTCTTTGAAGTACATCATAATTTGCGAAAATTTATAATAGCCCTCAGTTATGAAATTAAATTGTTTTAAATTGCATTTATAGCTCTGTGCTTGTACTCTGCAACTGAGGATAATGCCGAATGTATCTCCAACAAACCCCAACTGGAGGAGTTTCTCGGGAAAATATTCATGTTGAACGATGACACACTAGCAGCTTGGCAACTTTTGTATTTACAGACCACTGCTACTGGAATCCTTGTAAACCTTAACAAAGGTGACTTGAAGGAAACTTCTCCCGAGACGATAACACAAATTATGAAGATCTTGAACAAAGCGTTGGAGGTGGATCATCTAACCGAAGTGAACAAGTATTCATCTGATGTTCCTCTCAAGAACGGAAATCACGAAGAAGTGTATCACAGGGAATCGGAGAGCGACTTACAGAAAATGTTTGATCTAGATGCAAAGTGTGACAACATGACTGCCTTACTAAGCTCGCAAATCATGTCTTTGGAAATCCTTTCAAACATAGTTGTATCAGAGGATGGTCCATGTGACGAAGATGACGACAGTGGCGAATCCATTGACGGAGATTTTGAAGACGATGGAGTGACCATTGAAGATGATGTGGAAATGAAAGACATTTGCTGCTCTGATATTCCTACAGAAGTATATGAAAGTTTATCAAGTACGGGGACGCTACCTAAAGTTCTTAGTAAAATCAAAAGTTTACCCGTGAATGTACGTGACATCCTGAATGAAGATGAGACTCGTGGACAGAAAGTAGTCCGGAAATGCAATATTCTCAGAAGCACTGCTCTGATTTGTCTTCAGAATTTGGTTGAGGTGCTGAGTTTATCTGATTTAGAAAAATGCATTTCCGTGGCAGAATTGTGGACGGGATTAGGTTCCATACTTAATGAATGTGGTAAGACTACACAATTCCTCATTAATGTTTTTCAGCGTAGAGTTCTTGAAACGCGTTTACGTAACTTTTTACTGTTTTATATATAGATCCTGCAGATGAGACCATGATTGAGGCGATTACGTCTGCAATGAGAGCAGTAATTCAGTCAATAGCAATACAAAAGAGTATTCATCCTGCTTCTGATCAACTCTGTGTTGGGTTTTCGGTACGTGAACTGAAAGAGATTTCCGAAAAAACAGAAATAATGTGTTTGCCATGTACTCATAAAAATCATTTGATTTTATTTGATTTTTTAAACTTAAAACAGTTATTCAATCAAGTATATGGAACCGTAACAATTAACAAAGTGAGAGTAAACATTATCAAAATCATCGGTTGCATCGGCCTTCTTCTGTCCAAGTTTCCGAAAGACGCCCCTACTCCAAACAACCTAAATGTAGAATCATCGCTAGCTGAAATAGCCGAGTATTTACTTTCCTGTCTGACAAGCACAAAACTGGAACGTGAAGGTCTCTGGTTAGCCGCAGAAGTTTTGGACACCCTTTTCGACGTTTTTGCAGAGGACGATTACAATCACGTACTGCAAAAAGTTGGCCTTATTCAGAGGCTGAAGGCATTACAACAAGCGTTCAAGAAGCAAGTTCGCAGCGAAAGACGCTCACTAGGAGAGAACGCAGCGGTGATTCAAACTGCCAACACCAATTTGCCCAGATTTATACAGTATAAAGAGAAACATGGCGCTTGTTAAAAATTGTTGTTTGAAATAAATGCGATGATTAAAATTTAAAAAACTGATAGTTAATCGTAAATCATAATTAATTTCTTGTTGAATTTTGTAATGCGATTGCGATAAGAAGCAAAGCCAAAATGCAGGTTTTCCTATAGCCCATTAAGACGACAAAGAAGCGGGAAGGCTCAGCATTTAAGCTTTACACAATTCACAAGCCGCTCTATGTAAAGCTTCTTGAACATCTGAACAGCTCATAACATCTGTCACTACAACAGTCCATTTCGCACAAAAGCTTGCTGGAGGAATTAACTTGGCATTGGCATTAATTAGTTTGACCTCCGTTATAGCGTGTCACGCCACAACATAAAATGAACTTTCCGAGACATTCAGGGGGAGGTTCTGGCGAAGGTCTTGCTCCAGTTGTGGCTAGGCACTACAATGAAATTGAAGAAAAGGGACTGGAAGCTCGAGAGGAATCCAAAATTGTGACCCTGAGGAAGTACAATAACTGGGCAAAGAGCATGAATTTCAGTAAGTGAACAATTCACAGTTGACGGTGTTTGCAAATTAAATAATTGATAATGTGCTTAATTTTTTGGAGATTCGTACTAAATTGTAGATGACGCGATGGACGAATTCCGTCAGCAGAGAAGAAGGAATCTCGTTGGATTGGATCTCTGTTGTGGCAAAGGAGGTGACCTTAGAAAGTGGGAAAAGTCACGAATGATGAGCCACGTGGTGTTTGTGGATATTGCCGAAGTGTCGTTGAATAACTGTCGGGAGCGTTATGAGGAAATGAAAAGGAAGCATGACGAGCAGCGTCAACGGAGAGGAGGAGGAGGAAGAGGACCAACGCTGTTTACAGCCGAATTCTTTGTGGCTGATTGTACTAGGGTGGGTTTAGACGTTAATTTAGTTTTCTGTAAAGCACCTTTAGCAGAGGAGAATATTGTTTCATTAATTATTTTGTTTTTGGTGTCTTGTTTTTAGGAGTCTGTACGCAGTAAAATGGCTGACAAGAACATGAAGTTTGATTTAGTTAGTTGTCAGTTTTCCTTCCATTATTGCTTTGAATCATACACACAAGCTCAGCAGATGCTTCGAAATGCAACTGAGAATCTGGTTTCCGGAGGGTTCTTCATTGGTACACTTCCTAATGCTGACCGAATAGTGTAAGACACAGAACATCATTTATTTGTGCGAATTTCCACTAGTATAAGAGATAAAACTTATGATTTGATATTTTGATATTTTGTACAGAAAACGTCGACGGCAGTGTGGACAAAGGGAGTTCGGAAATGAAGTGTACAAAGTACGATTCGAATGCGAAGAACCATATCCAGTTTTTGGAGCCCGATACTTCTTTGAACTGGAAGACGCTATTTCATGCCCGGAATTTCTTGTGCATTTCCCTACACTTGAGAGGTAAGGTGCTTACCTATGTGAGCTTGTGTAGATATGATTTATTTAAATTTTAAAGATTCCATAAACTGAATTATCTATTTCTTGACAGGTTGGCCACCTCGTTTGGATTATCTCTTGTCTACCGTCATGCATTTGACGAATTTCATCATATTCATGTAGCACGCAATGAAGCTAAAAGTTTACTAAATGGCATGGGTGCACTTGAAGTTTATCCACCATATGAAGGAGAGTCTTTACATTTTGCTGAACATAATTATGAGCATGTGAATCGCTTCATTAACGCCATGAAGGAAGAAGACCCGAATCGTAACTGGAATGACTTTCGGGTTGGAACAATTTCCTCTGTTGAGTGGGAAGCAATCAGACTATACTTGGCTTTCTGTTTCAAGAAAAATTAACTGTTTTATTACCTTTGTTTAAATTATTTTTATATTATAGATATCTATGTATTATTTTGTCGGCTTGATTCGACTTGACTGGCTTGGAAAATATTTTAAGTATTTGTTTGGGTTTTTAATGTTAATTGTTTTGTTTTATTCTTTATGTCGCAGTTTTGTCAGGATTGACTTATGTAATCGTATGAATTGCATTTTGTAATGTTATAACGCGTGTAATATACTGGTCAAGGTTATAACTTGCCATAAAAATAAATATACATGTTTATAAAACGGGTTTAATACGCGTTTTTATTTTTTTATTGAATAAATTGTTCTAAACAATATTCTAAACGGAATATCTCTGTTTATTTATATATAGCACAGTTACACAGACTTTTTGACATGCATATGCCAGAAATGGCTTAATTGTTCAATTTTGAGAACTTACTTACATACTAAGCTTAACTGAATATATTCAGGACACGAAACGAATAAGAAAAGTGGCCTTTATCAAATGCATTTATGTACACACGATCTTCAACGTTTTACGAAATGATTACAAACATACTAGTTTAAATAGTTTAAACTTTTTTTTTGGAATTATCACTACTCGATAAGAGGTGGTGGTGAATTAGGAATGGTCGATGACTTGGCCATGGAACCTTGTGTAAGATATCCGGCCACTGATGAACTTGATGATCCGAGGTAGCCAGCAATGGGTTTGTCAGACAGGAACAAATCATGTTTCTGAAAAAAAAGATAATTCATGTCAAACAATATTAAGACAGCGAGGATTAAACAACAAATATTTTATGCCAAAAGTGATGTTACTGGACAGCATACCTGATCCCTGTATTGTTTCCAGATTTCGCTTTTTGCCAAAATCGCCTCAACTTCTTGTCCATAAGTCTCATCCTGACTCATGTATTGAAGTGCTTGTACAATGTTTGCTTTGACAGCACTTGGGCTTGGACCAAGATCTCCAGATCCACACCGAAGCAGTTCCAGCATCATAGGAATGATTCCACTCTTTAAAGCTTGATTCACCAGCTCACTCATCTTTGAGGCGAACAAATAATTTAGCGCTTCACACACAACTGGCACCGTGTCCATGCTCCTCTGCTTCATCCCGTTGACAATCGACTGTATTGTATCCAACTGGGTTAAAGCCTCCAAGCAGGCGTTGCTACATGTGATTGAGCGAAGCACGAGCAATCCTATTTTCTTAAAAACCGGCTTGTCAGACTGAATAGACTGGAGAACCTTGTTGATGTACCCCATTGGGGGCAATGTATCACAGAGATGAGCGTTGGTAGATAGGAGAATGGAAAGTGCACTACCAACCAAATCTAACTGGTCTTCCCTTTTAGCGACATTGTTACCAGCAAGGCCATGTCGGGTTTGTTCGGTTGGGGGTGAAAATGCAAACTCTAAGAGATCCCGGAGAAACTCCCGAGGTTTTCTCAAGTTCCAGCTGGGATTTGCGACATATAAACGAATGTATATTCCTCCAATGATTAGTTCTCCGCAGACTCCGTAATCCACCTGGAAAGACTCTGATGGGAGACGCCAATCTACAGACAGATCCTGCTTGTGAGCAGCAAACAGCTCACCCTTCATGTGTTGAATTGCCGCAGTGGCATTGTATCGTGCAGCATCATTCCTGTTGATTCAAATAAAAACAGTTTTATACAGTTTGCTTGTTACAGCTAATTGGGTAACTGCTAAAAAGGAAATTTTTAATGTACCAGAACAGTTCAGGATTTTCAGTGTTGGAATCAAATAACTGAACCGCGGAAGGTGGTGATTCAGCCATGGCTTCAATATAAATTGGAGGTAGGAACTTTGATAGTAGAATTTTAACCCGTGGACCAGATAATTTGTCCGCACACAAACGACTCAAAGTTTCGGACGACTTTTGACGCACTACAGGATCTACAGTGGATGTGGAGCAGAAGAGGTCCAGCAAATAAATGATGGCACCTTTCTGAATTGCTTCCTTTACAATTTGAGGATGGCTGACTATCATCAACAAGCAGTTCAAACAGGTAACGACCACTTGGGCGTTGCGCTTGGCGGTAGCAGTGACCACCAAAAGTCCAGGTACAATTCCCATTCCGACCATGTCGGCAACACAGTCCTGATTGGCGCACACGCTGGTGAGTAGAGTCAAAACTGAGGACTCGAATTGAGGACACATTAAATATTGAGTAAGTAGTCTAAAGCGGCCCTTGCACAGTGGCTCTGTGCCAGGGTTATGTTTCAGCGCATTGGAAAGGGCGTCAACGGCTTGGTGCATGCATTGAATTTCATCTGGAGACGCGTTTGTGGGATCGTTGGTGGAAAGGAACTTTAGTAAGGAGTTGATAAATTCTGAAGTGTTCTCTAGCTTGAAAGTGGGATCCGAATTGTAAATTCGAACAAAAATAGAACCTACAATACCAAAATACAACAGTGAATTGAACTTTTCCTACAAACAATATCTTTAAATTTAAGAAGTTCTGTATTTTCTTACCTAAAACAAGTTCTCCTTTGTGCACGCTGTAACTGAAATCGCACCCGTAAGTCATATCAGTAATATCTCCACTGCGGAGTTGTTTTAGCTGTATTTCTGAATATTCAAGAAGTTCCGTTCGCGTCTTGTTATTCCAGATAAGATATGGAGTACAGCAATTGTCATTCAAGATTTTTAGAATATTTTCCGGTGGACTGGTTAAAATCTAAACAAATCAAAATAGATGATACAACATGCTGAATATGAATGACACAACATGTCATGTCAGAAATATATATTTCACTTATTTTTACCATTTTAGCTCCATAAGGCAACAATAGTGACTCCAAAGAAGTTCTGATAACGTCGTTCTTTGGGGTTTCTTCTCCATCTCCACACATTCTTTTTAATGCCACACAGCTTATCTTGGCACATTTATTCACGAGCACTTGAATGTTGCTCTCCTCGTTAGCTTCCACACCGGCTTCTTCCAATGTAAAGTCGTAAGAAAACAGGGAGATAAGAAGATGCCACAAGACGCCAGACTGTAATAAATGCATCTGAAGAATCGTATCAATGGCCATGGCGGCGACGCATTCAGTAGCAATGCAACGTAACCTTGTAAGATGTTTGAAACTGAGCATGATACAAATGTGCGAGGCAAGTGAAGGCATTTCAACCAACTTATCACGGCAAAGTTGGAATCTGGTAGCTACAGTGAAACATCGAGTGACATGAGAACAAACGAGAACTGGAAGGTCGTCATCTTTGGAAGAGAGATTCAGAACAGATACGCATCGATCTAATGTTCGAAGAAGTAATTCAAGGCCCTTTTCTCGTCGAAGCTCTTCCACATTCAAAGCGGAGCAGTTGAGTGTATGATAAACCACTTCTGCACTATGTGGAAGAAGAGGTGTTTCTTTTGCGAAAAGCCCATCATCTGCAACTTCCATTTCGATTGTTTTGATAAGCATTGGATATCCAGAGTACTTGTACGGTTCAAGAACGTCTCCGTAACGCTTGAAAAGAATGGACTGCGCCTTGAGGATCAGTACAATTCTATTCGGATCAGGACTGTCACTCTCTGATGCTCCACGACTGCACAGGAACTCGTAAGCCCGGTTTGCCTCCTCGAATCTTTCTCGACCTTGCGGATTTTTATCCGGATGATATTTTTGTGCCAAGCGACGATAATGTTTCTTCACCTTTTCAGACCAGTCAGGTTCGTCCTCAAGTTCCAAGGCTTTCAAAGCCTCTGTCACGGTCATTGGTGGAGGTCGTTTCTCAACCTCATTCTTCCATGCCTCCAGAACGTCACGCAATAAATTCAAAGGGTCAGTGATTGGCCACGACGGAAATCTGTTTTAAAAAAATCATTCACCATTTTACAAAATAAGTATCTTCAAAGCAATCAAGCAAAGACGAAATCGTCTTTTTATATAATGCACATACCTCGTCTCATCAGTCAGATTTCTCAGGTAGTAAATGTTGCAGAAAAGTTCGTTTTCAAGATTCTCGTATTTCACTGCAGGTATGGCACAGTACTCATACAACGCTCTTGTATTTGAAAGCAGTCTCGGAGAGAAATCGCATAAATGCAACGCTATCCTTTCAATAAGATATCTTCGCATGGCTCCGCTCCAGATCGCTTCCGGAGTATCAAACTCTCCAAGATATATCTCGGAGAACTTTTCAACTCCATGATTTTCAATGTATGCCACCATTGCTTCGGGTAGCAGTGGTCCTAAAACACTTCGCTGCCAGATTGAGGTACCTTGTTGAGCTGTATATGTGTTTTGCTTGAGATGTGTCAAGTGCAAAAGTCTTGAAATAGGAAGGATGTTCGAGCCATTGTACATCATAATGAAAAAGTAAAGACCCGTAGCGTATGCCCGACAAGCAACGGGATTTTCCTCCAGGACTACGAACAGTAGCGTTGCGACTCGTTCTACTATTGCAGGATCGAAAGTAAGCAAAAGTTGTACTATATGCGCCAAACAATTTCCCGGATCACTAAGGATTTGCTTCGCTTTGTGAACTGGCCTAATTACGGCTTCGCCAGATTTTGCCGGACAGAATGACACAACTTGGATCAAAATATCAAGAATCACTGATGCCAATTTGGATTCATCGAGCACTCCAGTTTGTTTCTCCGCAATTACAAACCACTTGAGTTGGGCAATGGAACCCAGTTGCTTCCACGTGTCCAGACCGGTTGCCCAACACTTGGTGCGGGCATCTATGCGGTTGCTGGCGTACAACTTCTTGAGCTATAAAAAGATTCCAAAACAAAAACTAAGTTTCTAGCAGTGTATCAAGCAATAAATCCTTTTCCAATTAACTCACTTCTTGGAAGCCTATTGGTCCAACTTTCTCATTGTTCTCCTTCGACATGTAATACCACTCCGGGTAATCTTCATGCTTCATATCCGCTCCAGCTTCAATTACATTAGACTGAGTAGGAATTACAGCTCGTGAGGTATGCAAATGAGCCAAGGTTAAGAGGTCCACCAGGACTTTGAGACCTCCACAATTAACCAGCTCTCTGGAATTTTCTTTGTGCAATACCAACTTTTGAATGAAAAGTATTAGCCGATCACGTTCTGCTTTCTCCAGACACTGATAATCAAGACCAAGATAATACACACTGAGTCAAGATATTATTCTATATATAATTACCTAATAACTAATAGTATAATATTTATTTACCTTATCCAGCATCAAGATGATAAACTTTAGATCGCTAAACACTCCAATTTCTTCCCAATGTCTAGAATAAACTATGGTCATTGCTTGCAAACACATTCCACGCATTTCCGGTTTGCCCGTCAATAAAAAGCGATGGTACAAATCCCCGAAGAATTCTTTTGGATTCTTTATCACAAAACCATCCAAGCTATCCTCCTCCAGTAGTAACCTGAGATAATATCCACCAACCCGAATCTCGTCGTTGAGGGATTTGTACTGTACTTGGAAGTCTGCATGGTTCCAACAGATCTCCGCGGTGTGAATATGATCACGATCACTGTCCAACAAGCGTATTTCGTTTTGAAGTGTTTCTTTGAGTTCTTCTCTGGTGTTGTAGTTCCAAATTAGGTCTGGCATTGCGTGGTCATAACCAAACTTGTGGTAAAACAAGGCCCAGTTGCCCTCAATTTTCAGATTCTGCCGTCGTTTTCTCAGTGCAACCGGACGGAATTGATTTTTAGTACGAGCTTCTTGTGCAGTTTTCAGTCGCCAGTGCCGTAGTGCTACTTCAATTTGCTTCTCTACAAACTTTTCCACATTGCGAACCTGTTTAACAAACTGATTCGGTTGCGCGGCTTTGTATGCTCCAGAGGCAATTTTGAGGTTATCACGGGTATTTAACCTATCCTCATCCTGAAGGACGACGCGATCCAAGGATTCCAAAAAGTTTAGTAGTCCTGATGGCTACAATTTAAACGAAGCACAATAATTAAAAATGGAATACATGCAACCAATAAGATCTTAAAATAAAATGAAAAGAACTGCAAAACTAAAATTTACCAGAACTCGTCGGAGTAACTCCATTGCTACTTGGTTCTGACAAACCCAAAGTGTGATAAGATGTCTGGATAATTGCCGAAGCGTAAGCAGTCTGGGGTCGGAAGTGTGTACAAATAAAGCGTTCAGTAAATGCCTAATTAAAGCTCCTTCTTTTAGCGCCATATCCTGCATTTCCCTTCCTATCGTTCCTTGACCCTCTTCTATCAAGGCCTTCATGACTAGACCAGCCCCTTTCACAATGGCTACGGAAGGATGTTGAAATAGTGTAAAAAGGACACTTGCACGCTGGGCAACAGCTTGAAGAAGATTGTCGAATTGGTTCCCTAGAGTTGTTTCACTGTAAGGGGCACACAAGGCAAAGGTCAAAATGTCAAGCATAGCCATCGTCACTAGTGCTCCAGTGCCTTTTCTAATGTGGGATGTCCACATTTCTAATAGACTCTCCAGAAATTTTGAACTGTTCAGGATTTTTTCTTTGTTATCCTGTTCTTGTCGCAGATCCGAGTCGTCGTGCATGGGTTGCATCAAAGCTGCAATGACGTCGAGAGCGGAGTAAATTACACAGTCATGGGGCGTATTTGATCGAAGTGCAGTTACTACAAGAGATCCCAGTTTCTCTCGGAACATTTGCATTTCTGAAAATGCTCCGAACCCGGTTTTGGAACAAACTAGTCTTCTCACCAGCTGGAAAAATTCTTCAGATTCGTTTGCGTTGATCTCTTTTACTAATATGGCATTCAGAGCGACCAGGATAAGTTTCTCTTTATTTTCCGCAAACAAACCCTATATCAGAAATAGAGTCATGTAATTAGATTCACAGTGCATCATTGGAATACTGTCTTCTTTTAACATAAAAAGTTCTTACATTTTGTGTTACTGAATGCAGGAGACCAGAATATTCAACGTTTGCATTGAACCTGATTACCATTTCATTGAATGACCACGATGG
Source organism: Entomobrya proxima (assembly GCA_029691765.1). Taxonomy (NCBI): domain Eukaryota; kingdom Metazoa; phylum Arthropoda; class Collembola; order Entomobryomorpha; family Entomobryidae; genus Entomobrya; species Entomobrya proxima. The sequence continues at coordinate 10,576,373 of CM056170.1, read as the reverse complement.
TGGTGGTTGATGAATAAACTTTAAAAATAGTGATTCTACTTTCTCATCAACAGGGCAGTCTAAAGGTCCCCAGCGTTTTCCAACGGGCGTTCTCTTTGATTGAACGTGCACAGAGCAGTTGCCTGATGCTCTAGAACCATCCATTAATGATGCCAGGAGTGAATCTCTTTCGGTTGAAAAGTATGTTTTACTTTGGCCCGAAGTAAATTCAATTATTATGGCTTGCGAGTCATCTTGGCATCGGATTAAAGCAAACACGGATGACAACGGGTACAACGACGTTATCTGGAGAATGAATGTAAAACATTTTAATTTAAGGTTATTGGTGCTCAAATGTAAACGAAATTGTTTTCCCATCAAACTTACACAGTAGGTGCCCGGATCTCTTTCAATTAGACATGTTTCTGAAAGACACAGAAGAATTCTCGAACGTTTTTCGTTCTGAACAGCAAACTCGCACAGTGATGTTACATGCTCGTCCGAGCTGTAAATGCCCAAACGCTGCTCCAGCAGGTCTTGAATCGTTTCAGACTCATGTTTGATTATGTTGATGGTGGTTCCAATGAACACTTGACTATTTTCACAAATTTTTGAGATGATCCGTTGTCGTTCAAAGTGGCGAAATATATGCTACAATAAAAAACAATCCAGTTTACACATATCTTTCAGTGATCACTGATCAAACATTTCTTCATATTGCTTTATGTGCCCTTACCAATCTGTCGGATCCTCGCATTTTTATCGCAAAAATGTCAGCTTCATTTTTCATTTCAATCACAGCGCTAATATCCTTAAAAAAGTAAGTCTTCTTCTGCCCTTCCGGACTAACTTGCTCCAAACCAATGCAGGTGACAGTAATGGCAGGAAAAGTGGTTGTAAAATCCTGACCCCACCTGAACTTCATTGCTCCTCTAAACTCGGCAGTGGCCCTATCAATATTCTCCGTAAAATGGCTCCTGGCAAAGGCTCCATGCTGCATTAGCGCCAGGCTCAAAACAGCAGCTCTGTGTTCGGTTTCAAAGCGCATGGAGTCTGTTCCTTTGCCCTTCCGGTGAACCAGTTGAAACTGATTTGGGTGATCTGCCGTGGAAAAGGGCGACAAGCTGTAGACTTCTGTCCACTGCCAATAGTTGGTCTTCTCGGCATCGTTGGAGTTGTAGGTGGCAATTCCGTGGGTGCCAATGGAAAATATCCGAGGATAACTATAAAGCAAAATACATTCACAAATTAAATTTCCAATCTAGTGCATCTCCTTTTACATTTCAAACTATTCCCAAACCGGCAATACTTACTTTCCCTTCCACCGAGTAATTTTCGTAGTATAAAACGAGTAGAGATCTACGTTGTGCTCCATAATGGAAGATCCCATTCCTTCGTCACCGATGACTTCAGTCACAAATTACACTCCAAAATTGGCAAGTCAGTTTCAGCAAAAATTCTACACTGTACGGTTACGCGTTTACTTTATCCTACACAAATTGTTCAGAATCCTACTGCCATCATTAGTTTCGTTGTTCCACTCTCAAACAAATTTAGCCGAGCACCTTGAACCTCACAGGATACATGTTTAAACTTCTTAACATGTCCCTAGTAAATTTTTATACACACGTGAAATGATGACTAATTAGCTGCTGCTCATCTACTTTACACTTGTCACCACAACTTGTTCATTAGTTAACCATTTCCCCCATCTTCATCCCTTGGCAAACATTCAATCAAATTTGCAACCTGAGACTCAGTAATTTTAGCTATTTCCAAAAGGAATCCACCTCTTTTTCTCCAGCGAACAACAACAGAACATACTCCTCAAATTAGAGTATTGCCATCACATTTACTATCATACAAAAACGCACATAATAATGTCAATCTGGTTAAGTCATAATATTTTTCCTACATTCAATTTTTCCCTATTTACATCCTTTTTGTGTGAAATTACTCAGACAGCGCTTATAAATGTAACAAAATGTGTTTGTTGAGAGTGTGTGAGAAAAAATACACCCGTTTTTGTGTGTTATGTCAGTCAAGTAGTAGTAATTTCTTCATCCCCAATCCAATGGCCATCATAATATCGCCAATCACCACAAAACTGCATCAGGCAAACATTTTAGATGGAAAACATGAAGATGACAAGTGAGAGCCAACAAACAGTGTCATGATGTTTTTGTAGATCATCATATCTCTCTCTCTTTTTTATGTGTTTTTATATACAAGTTTGTTTTGCACAAGGGACAAGACACATAAAAACACTTTTTTAATGTTCATTCTCAAGTGACGAGAATTTGACGTGTAGTTTATTATCCATACACGTACATCTACGCATACGCATCCGTACTACTACTGACTGGTATTACATTTTGGTAGTTGGTAGTACAAATTACAGTTTACTTTTTACAATCTCGTTCCCTATTCCCTATGTTTGCTGCTAATATTGAAAATCTGCCTTTTCTGGTTCTGACTTCTGTGTAGTAAGTAGCATGAACGATGAAAGATTTTTTGGGCTTTGTCGTATGAACGAAAAGTAGTAAAGAGCTATGGTCATCATCATCATCACACGACAAAACTTTTTATATGATGCAGAACAGCAGAAAAACAGGCCTTGCCATAATAAAGGCTGTATATTAAACGGGTAGGTACTAACGAGAAAAGTTTTCAGCACAGCGGAGAGCATAAAATGAGCAAAGTTATATAGTTCAATAGTCAGACAAGTAAAAAGGAAGTAGATTTCCCAATATCCCAATCCCACAACTCCCCAAAAAACGAACAATGAAAATGAACAGTGCAAAATGTACGCTTTGTAGGAATGACAAAAAAGTGTGTGTTGGTTGATGCTATTTGTGATGTGAGAGTTTTGGGGTAGGAGGAGACAGAAGGAAATATTGGCAATTTTTGGTAGATCACACACCGCAATATAGTCATAGTCAGTCATGCATGCTTGTGGACGAAAGTTTTGTAGACGAACGAGGAAGATTTTTGTAGCGAATAAGTGAGACTGTTTCATGCAATGTTGTGAGACACGCTAAATTATGCTTCAATTATTATTGGGCTATGATGATTAGATTTGGAATTAGATTGGAGATTTTTAGTTGATTTGTGTGTGTGAGTATTAGAGGGAGTTATCTCTATAAATGTCTCTATAATGTAGTTGAAGTCTACTATGAGTCATAACTTTCATCATCGTGTCATCTCATGCCAAAGTCATATGAATGTGACGTGGATGCAAAACTCACGTTTTTTCTGTTTCTGTTGCATTGAACATTGTTCATTCATTACAAATGGATGGTAAATACGGTATTAATAACTTTTATGACTTTGTGTTGGTTTTACCAGCAAAAGAGCAAGCAGACCAAACATATTTTTTGAGTTCTTGAGTTTGTGTTATTCATATTATGACGAATGCCTGAACAAATAAGATAATTTTAATATGTCAGTATGAGAAAACAAGGTCAATTTTAGAAAATTTACGTAGGGATAAATATTATTACCACCAACAGAAGAGTGTTCAGTGTTCAGAGCCAAGATAAGTTAAAGAAAGATGATATCTGAATAGGTAAATCTTTTCGGTGTTTCATGTTACCCCATTGAACTTTATTTGACCAAACACACACTGAAGAACATGCACACTAGACTAGGTACTACATAATTGCGGAACTGTAGAGCTGAGCTGCGTCACAATTATTGTCAATAATGGTCCATTATACATTATCGTTAACGACAAACTAGATAACTGTACTGTAAAACCAAACCATTTACTAAGTGCCAGCTACGGCTAAAATAGACTTTCAGTGTTCATCTAGCTCTTCCTCTTGACCATTAAAAATGTGGCTCAAGATGCAGACCTTCATGATGCTTAATGCTTCAAGTATAACACCAACTTAATTTATGGAACCGAGCTATATGAACCTATGCAAACCTTCATTACATTAAATTAAAAGTGCGTTTCTGCAAATATACTTTAAGAATACATGTTTACTATATCTACAATGTATGTAAAATTGCTAAAAAGCTTCCAAAGATCATGAAGGTTAAAAAAATAATTACTGCAAGTATGCGAACGCTTTAAAAAGTACTTATATCTTTAATGACTTAAATTGCTACATAAAACAATGGCGTTTGCAGCAAGGAATGATTGAAAGAAGGCACACACATTAAATATATGCAAAAAACGTGGCATTTCTTTCTGATTGAGATGGTTAAAAATGTAAACAATGAATAATGAAAATATATTATGATTTCCATGCATGGATGACCATCATTTTACTAGTGGTCAAGACTTACTTTTTGTACAACCGTACTTAATTCACCAACTAGTTTATCCTTCTTGAAAATGCATTGCAGAATTTGTCCGTGAGTTTGGTTTTATATGCCAAAAATACAAAATGTTGCACCAGTCATCATAGATGTTATCAATGAAATCTCCAACTCAAGACAACCTGAAACCGAATATCTCTTTACTTTTTTCTATTCTGATTTGCTATTTCCATATCTAATCATAGCATTATTTTGTTAAGGGTAATTATCAAATGGGTGTTAATGTCAATTAAATATATTGCCATTTATACTATAATGGACTAGAAAGTCAATTTTATTTATACAATTTTACTTTTTTGGCTAGCATGGTTGATGGTGTGTATTGCATGCATGCGTCAAAAGCTGAAGCTGTTTCGCTTTACGGCATCGCGTAACGCGTTGCGGTATTTGACAGAACAAAACTCCAGTCAGAATTGTCAGGTGTTGCTTGTCTCACACTCACATGCTCTTACGCTGTCTTGTGTTCTTGCCTTTCAGTTTCTGTGCGTTTTGTGAATCTATCATTTTCGGAGTCTGAAAGTTGTGACTCACAACTTGTGAGTGTTTTTAAATACACCAAAAATTGAAAGTTAAGTCGTAAAAAAGCGTTTAAATTTACACCCGGAAGTTCATTAACTGGTCCGTTGCAAGTTGCAAGAAGGGCGTTTAAAGGAAAACATCAGGTAAGCCTTGCACACAACTGGACTGAAATGTCTCCAGTCAAGCATACTAAAATTGTAAGAAAGTGTTTAAATTGTCAAGTGCTTTAAAAATGAACATGCTTGTATGGTTGATTTTCCAGACAGGCCACTGTTTCCACATTAATTCGGACATCCAAAATGGATCCCCAGATTCAACAATGGTTTGCATCTGTAGACGCTGACCGGTCTGGAAGAATTACTGCAAATGAGCTTCAAAGTGCTTTGATGAGTAGCAATGGACGACAGTTTTCAGAAACTGCTTGTCGGTTGATGATTGGTAAGTCTAAACAAAGGTTTTCTTTGTAGTGATACTTACAAACACACTGAATATATCTCTGTTCTGTCCTGCATGTCATGTCAACTTTTTGTGTCCCGATGGAGTAACTGCGTTGATGTGTTAAAAATACTTATGTATCGGGTGCTTGCACTATGCCTGCTTCACAATACTTGCAAATTGGGCCAATATTCTAATTGAGCCGAAGAGTATGCAAATTTGTGAATGGCAGTATTTGGTAAATGCAAAAGCGACAGTTACAAAGTTTGATGCTTTGTCCTGAATGGATATGTGGTTAACTAGCGATGCAGTAGCTCTTTGTTTCCCAGTTGGTGTGCTACTTTCCCTCTACAAACATTCCTCCTTGATTCTCCGTAGTTCTAGCGTTCAACCTATTTTAACATTAACCGGGGATTAATTAATTTGTCGTGAGAAATTTTGAGAAGTAAGCTACCTATAAACATGTCAGATTCTGAGGTGGAACCATCGGCAGAATTAGCCGAAAACAGAGCGGTAATGGTGGCGTCGTCGTCCTCGAAAACGCGAAAAATCCTAAAACCGGTGAGTCCAGCGGCAAAGGCAAGGGGTAGACCAGCGCAAGCATGGACGGAACTTTTTTTAACTGAAGACATAGTGACCAAAGACTGGCGTCGAACCGGAACTCGAAAACTAAAGGATGGGTCATCAGTAACAACCTTCAAATGTGCGATAAGTGGAACAAAGTGCAATGCCCGCATTAAGAAAGTCGTGAGTGATAAAGAGCTAGGCTACTTTTCAAACGGGAAGGAGCATAGTAATCATCCAATAGAAGGTGAAGATGATGAATTGGAAGCACAGAGTGAAAATGAAGCTCCAACGCCTACTCGCCGTAGAAGAAAGGTTAAGGATTCCGATGACAGTGACAATGATGACAGGGATGGACGTGCTATCAAAGAGGGCATGTCCAACATGGTGAACAAATACGTGAAGAATAAAAAACGCTTAAGAATTCAAGAGGATGAGGACGACGATGTGACTGATGTTGACATTGACGCTAATAGTGACGATGAAAAGTCACTTAAGAAGCGTAGAAAGTCTGAGTCTAGTAAAGATAAAAAGAGGGAAAGTAGCGGTAGGGAGAAAAAGAGGAAATCTGCCAAAATCAAATTGGTTGTACCAATGCCTTAATGATGTGTTGACTTTTCTTGTAATGATTTTTCTAAAAGTAATCTAAAGTCGTATAGTTTTAGTGTTAATTGTTCAGTAAGCATATTGTCTTTTTCCTAATTTGATTCAGGACTTTTTGACCAATCTGGCAGCGGCTCTATCGACATTAATGGCTTCACTCATCTTTATGGCTACGTCAATCAGTGGCTGGAATCGTTCCGTCGTTACGACCAGAATGGTTCTGGCTTTGTGGATCAGAATGAATTAATGCAGGCATTTACTACCATGGGATATAGATTCTCTCAACAATTTGTTGACATTATGTACCAAAAGTAAGACATTCTTTGAAAATATTCATTGATTTTATCATTTTATGCCAAACCAGTAAATATATAGACAGTAAAATATTTATGATTTTTTTACAGATTTGGGGAACGTGGACAGGGAGTTCCTGTGGATGGTTTCATCATGGCGTGCATTCTGATTCACAAACTCACTGACGGATTCAGAAAGCGAGATACAGCGCAACAAGGTGTCATTACAATTTCTTACGAGGACTTTCTCTCAACGGTTCTCCAAGCTTGGGTTTGAAATGTTTTGTCATCAATTGCGCGTGTTTTTGCAGTGCCTCTATATCTCTGTATTTAACATTCTATCTACACCTTCAAAAAATAAAACTTCTATATAAAAATGTTTTGACTATATATCGATTTATTTCTGAGTTAATGAACTTGAACTTTGTAATTCTTGATTTATTTTTTGGTGCTGTACATTGTAGCTTTAATTGAATTGTTTCAAATGCATGTACAAAACCAATAATTTTATAGATTTTCAGTTTTTAAGAATTTTGTGTATTTTTCTAGTACATGCCTCTAGATTGAATAGTGTTGAATGCTAATGATTCTTCCGCATTCGTACCTTTTTGCACTGTATTGTTATCAGTATTTTATCCAAAGTGTATAAAAAGTATGTAAATGTTCCTATTGTTGTTTATTTATGGATTTAGTTAAATGAATAGAATGACAAAGTTAACTATGAAATCCAATTGAGCTTGTTTGTATGTTTTTGCGTTAATGTTCCTTACTGATCAATAATAAAGTTTCTCAAGTTCAAAAGTTTATAAAAGCTATGCAAAATTGTGTCTGCACTTGACTTTGAGTTTTATATCATTTTGCCGTATTTACGACTTTAACGTATAATATAATAGGGACTTTTATGTGACATAAAGTAGAGGTATTTCTCATGATGTAATTCAAACAGTTTCGATTAGCATTCTAGCTAAGTTTCTTGATATTTTCTTCTCATAAGTTGTAAGTAGTATAGTTGCATGAATGATGTAAAGAACGATGCCAAATCGTTATACAATTTGAGATAAGTTTTTATTTGTCTTTAGGTTATCTACATCCGCTGGTTATTTCACACCTCCGAATTTCCAAAAATGTTTGCTTTGATGTCATTCTCACAGAATTGTAGTGATAGCCTCGACTACCTACTTACCAACCACGAACACAGAGCAAGCCATATTTCGTGATGAATTCATTTTTTGACAGTACAGAGCTTTCCCTTTTTCAAGTTGGTAAACAGCTGCCACAAGCAGTCTACTGTACTTTTGCCTTTTAGTAATACGGACGTTCTCGTGTTGAGCCGGTAGCACATCACACTTATCAACTTATCTTTTGCCTGTTTATTGATAACCTGGAGTGGAAAATTGAAATACACCAGGTACCCCATCCAGAATACTTCTAGTTAAAGTTAGAGTAAATTCTACAGAGAGTGTGTTTCTTAGCTTTGTGTTATGTCGCTTCTCAGACCGCATCATTTGCATAAAAGTCGAGGAATCCTTGGAAGGTACACCAAAAGCTTGGTCACTTTGTTTCCATTTCGAGTGTTTCCATCCTGCACGACGCGTCCTCTGCATAATCTGCATTAGCTTAGACTACTTCGGGTTTCTTACGTCAATTTGCATTAAAATGGCAGAAGTTTATCATGAAAGAGGTCACAAAGTTGCAAACTCACTATTAATTTTGTGATAAGAGATAAGAAGCATTCCACGATGCAGTTCACCACATTAGCATTCCATTACGCATCTTATGATTCTGTTTCCTATTGTCTATCTCGTCTGTCTCATGTCTATAACTGCCAATTACTTTTTCTTTGTAATAGTATGCCATGAATGCATCATCAATCGTAAATGAAGAAGGGCATTCGTCATGAAAAATAGTTAACTCAGTACTATTGTCTTCATATGACATTAGTATATGTTGCAGAATCCCAATCAAGTTTTCTTGCTTCCTTGTGCTAAGCTAAGATTGAATTTTTAAATCATTACTTTTCAATTAAATTTTACCAATATGACAGGACAAGGTTTTACGGACTTACTTATTGTAGCAATAAGGTAAAAGTGGATTTTAGGTTAATTTAATTATCATCCAATCTCAGTTTCCATTATACTAGCCACTTCTTATCTTTTGAATAAAAAACTGCATGGTTCCTTGATTTACATATCATCGATTATCGATTCTGATTGATGTGCAGGTGTAATGTTTAATGAAAATCATGAGATTGAAACCACTTGAAGATAATTGTTAATTGTAGTTTTTATATTGTTCCAACAGTGCCGTGTATTCATTATTCATACCGCTGTTTGGACATACGCCTGCATCATTCAGTTTTGCAACCGCGTCTCAAATCAACGCACCGAATATATCCCAAGCTAGATTTTTGTGTGAAGCTGGGGTAACAGAGCACAATTTCTCGTCAAAACTTAATCTATCTTTTGAGGAAAGTGGGAAAAGCTGGTGTAGCCAGTTAGCAAGAAATTTTTCGTTTAAAAGCATGGCAAAAGACAAGTGGCTGGGAAAATCGGATCCGAGCTCGTTCTCCAACCCGGGTAAGTAGATTACTTTGTCTTAAAGTTTGTTAAAAACAACTTGACATGTTACTAAAGGGTTTACGGTTTGTTTTACAGAGGATATTCGGACGACTTCTGTGAGCTTGCAATGGAAATTGGACTTTTCCACGAAATCGATTACTGGATCAGTCGTTCATGACTTGGTTGTCGTCAATCCAGATGCCAAAGAACTGGTAATTGTGGCATATGAATAAAACTAGAAAAATAGTAGAGTATTTGACCTTTTCCAATTTGACTTGTGGACAGATTTTCGATACACGTGACCTTGTAGTGACCAAGGTGGTTTCTGTAAGCGATGGAAAAGAATTGGCCTTTACCGTTGGAAAGACGGTGTCGACGTTTGGAGAGCCTCTGACGATTCAAATTGGAGAATTGGTGAAAGCTACAGGGTACTATTCTGATATTGTTTGTTGCAAAATATTATAAGTGTATGCTAATATAATTATTGTTATTTCAGGTTGGGCAATAATTTCAAGATTGAGATCCAGTATTCCACGACCGATAAATGTTCTGCACTTCAATGGCTGGAACCTCTACAGACAGCAGGGAAGAGGCATCCTTACGTGTTTAGCCAATGTCAGGTTAGTTAATTGTAATTTGCAGTGGTTATATAGCCATGATTTTTTGAAAAACACGCCTCAAATTGTCTTTTTCTAGGCAATTCATGCTCGCTCTCTTCTACCATGTCAAGACACTCCCTTTGTCAAGTCTGTGTACAATGCCACAGTATCAGTTCCAAAGGATCTTCAAGCTCTGATGAGTGCGGTACCTGTTGGTGAGCCAGAGGCTGATGGAGCCAACAAGATTTATCGCTTTGAGCAGAAAATACCGATTCCCAGTTACCTGACTGCAATTGCGGTTGGTGATATCGTGGGAAAAGTTATTGGACCAAGATCCCGGGTATGGGCTGAGAAAGAATTCGTTGATCAAGCAGCCTTTGAATTTTCAGAAACTGAGAAAATGATAGCGGCTGCTGAAAATCTACTTGGCAAGTATGTTAACATAAACCACATACATTCAGTATTTGATTTGTTTTAATTTTGTAGCAGCGTTAAATGAAGTTTTCTAATTTTAAGGTATGTTTGGGGACAATATGACATTCTGCTTCTACCTCCAAGCTTTCCGTACGGGGGAATGGAGAATCCATGTCTGACATTTGCTACACCTACGTTATTAGCGGGCGACAAGTCTCTTGCTAACGTCATAGCGCATGAAATTGCACACAGTTGGACTGGTAATTTGGTGACCAACAAAGACTGGCAGGTACAAAAAAATATTACGAGAGCTACAACAATAAAAAATTATTTTTTCGTACATGTAAGCTCGTCATTTTGTTTCACAGCATTTTTGGTTGAACGAAGGATTCACTGTTTTTGTTGAACGGAAAATTTTGGCTGCTCTGGAAGGCGAAGAAAGCAGGTAATGTTAGCAGAAGTAAATTTTTGTCTTGCGCATTCAAAGTTCTTTCGGTTTATGGTTTATTATGGGTTTTATTCAATAGGCAGTTTGCTTCTATTGGAGGATGGAATGAGCTCAGAGAACGGATCTTGGAAATGAAAGAGGACAACCCATTGACGCGTTTGGTTCAAGACTTAAATGGTATTGATCCAGACGATGCATTCTCAATTGTGCCTTATGAAAAGGGTTATGCATTTCTGTACTACCTTGAGCAGAAGGTCGGAGGTCCACGTACGTTTTTGAAAATATGTACTAGTTGTTTGTGAAAGGTTTCAAATAAGAATAACTGGCAAAGTGAATTTTTAAAATTTTAGCTGTGTTTGAACCTTTCCTCGCTCAATACATTCAGGAAAATAGCTACAAGTCAATAGATACTGATGTGTTTATTGCAAGCTTCAATACCTATTTTCTAGCCAAGGGAATGGGTGAAAAAATTGCGGACATTGATTGGACTGCTTGGTTGACTACTCCCGGCTTACCGTTGGTTAAGTCAGAGTAAGTTTGTAGGGGTGCCACTGTGCCACATACAAAACAGTCCTAAATAAATCTACTTACTTATGCAACTCATGCAACTTACTTATGACAATATTCCTTTTTCAACAAATTCGCAGATATAGTCAAAAGCTGCGAAATGCCAGCGTTGATCTTGCAAAACGTTGGATTGAATGGGATCCGTCTACACCCAATCCATTTCAAAAATCGGATATTGACAGCCTCAATTCAGGTCAAATCAGCCAGTTCTTTCAGGAGCTTCTTAACCGTTCACAATTTACTGCCGCCAAGACTCAAGCAATGGAGAAAGTATATGAAATGAACAGTCGACAAAATTCTGAAATTCGGTTCCGGTAAGTGATGGCATCTAGTCAAGTTTACATCTTGCAATGATCGGCATAATATTCGAGTGCTAATCAAACACTATGATATAATGATTTCAGATGGATCCGACTTGCCATCAAGTCCCGAAATCTTGAGATTGTGCCTCTTGCCTTAAAATTTATAAACGAGCAGGGAAGAATGAAATTTGTTCGACCAATTTATCGAGAGCTTTATGACTGGGAAGAAGTCAGACCAGTCGCAATCAAAAACTACCATGAAAATTCAAAATATATGATGCATGTTCTTGCAAAAATGCTTGCCAAGGATCTTCATATTCAATCATAATCGTCCAAATTTTGGTGCCTTGTTGATTCCATTTTTAAGGTGATGGTCTTGTACTTTTCAAGCTTTGTTATGATAAAGAGCAATAAAATGTTTTGCCTTATGAAAATCATCCACTTTTAACACAACAGCAAGCTATTCACTTAAATTTTTGTTCTTTATTATTATAATATTCATCATCTACGTAAGAACACTCCAGGAAGAAATTCACGTAATTTTCTAAGAAACATTTTATATCGGAATTATCGTAACAATAATATATGATGGAAGAAGAACAATATAATTCATCAAAAACACGTATTATTGGCATTATCATTCAGAAAAAAAATTACCGCTCAACTTTACATTTAGAAATTCCTAAGCATACATTTTTACTAGTTAACTGAGAAAAAAAACAACCATGTTTAAGTATTCATATATATAATTACTCACCGGGATTTGTAAAAGGAGAGTGCATTTTTAGTAAACTTTTAGTAGAATAATGTAAAACAACAACAAAAAATTGTGATTTTTCGTAATATTTAATAGTATACTATACTGGCACTGAGAGAAGAAACTATAAGGCTTTTCCTAGGCAAGATCATAATAGTTTTAGTAGATTACTCATCCGTTCTCGCAAAAGTAATGTCCTTTATAATCATCCATACTAAAATCTTGCTTCCCCACCACACTCGGGTCTACTTAAACAATGGTTGAGCAAAAACAAAGAAAACAAAAAACGAAAAAAAAACTATTGGAAGAGTTTATACTTTAAAAATTATGTCTAACATTTTCAATATTTATAATATGCGGTTTCAATAAGTAAATCTCATACTTTTTCACTCCGAGCTCCGACATTAAAGGTTTATATATTGTAGTATAATATACCCTATAGGATAATAACAATCGACGTGACGTGACTTTTTCTTTGTTGTATCTTCATTTGGATATATCTGTCGTAAATGCGTTATCACCCGGTTTTACATTTTATACAGTAAATTCTATTTAGTCTAAACACCTATTTTTAATTACTTCTATACACATAATAATGCTCTTCTACATCTACACATTTATTAGTTGGTAAATAGCTCTACGTTTTCTTACATGATAATAATCGACTATATATGTTTTCAACGTAATTTGTTAACCGAACGTTGCTGAGAACATTAACGAAACAAAAAATTAGTTGCTCTACATGTTATATTACCTAGTTTGCTGCTGCTTATGATAATTGTGTTAATTTTATATAATAACCGTTTAAAATTTACTACACATCGACTACAGAGTAATGTATCAGTGGATGTTGACTTTTTAAAAAACAACACACACTGCGCATCTCACCGTTTCGTATAACGTACCTCTCCTCTGCCGATTCATTCACTCATGCAAATTTTTACAATCATCATGGATGGTATAACGGTCCTAAAGTTTAGTATGCATTCCATTTTATAATCACGGTAAAAAATTATGTACAGTTAATGATAACTCATCAGTATGTTCTCAATTCTGAATTTACTTTAAATGTGCGTAAATAAAAATGGACGCACGCAAAAAAATCATATTTAAATTATTTCTAACCCAGAGCACGTGTAGCTCATGTTAATACGTGATGCTTATACTAGTAGCTATAAACTGACCTAGACATAACATTTTAGTTTATTATGAACATCTTTAATTACGAAGATGACGATAGATAATCAAAGGAAAATTGTGTACATTAGATAAATGCAATGTGTTTTGACACGTTCTTTTTCTTAATTAATAGCTAAACTACGATATTTATGCATTTCACTCTTGAGGCTAAAATAACTAGCATATAATTTTAGTAGGCTAAGAATATCAAACCGTTTACAGCTATAGTCATTGAATTATCCAAAATTAAACTCTAACTATATTGTTGGCGTTTTCAACGAAAGTAAAATCAAACTCTTGTTTAAAGCGAGCTCTATATTATACTATACTTTTTACGTTGTAAATGTTTGTAATTATAAATTCATTGTTTATATTGTTAACAATAGCTGTGATTGTTTTCAGATGCATCTTTTCTTCTAAATAGTATTTCTAGAGGCAGAGGTGCAAGTGTACAAGTGCAGATATTTTCGAGGTGGTAGTACTGTTATCATTTAGTTTGCATTTAATTTTAGCTATACTTTTCTTAACAAGTTATTAATTTCGAATTAACATATTATTATTTTAAACAGGTCTTTTTTAGATTTTGATTATCGTAATGCGCAATGCGCACGAAATCGAAATAAACACGGTTTTTATGAATACATAATATATATCAAGTAATAATAATAATCTTTTTGCTTTGCGATCGATGTTTTTTCATAATGGCTAAAAGGTATAATTTTTTATATTATTCTAACAAGTATGTATTATCACAAAAATTCATGGACAAAAAATCGTTAAATAGTTTTTAGTACTATCTTCCACATTTTTTTTATTTAGCTGCATGACTGATTGCTACACAGAAAGGTTGCAGGACAGGATTATATTTGGTGCATTTAACATACAGATTTACTATTTATTTAACGTTACACGAGAATTTGTTCAATCTTTCTGATTATGTGTAATATAATTATGTACAAATGATTGCTTTTCGACATTATTTGAAATAGTACATGTTACATTTAGTATTATGCTAAATATGGACTTTTGCTTTGTTAAAGCTTCCACGAAAAAGAAAAGATTATCCCTGCAGCTACCGATTCTTTTGATTAGGTCATATAGTAAGGTATTTATGGTTTTAACAACAATTTAGTTTATCAATGAGTTGTACGTTCTCCTGTTTTCCTCTACACACAATCTTGTATATAGTTACTATTTTATTTAATTACTCCGCTATCTTTATTTGATATTCTTAAGTAGCCTCTACATGATTCCATTCTTCTAAATAGCACGCTACCTTGTTGTTGTACAGTCGCTCAATGTCCGATTCAACTTCGAAACTGAACTCCTATTATCATCATGATGAGTGTACCTTTCCTACAATTCAATTATTATGCTCTCTGACCCTTATCTAAAACTCAACATCTTCCTCTATGCATTTTTACTGTTTAATATAGGCACTTGTTTTTCAAACTTAAAGACTATAAAAACTGGCTGAAAAATAACGACTCTTATATTGATGATTGTTGAACTTGTCACGATATTATTACTTAACAGGTATATATACTATTAAAATATTACTCTACTACGGTTTACAAAAACAGAAAGTAATTTCATTGAAGAAAACGTATTTTATACACCGTAAAATTACATTGCTCGTTTTCGAGTAAATGATTTCTTTACTTTTACCATTTTTTATACTTTAAATGACGACTGCTTTCTTTGCTCTGCTGCTGAACTAGATGTAAAAGTTAATTATTAGTCTAGCAATAATTACAGGTGCAATTATTGCTGAGCACTCATTGCGGCTGCCGCTTGCGGAGTGGAAGCAGTGGCGTTTGAGGTGGCCTGCTGCATCTCAAGCTCGCGCATTTGAACGGCAGCCTCGACCAAAAGTGAAAATGGGTAGTGATGTTGGTGTGTGCTCTTGTTTTGGTGGAAAGAGCCGTTTGTCGATGAGATTACGGTATTATTGTTATTTGACTTATCCTGATGATGAGTACTTTTTGAATTGCCGATTGAGTTATTATTATTATTCTCGTGTTTCACAATGTTCACGGCCATGTTCACCGTGGTCGTTGAGGAAGAGGGGGACGAAGAGTGCTGTTGGCTCTCCTTTTTCAGATCGGATAACGGTGACAGTGAAGTGACTTTAACCTTATTTGGTTTCGTGTCGATAACAAACTGGTGATGGGTTGGTAACGAGTCTCCGGACGATGAACTGTCTCCTTTGGAGGATGCCGCATACGCTTGCAGAATCCTACGCTTTTTATGTCTGTACTGGTAATGATGATCGTCACTGCTACTACTACTGCTGTCACTGGATATTCCGTCGTTGCTGTTACTGTTAGTATTATGTGGCTTCGGTTGGGGTATTGTGGTGGAAGATGACGAGGAAGAGGATGAAGACGTTTTACTCGAATTGCTACTGTTCTGAATTTGGAAGTGGTGACGGCGTCGATTTGTCGTTCGTCTGGAAATGGTAAACTGTTGCGGATCTTGCCCCTCGCTGAGGATCATTTCAGGGAGAATTCTGCGACGTGCGTTTATGAACCAATTGCATACCTACGGGGAGACATGAGATTCCATTCATTAACCTCATGTCCACAATTAACTAATTCCAACTACGCATGCACAAATGTCAACCAACTAGGAAAACTTGGAAAACTACGTATTTTACTTACCTGAAGTAACGATAGTTTGGCCTGCTTTGACAATTCAATTTTCTCACTCTCACTCGGGTACGCATTATACCTGTGGTCATAAAGCCATTGGGTTAACAACGTGACTGACTCCTTTGGCAATGTACCTCTCTTCTTCCTCTCCAATGGCTCCTTGGAAGGTGACAATGACTTGTGGTCGTTTTCGTCCGATGTGCTCAATCCCGGTACACCCGACGCCAGTTCGGACGCCATTGGAATATCCGTGTCTGAACTATAGCACATGTCTTCTCCCTCATCCGTGCTGCTGGAGGCCGTGGTGTAATGCTGTGGGTGGGTCTGCCGAGGTGGAGACAATCCTATACCAAAGGACAAATGAAACAATTATCTTTAGAAAATGTATTGATTCAAAACTTATACCCACTCAAAAACACCGTTTATGAACCGTGTCAAGCGCTGAACATTTTGCTGTTTTTCTGCATGCACGCGCATTTCCACCACCTCATGTATCTCTGTCATGAGCCTTGCTTGACATTTGGCTAGCATTCAACCTAAGCAAACTATCAAAGCGCATTTTACACACCCCATTCAATCCCGATTATTATTGCCATAAGTCATAAAACCGTAAATTATAGGATCACCCCCACTAAAAAATTATCAGCCTCAGCTACAAAACTAGCGAGCTGGAAACATCAATTAAGCTTTATATGTAGTTGCGGACTTGAGGTTTCATGGTTTTAACATTATTGCACTCATTCTCTTTTTCTCTGCTGCTCTGCTAAATAAGAAGTTATATGATTTTTCAGCAAGCTTTTTTATTGCTCCAGGAAGCCAGGTCGATGATATCTTGGCATTTTGTGACGTGCATTGCCAATAAATGCCGAAAACGCACTTGAATTATTACATCCTGAATCAAAAACTTACACACGGGAAAAGTTATTGTGAGGGAGGATGATGAGAAGTCAAGAAACAACGTGAGAGAGAAATGAAAGGCAAAAGGGAAGGTGAAAGAAAACATCCATTTTGTATGCAATTCGTTTAAAGAACATTTAATACAAATGATTTGTGGCTCTTTGATTGAAATTGAAGCCTGCAATCTTGATATGCACATTTAATATCCAAACTTTACTTAGCTAGAAACTTTTTTCCTATGATTTTATTATGAATACTGATGGTCATGTTTGTTCGTGTTGGCTCCGGCTGTATGAAAAATGTGTATTTTTGCATGCATTAAATCATGGGAAACACACTATTCTTTTTATGTTCGGTATGGCACCAAACAACGCTTCCATTGTACCAAGTACCAACACTTTAATAAATGCAGCATGTATGTAAATAACTGACACAACTAAATTGTCCGTTTGTTACTTAAGTTTGCATGCGATACCATCATCATCATCCGGAATCCATGCTTTTTTTCTCATGCATCTCTCTCTTCCAAATTCTACCTTTGCCTCTGCATTATTATTATTATTGTTACGTTCACATGCAGGTGCACTTATTCCGATGGAAAGTCATTAATTCTTTGCCAGAAAGATAATACTTCTTTCGTACTCTCTTCTGAGCCTTTTTATTCTGTTTTCATTATTATGTGGGCTGTTGTAGGCCGACAGGACTTTTTTATTATGAGCTGTCTGTGTGTGTAGTATTCACATTCATTCCTTCTGGTAAAATCACTTTCTTTTTCAAAAGCAATAATAATAGCGGAATGTAGTAAAAAGTACATCCATTTGGATATATATGTTTTTTCTCAAGTGCTTAAACAAAGTGAATATAATGGCCGTTTTTAAAAGAGAATGTAGCACTAGCACCGTCGTGCCATACTGTGTAGTAGTTCACCTTCTACCTCTTTGGCTTCTGCCAAGTCAACAGACTGTCAGAATGTGGTAATAACGCAAACCGAGCTCTAATTAGATTCCAAAATGCTCGTTGCTCCCTCTCAACTCAAGTGTTCTTTGGTGGTGCTAGCACTTGCACAGTTGCACACTCGTCGTCGTAAAACTTTTTTTTTCTAAACAGTCATCATCATTATCGTGAAAATTATGATTGCAAATGTGGGTAAATAGTAGTCTGGTGCTAATATATGCACTGTCGTGTGTGTTACTATTACAAACCTCTCGTTTCCCTTTCAATTTTTATTATTATTTTTCATTCACTAATGCTCATGGCCCTGTGCTGTCGGTTTCGGCTAGAGAGGTATAAATGAGCAGTTAAAAGAAGAGTCAGGCAACTGCCAAAAACCATGAGGAATCCAGCCAGTAGTGCAACCGTTGAGTATTATCATCCTATCATGTTATTACCAGCTTATGAAAGAACATCACTACAGAAGAGAATATTTTTTTCTTCTTGTGTTGGTATTTAAATGTGTGGTAATTTTTCACGAGACGCTCCAAACTCTAAATATTCACCTTCTTTCCTTTTGACAAGGCATCTCTCTCAATTTCCACATAACATTCAAAGTATCATAAACCATCAACATGATCATCGTCATTGTGCATTCTTGCTCTGCTCCGGTTTTATGTAGTTGGCAGTTGGCACCGTGTTTCAAGGATTCACTAAGTATGTTTCATAATAATAATATTATACACGACTAATAATATTCTGCCGCCGCTACCTTTACCTAACCACCATCGTCATGATCATCACCCATGAGCAGACAACGTCACAATAGATAACTTGCATATTTATGTTCTCTGAGTGCAAGACAGACAAAAGATTTTCTTCTCTAGGCTGCTTGGTAAGCAGAGCAAAATTAACTTGTCAGGAAGGATTTTTCAAAAGAAGATGTATGAAATCAATATTCATAGGCTTTGTGTTTCAGAGAGACGCTTAAATAATAGGAGCATAAACTATAAAGAAAGGATTTTACACCATGTTTTAGCGAGCAAAAAAACGTCGAAAGTATTATTTTCCCGTTGGCTAGCAAGCAAAAGTTTTCTTATCTTATTTGCTGTTGAACCTACTGAAATATTTTGTTTTTAAAATTATCTCTTGACACTTTTAAAATCCATGTGTGTAGGAAATAATGGCATTGTTCCTATTTTTGTTACATGACATGCTATGAATTTGCAATGTACCAAAAGGATAATGTGCACAGTGAAGCATTACTCCATCATTACCACCAACGAACAAAGTGGGAAGAGATGAACTTGCAGTGGCAGCAACCGATTTTTTTTCTGGTTTACGTAGTTTAGGTACACGTTACATTATATGAAACGAAAAACAACTAAAATTGAGAACAAAGTACTCAAACAAATCGTACGAGTGACAAACTCAGTTTGAAAAGCTCATAACACAATTGAAGGCAAACGTTGGGTTAAAGGAGGGTGGAGATTTTGACGTTTGTCTTTTTACGTCTGTTATTTCCAAAGCGAATCAACGTCAAACTTTCAAAAAACTAATGGGATGCGAATTCAATGGAAAGTTTGCCAAACAAAATGCCGATCGGATTGGATAAGGAAAGGAATTTCACATTTTGCTTTTCATCAGCAACCGTTTGCTATTTACTGTTGTATAGAGCATCAAATCTAAATGAATAGAAAATAGGAGAGCTTTAAAAATGATGATGGGAAATCACCAAAGTATTTCTAGACATTAATAGAATCAGCAGTGACAAAAGTTGAGTGTGCAGTACAATTTTGAGCTTAATCTCTTTGGCCTATTTCTTCTTTTAGTCATTCTTATTGTAATTCCAATTTCGGAGCGCGTCCCTTGTTTTCTGAGAATGAAGAGCGTATAATGTCATTAGGCATGTGAGCAAACTGGAATTTCAATGAGGAAATTGAAGGAGCAGTACAAACAACGGAAAAGTACTCATATAACCAATTCTCCTAAGTAAACAGGAATAATGAAAAATGCAGTGGCGCAGAGAGAAAAAAGATTTTTGCTATCGAGCATAACACAAATACTTTCCCTTGCGCTCCTACAGATTCATCGGTTGACGTAAGTCAAACCGGAAATAATCCAAAACAAGACGAAAAAAAATAAGCAGCACGTGAGTAGATTTTAATGGGAGATGCTTTCACCCGGAGGCAAACAAACAGGAGACGGTAGCAAAGCAAAAAATAATGATGTAAAGAGGAAACGGAAATCGATACTGACTCATTTTAAATAATAAGTTGTAACTGGAAGAGTTTACAATAGTTTGTGCTCCCACTGATTCTCCCAAACAGCTCTCGAATTTCTCGGTTTTCTATAAATAATCCTAAAAGCAGAGCAACATCATGACTGTTATCAAGTACAAGTTATCAATCTGTAAGAAACAAAGCTGTGAATCATGCATGGCAGAAAAGTTTTCCTTCTCACACCAGACAAAGTGTAGCACTCTCTGGAGACGTCGTCGTCACTAAACCCATTACACTTTTCTCCTTTAAATAAACTCCACGTCCACGCGTATAGCTTACCATTTCCCAAATTTCTAACAAAATCAACATAAAAGTCAATCAAAACAGGGCATAAAACTTTACCGCCCCTATAAAACATCCCATTGTGCACATGTATAACTTTTGACAGTTCATTCTTCCTTCCTTTCTCTATCCATTACCTTCATATTACATGATATGTACTTTTAAATCGATTCCTTCCACAAAACCGACATTCATTCTCCTTTCTCTCTCCCGATGCATACATTCCAGAAAAAAAGCCCTCTACTTTGGATCGAAAAACAGGCGTGGAGCCATATTATTTTAAGCTTACTGAAAGCAAATAACCTAGAACTAACGTTTTCTTCTTATTATTCTTCTCTCTTATAATAAGGTTGGCCTTAACACGTCTCTTTCCCTGGAAGCGTGATGAAGGTAAAAGTACTATAAAAAGTACTCCAACCATGTTGTCTGCCTTTTCCACCCGCTTGTTTTCTGAGACGCCCAAAAAATATGTTTCAGTCTTCCCACAAAGCCTTACCAACTACACACCTTGATATTCCTTGATATTGCCTGCAACAACATTCCACCTCTGAAAATCTCCTTGTACAAAAGGAAAATGTCAAAATTGCATGAAAACAGCAGCAGTAGCGCTAGCATTTAGGTACTTATACAAACTTCCTCGACAGTCCATTGCTCAACACCACCACCAACCACTCAAACCTTGTAGCTCACAGTGTGTGAAAAAGCAAGAGAAAACCTAAAAGCTTTATAGTGACTTGTTTTCTGATGTCAAGTCAAAAACTTGGTTGATGGTGATGTATGTATGGCTTCTAAAAATCTCCAAATGTACCGTGTTTTTATCACCCATATATTATACAACTACACTGCTACTTTAGTAGCGTTTACAAGCTTTTCCCCTAGTTTCTGCATTTTCCAATCCCAATCAATGGAAACCAGTTTCAGCTCGAAAAGTCGGTAGAATTCCATTGCAAAACAAACTTGAGCGCATACCATTTGCTTCAGTCAGTCAAGTAAACGTCAAACGAGAAAATGGAAAAGGCAAATTAAAGCAGCGGACCGACAAGAGTCTTTTCTAGTGCGTGCGCATTACAGACAAGCTATTTAAGCTTAACCATTACAAAAATCGTGGAAAGAAAGGTGCATAATAATTACATAAAGCGAGGTACCTCCACGATCAAAATATACACAACATAGTACACGAACCAAGTTTGCCAATTTGGCATACCTACACACAAACCCAACAACATCGTTATCACTATCAACAGCAAAGTTCTCTCTCTCTCGCACTTTCGGAAAACGCTCGTTCATCGTTTCTCTCTCGCGTTCCTCTCGTGATCTATTATTGAGAATGGACAAGGCAAGGTCGTCTGTTTTTATATTTGCAAATTCAATATTTCATCATCAACACCAAGTCCGAAAGTCAGAGCTGTCATCATTATCACCACCAAGATTTGTCGGTACCAGTCAGTGTAGCATGATTATACATTACTTATTTCTACACAACCATAGAACCATATCACCCATTACCCATATTTTATTCAATCAGTTTCGTTGATTGATCTAGTTGTCTCGTTTTTATATATACTCGCAATTGGTATTCAATTCAGATAATATAATATTATTATGCATACATGATGACGTTTCCCCACATTATTTATGTGGAATGTGCACATGAATAAAAATACGCGATGATAATGGTAACGATGATGGTAGGCTTTTGTTGATAATGCAGTGATGGATATTATTGTACTTTATGCAGCAGGCAGACAAGCACAAAGGGAAAAGAGACCTCAACCTTCAAAACCATTAGTAATACCCATAATACAACAAAAAAACAACAACACCAAACGAGTCAACCCGCACAAACAAGTCTAGTGTTGAACCACTTTGTACTCATCCTCATGATAATATTTAGGTATGCCCATTACACAAGTCCAAAAATAAAATTCCATAAAAGATTACCATTACTATTACGCTGCAACTACATCATACGAGTTAATAAACTTGAGGAGGGTGCTCTTTGATAAAAAACGTTCTAGCTAGCCACTGAGCAAAAGTCACCATAATATACATTGACGCTCTTAAAAGTGGTCATATAACTAATACCCCACGATAAATTATGATAGCCTCTGCGTCAATTTTGTCATGTCGTAAAATAGCAAGTGTGTTTGTGCATTATAACCCACTGACATTTTCGCTGTACACACATGAATGCAGTGAGAAAAACGTCACCAGCAAAAAACTGACTTTTTTTGTTGTGTTTGGTCGTTACTTGGAGGAGTTAGTTGGCTGGTTGCATGTAAATAGTACGTAAATATTCCATGTGCATGCCTTATTAAGGCAGGAATTATTAGGCATTGTGTGTGTGCGTGCTTGAAAAAGAGGATGCCATTTAATACAGTGCTATGTGGATGATGGCTAGAGGAGGAGGAAGGGCAACAATGAGCAAAAATATCCTTGAAGTTTGCCTTGACTTGACAAGTACAAGCCACCAGTCAGTCAGACATACAAAAGAGTTTCATCTCTCGTTATGCTTGTTTTGCTGTTTTTCAGCAAAAACACATCCCTCTTCTGCATACCTAACCATACAAAATGTCCATGATACAGAACACTAGCATGAAGTAACACACAATTTGGTAATATGCATAACAAAACACCAAGATTACAAGCAGAGAAGCTTTTTTTCTGAAGAGGTGCAAAAAAGGCTTGGTATGTGCACACACTAAACTGCTCTTCAAGCTTTTCGTTTTAAGTAATTACAACAAAATTGAGCAATGAGAGTGCAGGCAGCGGTAGTCGTTTGCATTATGTTGTGTTGGGGTATTAAAATAATCTTTATTTTTGGAAAAGACGCAACACGCGTGCAGTGATTCCAGTAAACATGATAAAAGCTCTGGAATGAATGAATGTCAAGATTATAAAAATGTTATGGAGTGTTTTTTACAACTGTTTATATTATGCACAAAAGTCACGTTGAATTTTATGCCTGAAACAACTTGAGACGTTTTTAGCTCTACTCATACACTAGAGAGTTCTAGGCTATTTCATAGTATAAAGATTCTGTAATGACGTGCACAAGTTTGTTCTCCAGCTACTCGAACACTGAAGGGGTTAAAGTGCAAAGGTAATTTTGCACAACAACACAGTAAATTCGTTTATAATCCTCCAAGATGTTTAATAATCTGTCTGAAATTAAATAAATCATAAAGCTGAAGTTTTTATATCCATTTATGCTTTTATGTCTCATTTCTTTGTATGCCAAAAACCATAGATCAAGCACATTTTAGATATTATCATGTCAGCAGTACAAACGGATATATAATATAAACGCATTGTAGACGACAACGCATAAAAGAAAAGTATAGCATATATATAGCAATCGCCATTAACTTGCAAATAAAGAGCTAAGATTGAACATTCGCCATTAAATACCAAGACTGTGTTACATAAAGACTGTTAAACTGCAGTCAATGAGGAGCCATTACCTTTTCCAAACCTTTTGGAGTTACTATCTATCATTGTTCAGGATAAATAAATTATAGTACCTAACTAACGTCAAGTCAAAGTCAAATCATATGAGTTTATGCATCTATAAAACTGACAGATTCCTACCCATAATCACAGTGAGTGAGTAAACTATGTATTTTCGCTGCAAAAATCTGTATACTGTCTGATACTGGTAAGCTTGAAAACAGGACCAATAAGGAAGAGAAAAACGTAATAATATTATTGCTTAACACACAGACCAACAGCAGCATCACCATCATCGCAGACATTCAGGGTCATCAGAGTGCTAAATCGCTTTTCGCAAATAAGTTTTGCTTTGTGATGATGATGATACGATGAGCTCCTGCTCAACTAACTTCTCCTTTTCGCAGGTATATCAGGTTTACTATCTCCCTTATTTCGTCATCGGCATATCATCATCATCATCACCTCTCTGCTAAAACCACAAGCAGTTTTCTTATCTCCACCATGATCCACTTGTAATTCTACTTACTATTTTACCGACTACTGCTCTTGCTACACTATGTCCATTCAAAAATGCAAAAAGCTTGTTATCTTTCTTGCCATTTACAAAGCCTCGCGCACACAGGAAATCTCGCAATTTTTCTCCATTAAAAATTCCCTTTACTTCATTTGACAGCACCATTACTTCTGTCTTGAAAAGTTGGCTTTTAAATGCATACGTCCATGGAAAAGAAAAAGAGAAAAAACGCTTGGCATGTCTATAAAAACTGTTTTGGTTCAACCAACAAAAGCATACAAAATAGGTAGCTCATTCTTGCACCACAGCAATGTTTCTCATGGTCCACCATCCCATGAATCGATCAAGTTACGTACATTCGTTGGATTTACTCGCATTACACAAACTTGGTGGCAGAAAAGAGTATGTTATCTGCATTACCAAATACCAGACCTACATACCTTGACTTGGAGTGACCTACATATCATGAAAACAGCAACATAGCCAAAAACGAGTTGGTTTGCTCAAACTCGCTCTACTCACACACTTTTTCTCCAGCAAGCAGAATCCAGGGCGTATCAACCAACCAACAGGATTTTTTATTAGCGCCGAGCAACGATGCTGGGAATTCTGGAGTTGCTCTCTCCCTGTCTACTCGCAACACTACTGGAGAAACAGACTTTGCTTGTGGATTTTCTGCGTACATTCTTATGTGTTGCGAGCATGTGTGTGTATTACTTATACCAACCATGATTTTCAAATCTCCCTATATGTCCAGCATCACACAGCTCGACATATTTAGCGAATGCAAAACTAAGCTAGGCTGGCAAGCAAGACTTGTTTTATTGGACACTATAGTCAGTAGCTTTTGGGTATGTACGTTTTTTATGGAAAAATATCATGTTCTCCGGTTGTGTTATACATGCCACAGTTCAATTTTTATACCCATGTTTGGCTACTTTGTTGGTGTTTCTGTTGGGAGAGTATATAAAAAGATACTATCTTTACAGGAAAGATGTTCTTCATGGTCATGGTCAAGATAAGTGGGCTTGAAGTAGTATGTGAAGTTATTTCTTAATTACATGATGATGTTCCATATTTGCGGATAATTATGCTGCAATATTGTTCCACATTGTGGTTGCTGCTGGAACTGGAAAGATAAAAGTTGAACATTTTTACTACGCACATTTTTCTCTTCCCTCTATTCTTAATGATCACAAACAAAATGCTAATAAATACTGGTATTCCAGACTAACTTTATTATTTACATAACTTTTCCGATTAAGTAACACGCATATTTTTTTACGTATTTATACAATAAAATGACTAGATTTCTTTTGTGAACAAGTCAAGTTTTTTTGTTGAGCGTCTCAAAGAGTTATGCGATTGTACCTGTATCAACAAACATTTCATAGAACCAGGTTGTATTTATTACATCGCAACAGCAAACCTGACCAGAAAAATTGTAACGCAAATTAATACACGCGCAGACAAAATGAGCATGTTTCATAGTCACATTTCATTACTAAAATTATGTTACTTTACTCGCTCTAGAACGAGTCAAGGTTTTTGTGAAAATATCCCCAACCTGTGCGCCTGACTACCTCGATTTTCTGTCAGCAGCATAATGATATTGCTCTTGCACCTTGCACCTCACCTACTAAAAAAGTACAAAGGCACACACACGCAGTAACAACAGAACAGACCAACAATGTGTTACTTAAAATGACAGACAAGTAAGGTTATCCGTGACCGTGATTACCAGAATGCATCTTTTTCCCCGTACTTTAGCGGCAGCAATAGTACAAGGATCCTACAAAAGCCTGCTTACTGAGGGCTAACCTTTAAAAAGTGCTAAAACCTGATTGCATGTGCAAATGTGATGATTTGTTCAATGCGGCAAAAAAGGCAATTGTTGTACAGAGAGAACAAGGGTATAAAAATATAAAAACTGCCTAAAACGAAAGAAACTGCAGCATGAACCAGATGAACCCATACACGTACGTTCAGATTGATACATTAGGATTCAAGCAAAATAGATTTTTAGACTTTAGGCCCACGCCCATGACATAATCATCAAAATAGCCGAGTTAAACATCATCCAAAAACAGTGATGGGCAGAGAAACTCTCCTCCTATACAGCAGAAGCAGACATACCAAAAGCATTATTCAAGTTTAATACTATGGACTGATGGTTGTTCATCTTCTCAACTTGAATAGTCACTCATCTCATTAAAATTTATTTTACAAGTGAATCAATACCTGATGTTGAACGTAATTACAAAGAAGACCATCACACAGAATCAGCGCGTCATCGTCATTTTTCTGGCGTCTTAACGCTCTACCCGAATAAAATGCATAAACCAAAAACGTATTTATTTATCTGTCAAAAAGTTGACAGAAGCAGTTGAAGCGTCAGTGAAAAAGAACTGCAACAACACTGCAGTATATATATGTTTCATTGAAAAACCTGTATATGTGAACTTTAGAACATCATGATACTGGTAGCTGTTATTCCACGTTCCGATGTGATCAACAAGGATGTAGCCTATAACGAGCAATGATTCTTTATATCTTCATGTGATCAACACAAAAAAAAAGCTTTGCATTCATCGCAGCAGCACAGAGTTTGCAACCATGTTATTGAGACTATTGGGAGTACAACAAGATTAGAGACGAACATCTTTCAAAATCACAAATCATGGTTGACATATCATGTGTACGTTCTGGTAGAACTGGCGTACTTACTTTTTTTGTTGGTGATGCTGTATCAGCAAATTTTGCAAAGCTAACGAACATACACTCTACCGAATCTGGATCATCTCTTTTATTAGAATAGCAATTTACTTTTATACAGCCAATATAATGCATGTGTGTATACCTACGTCTTTGGTGCACTTGTTTCGGGATAATGTAATTCTAAGTCTGTCGTTTAATGACAAAATCAAATAAATAACGATCTCTCAACCAGCCAACCAGCCTGGTTGACGTTTCCCTAAGGCCAATCTCATTCTGAATCACTTGAGACTTGCCACGACCACAACTGCTCCTGTCTAGCTAAAACCTCTATAAAGTAAAACTTGGAAAATATAGGCTGAATGGCTGAAAGCATTCTTTCTTTTTCTCTTCAGCGCATACTTCATCCATCTGCGTATTTTTCCATTTGCCAAATAAACAGAGTATCAAGTTTTCAAAGAAAAAGCAATTTAATACATCTTTTAATCGCACACCCATACAAAACAGCCATATTTTTAATCATTTTGATATTTCGAGGGAATCCGACATCGAGAGAACGAGAATTCAAAGGAAAACTGAAAATTTTCCTCTGCAAATCTCGGATGAAAACAGAGAAACGCATAGATGGTAATATTAAGCAAAGAAAATGCTTGGAACGAAACGTTCAGCCAAAGTTCTCTGCTGCTGAACACCAACATCTCTCTTCACACCACACATAGCAGTCCAAAATGTTGAATGTAACAGTCGTATGGAGTCGTCTCAAGTCGTATGTAGCGTAAATGAGCCGACGAGTGAAGAGAAAGGCAGCAGTGAGAGAAAGAGATGTGAGTGTGCATATATAAAATACACAAGACATGAAAATGTTTCTAGTTGGCACTTTCAGAGAGGAGAAATAGTGTGGTTCTCTCTCATCTCATCGTTCCATATATGAACCATCAAAACTAGACAAAACTGGAGTAGTAGTCTTGTAGTGTGTGCGCCTTTAAATATAATATGTCATAGTCGTAACCATTAGAATAAAAGAACTTTATACACAGTTTGCTACCAAAAGCATATCAATATAGCAGTTTTGCCAACTGAACCGGGGAAATGTCACCAAAAGATGTGATGTTGAATGAGAGGCGAGAAAAGAAGAAGCGCAAAATGCGTCAAACGTCTCTCTCTCTCTTGGCCGTATACTATGAGAAATGAATGGTGTTTTGGAGAAGTAGGAAGGTCTTTTACAAAAGCATCAAAGCGTACATATATTCTGTGATTACTACAAAGTTGAAAGTAATTTCAACACTACTGCAGTTATAATGTTTTCTTCTGGCCCATCTCAACACACTGCTTTTTTAACTCTTAACTCAGACAGACATATTAAATTGTGCAACCAACTGCGCTTATAAATGAGAACCAAGATAACAGATTAAATATGCTCGTCGACTGCTTGAAAATGGCATTTTAAACATTCTTTCGTATTGAAGAGACGAAGAAAGGCTAAAGTGTGGAAGCTTTATACACGGTCCATTTAAGCACTATTATAAATTGTAAGCAGTCAAGAGGATAGTTTTAGTTTGCCAGTGTGTGTTGCCCTGTAGTTCTCTTCACCGACAGAAGGCAAACGACCAAGAAATACAAAGTATGCGGTTCTCTCCTTCTCGCCGTTGGTGCTTTCAATGATATCCTTTTCTTCCTTAAGCTTTCCTGAATTAACCTATAACTTAATCTGAAAACAGCAATAATAAAACTAACACTTTTGTCTGTGTGGGCTATCTTCTCGTAGGAAAAGTGGGATTGGATGTTTTGGTAATTTAAACTCGTCTATGTGCATTCCCCTTTTTATTAGTACTCTGTATTTATCGGATTAAGTAATGTAGGCTTAAAGACGAGATGCAGTACATGTATAAAGCGTGCGATAGCTTTATGGGAAAAATGTTGTCGTGTTTAATAATATGGCTTGTTGCCACTTGTACATTGACAGAAAATTTGTTATCCGCACAAAAAACTATGAGGTCATCTTTACATTATGACTTTTACCGCTTGTGTACAGATTGCCGTCCATGCAAGCAGATGAAAGAAAACTAAGCCTTTTCGACCAAAAAATCTACCAGCACACAAATCCACAACAATTTACACATCCTTCACTTTCGTGGACCGCATTAAAAGTGAAAAAAATACTTGTGTAGTGTTTGCGCTCCACTGATTTCGTGGCTCAAGCAAACAGGATGAAGCTTAAGTCAAGTGAAAGTAAAAAACGTAAACAATCTCAAAGCGGGATGTAGACTACACGGTTGTTGGTTTATATTTGTCCTCCTTCTGAAGAGCGTACAGATAGTTTCTCTTCGTTTCTTTCTCCTTTTAAAAACGCGGTTACCATTATAATCTGCTTGTACAACCTACCCTATACCAATTACGTGGAGTTGAATAACATGGACCATATCTACCCCGAGAAAATGTTAAAATTTTGTAAAATATTCAAAATACAAAGTAGAGAGAGAACGCAAACAAAAATAATAAATGTCAAGCAATCCTTTATTTATACATGTATCTCGTAAAAAAATCTGTCTTTTTAGAGGAAACAAAGTTGACGCTTTCTAAAGATTACGTAAACAATCTGACGTTGGTTTACAAAGTTGCACGTTACTGTTGCATGCTTAGATGAACATTACATTTGCATTCTCTCAGCGTACATATACGATTATCAAACTTTTTTATTACTCGTCTGTTATTGCAAGAAATAGTTTTGAATACACGTTTTTTCTGATGATTACATGATTATGCGCATTTTATTTCCAACGACGGGAATATCATGGACACAAGATGATATAGGGAACGGGTCCTACGTCATGTCAAATCACAAAGAAAATAAACGAGATTACATGCAAAATGGAAAAAAATGATAATAAATTTTTCCAGCTATAGATGCATGGATAATATTATCATGAAATGAATAAAAGAGAGCGTCAGTATCATCATCATCAGAAGCATCAAAAGTTATTACTACAAGAATCTTGGGTATAATATTTTGGCTTCATTTTCATTTCGTTTTCTAATAAAGGCTTAACCTTTCCAAGAGAATAGAGAGAATGGAATACCAAAATAAAATACGAACTCGATATGGAGTGAACGTAAATCCTGTCATGTTTCAATATTATTTTTATATCCTCCGTAAAGATATTATCATTTCTGTATCAATCGAAAAGTAACCACAAAGAAAAGAGTATTATAATAGAGCGAAATTCTAATTTTATCATAAGATGAAATAATAATAATATAGCATACCATGCTGTTTGGTTAGTTAGATGAACCTTGACTTGATCTTGGAATATTTTTTTTGTTTCTCTTGAGAGTGTGCGTACACAAACAAATATATCAACAAGCAAACGTTCACGTTTACTTGCTCCGAGCAAATTATGTTCTTGTCATTACCAAGTATTTTTCCAGTCTACTGGAGAGCTTTAAAGACAAAACAAAAGGAGTACAAATTTATACACACTCGCACAAGCTATCAAAAGGGTTTAAGCAAGAACATGATGATGACTGACACTGCAGTGGAGTAGCAAGAAAAGCATGTCAGCCGCATAAAATATAAATGATTTCAGGTACCTATCGAAGTAGACAAGAAAAGGCTCATTTTTTATGCTTTCATCCCGAATTATTGAAAGAAGCCCGTGCAAATCAAGTCTGGTTGAGTGCGGACATCCCAATCTATAGAACAGCGACACGCTGCATAATCATAATGATACGAAAGCCACAAATCCATATATTCAACACATATATATTCTATTCACATGGGATGTTGCACACTAGCACTATTACTTGGATAATAATTGATTCAAGACTAGGGCATAAAAGATGGTTTCCAATAAAACATGACATGTACCTAAGTGTGCAAAAAATGTTCACACGAGACATATCGAAAGGAATATCATTATAGGGAAGACGCATCAACAATGAACGACGACGACAAGAGCGACGGCAGAGTTTCAACCAGCAGCAGAAACAGCCTCTTCTTCCAAGTACACAAAAGCTCTTCTTCTTTTGCAGAAAAGAGTTGGTGGGACTCTCTCTAGAGCCTCGCCTTCTCGTCGTCGTCGCACACACAATGTATATAAATCCTAGATGTTTTCCACTCTGAGCAACACATACACACATGTAATATAGCCATTCGTTTTTTATAGAATGGCAACAGCAACAACAAATCGACCGACATGGACTATAATACAGCGAAGAGACCATCATCATCTCGACGATTCTCCTTCCAACAACTTCTCTGCTGCTAGCTTCTGTTGCTGCTGTGCTGCTTGGCATCCATGCTTCGCCGCTACTTTTCCCTGTCTCTCTTAAAGAACATTTTCGCAAAATGTAGGCCAGGGTCTTTTCTATAATAATATGAAGTTTGCAAAGTCGTTTCCACTTTGTATGAATTATATAAAAGATTCTGTGGAGCACGTCGTCGTCTACAGCTATACCTACCATATAAAAAGCCCGATACTTTTAAGAATACTAATAGGGAAAGTATATGCCCATTTTGTCTGTGTGTGTGTGTGTACCTATATATCATTCACAACAAAGCAAGGCACATGAAGAGTTCCTGCACAGAATCCCTATTCTATCCTTGCTCTCTGCGTTAGAATTCTCTCCTGTCTCCTTCTATTCGTTTCTACTCTTGCTCCACTAAAACTTGTGCCACTGCAGCAACAGCGATCGAATAAAACCTTCAGTTTCACACAAGATTATTACGCGTACATGTTTTCTGCCTTGATTATATTACACGTTTTCATACAACCACACTACCTTGTAAAACTGTTACAGTTTTCTGCTGTGCCCAACGCAAGATTACACAGCAAAATGCCTGTTGTGAAGCCTAGCCCAACATCAAAATCTCTCACGATGACAAGTTGTTAGAGAGAGGCAAAATTGTGTGTATTACTTAACCTACTATTTACTATATAGCATCGAAACATTCTCATGCAAACCAATATTACAAGACATCATCATCGTCACCAAAACGAAAACGGAGAGACTTTTGTTGTTTTCATCTGCTGAAACTATAGGCTATATGCAATACACACAGAAACGGGAAATTGAGTGAGAATTTTTGCTATTGTTATTTTATTCCGCTTCTTACAATGACAAAACACTACAACAAGATTATCGACAATTCCGTCCGTACACAACTGTAAGCATTGTTTATTCCCATCAGCCTTCTACACATGCTATTCCATCCACATCTTTGTTTGGACACTTACCACTACTTACTCACTTTACTCCGTACACTTTACAGCTTGTGTACACAACAAAAGCTGAACTGACAAAGTGGAAATGGAAATGATTTTCCTTTCAACAAAGGAAAACGACCGACAGATCCCAGGCTTTTATGGCTGTAGCACATAACACCGCAATTTAGCATCATCATGAAAATGCAGAGACGCACATGCTTTTTCAATGTTGTTGTTGTTGTTCACGGTAAAGTATATAAAATTATTTGGGTAGTGATGAGAGGAGGGAGAATAACGAAAAGATAATAACAATAAAGTGAAACGTGCATGCATACGATATTATGTTATGCATACCACCACCGCCTGGTATTTTAGCTCTAAAAACCTCATGATCATCATTATTTTCCTCTGTACTAGGTGCTCCTGGCAAACAAAAAACTTTTTCTCTTGCAGACATTGTCTTTTTAAGTCAGGGAGTTTTCATAGTAGTTAGCAGACATGCACACACACACACAAGATTTTTTATGTTGTTTGCCTTGCTTAGCCTTGCCGTGAGTCTCTTTTTATACGATAATAAGTATGCATAACATAACCTACCTAAATATCTCTTCCCCACTTGTTCGCAACAACAAAAAAGTTTGCGCACATTACACACACACGTTTTTAGGCATGCCTGTGAGAAAATTGTGTTTTTAGCAAACCCATTAACAATGCATTCCTGATTAGTAAATTTAGTAATAGTAATAATATAATAGGCCAACGACAAGAAGAGTAAGTAATGAGATTACAGCAGCAGAGTCTTGTGTCCTCCCTGTCTGATATTGTCACAAGAGGTAAAGTGCTTATTATGCTCCTCCTGGCGAAATAAAAATCCTGCTTGTGGCGACAGTGGTTGTAAATCTGAAGCAGATGTCTACCCTTACTAAGCAGGGAGGATAAAGCCTAAACACTAAAAGAGGAGTTTTTACCTTCCTTTTGTTTTCTAGCGTTATATTGGTTTTATTGGTAGTAGGTAAAGTTTTATTTGGGAACAGTCTCATGTTTCAGCAGAGACGCAGCCACAGTAGCTCATTAGCAAAAAAGTTAATGGTAACAACGCTACTTGGATGATAATGAGCGCTTCGTTTGTGTCCGCTTGCTAGTATAGAAGCAAACTAAAGAGCTTCTTTTTTTGTGTCTGAAAATTATCGACGCCAATTTAACTCGCTCATCTCAGGTGTAATCACAGGAAACGTTATGCTAACAGACCCTTTCTCATCCTTGTAGGTTACGTAATCTCAAATATTAACAAACTGTCGTTATCACACTATTCTAACGCTTCTGGTATTGGTAACAGCGTAAAAATGGAAAACGTTGGACTCTACACGAATACGTATCATCTCATTTATATTACCTATATTTTACATGAACTCTTTTAAAAGGAAAGGTCAACTATAGCATCCAGCATTATTACTCGCATTGTCCCTGTACTTGTTCTTTTTCCACTAATAAAAATACTAAACAAATTGACAAAAAATAATAAATACTGGTAGCATTCTCTCAGTTTCTGAATTTTGTCTAGAAAGCAACAAACAAGCTTCTTTGATACAATAATGATAATAAAATTGCAAACGGTTGCAGTAGTTGGTAGTTTGATAGAAACTTTATCACCAATCTGTCTACTGGGGATATTGAATTCTCCCTTGGTGCGTTTTAAGATCGCACACAGTCAGCAAAACAATCTCCATAATATTATTCTCATGATGTAACTAACTACCGCTGCTGTGTCCTTGCTCGTAAGACATTTATCGCTCTGTTTTCGTATTGATAGTTATCTCGAACAGCAATCGTTGTTGTTCTACACCAGCGAGAAACGTAATATCCTGCGCCAAGAGAAATATATGTTTGCACGATTTTCGCTAAAAGCTTGTTGTGCTCGCACAAAAAAACATAATGTACTCTTCTTTCTTTGTACGAATTTCATTATCTCGATGCTTTTAAACCTTGCCAGACTAACGAGGT
Source organism: Entomobrya proxima (assembly GCA_029691765.1). Taxonomy (NCBI): domain Eukaryota; kingdom Metazoa; phylum Arthropoda; class Collembola; order Entomobryomorpha; family Entomobryidae; genus Entomobrya; species Entomobrya proxima. Next base: position 10,541,895 of record CM056170.1, on the reverse strand, counting down.
ATTTACACTCATAGTACCAGGATCATTGAAATAAAAACAAAAAGTAGACTCGTGCTCTATACCACCTAATCTTGTCACGATCACCTTGGCCCAAGTCTTTCAAGAAAGTACATTACTATTACATACCCTCTTATAAACTGCGGCATGATACACGAGTTTTGCTATGCACTTGTCTTTATGCTACCTTTTGACTGGACAAAAAGTTTTTTAAATTGCGTGATAGTCTCTTGTATTATTCTCTCTGGGTAATAATCATAATCAAGTTGAATTCCGCTTTCATCCAGCTGCCGCATGACTTCTAGTGGTTTGGTGCACAATTATCATATTTTTAAAAGCACTAGGCATACTTAGCACTTCATACATGGCTAAACATTCGGAAAAAAAACTAGACAGACAAGACGTAACAACCTTGCAACACAGTATGGAAAATTAAACGTCAAACCAGCGTAACCACTATATGCTAACACTTTTATGTAATGTACCTCACAGCGGACTAACATTTTCTTTTCTGTCAGCCAACCTAATTATTCTATTTCTTCACCCACTTTCTCGTTACATAGCCTTTGCAAGCTCCATTCTAAAAAGCATGAAATACTCTGAGATAAGTAAACAAAGGAAAATGCAAAAAATAAATTGATGCACTTGTTCACTCTGAGTGTTTAGGGTATACCTAAATTTCTATTATCATTGCTTCACGCTATTGTTTTGTCTGGCCATTCATCGTATTTTTACTACTTTGTGGAGAATGGAGACGGCATGGTCGTACCTTGCTCCACCAAGCATTAAGATTTTCCAAAAAGATGTGTACATATTGTGTGCGTAAATAAAACAAGAAAATCAGCATTTTAATATTCCACATTCGAGTTTTATGTAACTCCTCCGACGAGCAGACACAATAAAACCCAATTGAAACATAAACATGTTAAACCATCTTGCAATATTATAAAATTTGCAAAAAGGGAAATAAGCATGGACGAGTAAAGATATGCATACCCCAGTGCACCAAATAAGTGAAAAAATTCAGTGGATTGCCAGCTGTCGAATTATTTTTCTGTGTGATTGTTTTGAGGAGAGTAGCAGTTATAAAATTATAATTACAGTAAGCATATCAAGTTGCATTTTTGCCATTCGTTTACAAGATGACTATACGTTCATTTGTTATTATTTCCAAGTTGTGTACGATTGCTTGCGAATTCGTCGGAACATTGGCTGTTTTGTTGTGGTTTCAGAGACAAAGCGATTTTCTCATGCTGACCACGACGCTGTGGTAGCCGATAAAATGGCCAAATGGTTAACATGTACATATTTAACAATTGTGGTTCTCATTTAGATAAGCTTCGCAAGAAGTAAACATGCAACTGCTACGCAAAAAAAGTTCCAAAGTAAAGCCGTGGTAATTGAGGAAGATAAAAGCGTATATGGCGATCTCTCTCTGAGGACGCAAACAAAAGCCTACTTCTGAAAGAGAGCATATACATTAATGGTAACCGGATGCGCTTTGTCTAGAAAATTAATATGCTTTAAAACAGACAAAATAAAAATAATCCTTCAATTCGTCGCAAAAACAAGTTAAAGCTTCACTAATTGCATGCATGCTCGTTCCTACAAAATATACAGCAGCTTTAATAGCGTCATCGTATCATGGAAAAAACCTTTCGACCAAGCAGGCACGTTGCACATTGCGTAGTCGTGAAACTTGTCAAAAGCATACACAAATATCATCATCGATAGTAAGACATTAGCACACAACGAAAATGGCAAAATGACAAATGTCATCAGTAGGGCAACTTTTCAGCAACACCATTTCTCAACCTAGTTTTGTTCATAAAGATCATCGCGCACCATGATCAAAACGTCACCATCCTGACTTTGCCCAATCATCGACGACAAAATCAATTCAAAATAATGTTTTATTTGCTTCGTTGTGTCATGTCGCTTGAGTCGCGAAATCAATTAGACTATACACTACACACGGAAGATTGATAAGATATGAGAGCAAATACCAAAACAGTTTGACTGAGACTTTAAAAAGGCTAATCGCTTTCCAGATAACAACCGAAATTGCGTTGTAGCTGCAATGAAACTTTTTAAAAAAATGCATACAAAGTATTGACTATAAATATACATAACTACTATACGCTTTTTTATTTCAAAAATGTACCCAGACATTTATGAAAATGTCAATGATTATATTATGGTTCACGTAATAGCGTAATAATATATATACTACGCATGTGTGCATTGATTGACCTTTTGGGGTGAGCCAGCATATGAGATAAGGAAAATCTTTTCGAAACACGGCTTCATGAATGCATTCCAGTCATTTTGAAAAAATCAGAAAATCGGCAGTTTTTCAAATGTGGAGTAGCATACCAGGATCGTAGCAAAATGTTTTGTCTAGCGAAACATTCACGTCCCATGTGCAAGCAAGTCTGTCACCATGCAAAGGAGAAGAAACACTTAATCGCTCTCCACATGCATGTCCACCAACACCGTCAAAACGAGGAAATAAAATTCAGCAAGATCCTTGACAGATTTTGTGATGGTGCAGAAGTAAAAATGGCTCGTCTTCAAGATTCACGAGAATGACGATAAAGCAATGATCCTCGCATTATCCCAAATCGTTGAAATACATGTGTATACAAAGTACTACGACCCACACCCAAATGTTTCATGCCATGATGAATTGCAAATTACATTTGTTATCCACCCGCGCATAAACCATTCCATGCAACGAAATAGGTATACACCCTTCATGACACTTTGTACGCGTTATCTTTTAGATTACATCCATTGCCATGATCAAATCAGAGAACTAATCAGATGCAGACAGTAATATAAAATAAAGCATTTTTTATTCTAAAAAAACTAATTTGTGGTTGTTTCTCTAGAAAAACACGCAATAATGAACACTATAGCCAAAGTGTGTGGGGAAATGTAATAAAATGCTTAACTCTTACTGACAGTTGTCCCTTTAATGCAAATACTAATATGTAGGCTAAATGGCTTTGACGGCAAACTCACGACACGGGATTCTGGTAGTGTTGGCTCTGCTATTCCTCTCATCGTAGAATGAATGAAAATGATAGAGTAATTGCAGAAACACTTTTGATACAAGTCATCATGATCATTGCTTCTTTCTTTTAAACTGATCAAAACGCAAACTTTAAGCAGGTTTTTCAGCAAGATCATCTCTATCATCATCCTTTTCATAAAGCAAGGCAACTATAGAAGAGCTTCATTCTTCAAAACCCTCTTGCACACAAGGACTTAGAGAAAAGACATTAGCAAGATATTTTATTATGATATATGGCGATGATGTAAATGAGACCTCCAGCCTTCAGCTTTAATTTCAACAGACTACACAGACGCATGACTAAAAGTCAAAAGAAGGGTTGACTGTTTGCACATGAACCAAGGCAGAAGCAAGTAACAAGTTTGTTTAAAAAATAAAACAGTTGTGTTACAAACGGCAGATTATTGACTAATAAGCGAGTACTTTATCTCTCAGTAAAAACATAATAATATATGGATATATATAAACAGAGAGAGCTTCTTTAGGATTTGGGTTTGACTAGCCGTACTGGTTTTGGTTGTGAAGAAGACCATCTTCTTTTCTTCTTTCTGAGCCTGTCTCTTGATCCTTTTTTAGTGAACAAGACAGGAGGACAAGCAAAAGAATAATGGATACCAAATGTCAAATCCTTTCGCACTTTTGCTTTAACCCATATTTACCGTCACCGTCGACGAAAAAGATGTGACGTAACCTCGCATAATAATAATACTCGTTGGTGTGTGTTGAATCACAATCACGACTATACTACAAGCTGTGGCTAGAAAAAACTACTACTTTCCAACTGCATCCCTAAAATCGTTATCACAAAACTTCATTAGCCAAGGCAAGCATAAACCACTTAACAAGTTTCTTGCAGGCAAAGAGTTTTCAAATTAACTTTTATTCAAACAAAACATGTGACAAAATCTGTCCATAGCACATTTTTAGTAAGGTTATTTGGGCAAGTGTGCAGTTGGTGGTGGCAATGGGGCAAAAATATGTATACCCCTCTAATAATGTGTGTTCATCTTCTTTGAGGGTGGGATGGCAAACTATATGATAAATCCTTCTTTGAAAAAATAAAGAAATAATATTACGTTTCGAACTTACTAAATTATCTCCTCTCGGCTGATTATTGCCTTATATGTATAGAAAAATGCCCTTTAACGAATGTCCACCAACTGCAAGTCGTGAAGCATGTAACATCAAGTGCATAGCCAGCAATCCTTTGTTCTGCTTCATATTTTGTGCGTATTACACCAACGTGCGTGGTGCACCTCATGTGGTATTGCAGCATGCAGCAACATTAATAAGAAGTCGCATATGGTCTTGTTAAAAAAATAAAACGTCACCTCTCCTACAACTACTCATAATTTCAAGAGTTCAAAGAAGACGACATGATGATGATGGTGGCAACACCACCACCACAAGTGGAATTTTATGACATTTTAAAAATGCTTTTGTTCTTGACATGATTTTTATTTTGCCTAAAAGAAGCAAGGCAAATTCGAGCGAAGGATACAATATATGACAGCCAAAACCACCGAGCGACCAGTGACCATTATAGCAAAAAACTGATAAAGTAATTTTGATAATATAGGAAATATATTGGTAGGAGTTTTATATTGGTCATGTCGAATATAATAAAACACTCGTTTATATATGCAGTCGCAAGTTTAAGTTTTTCTTGAGCTTGTTTTTTAGGAGATTAGAAACTTGAACGATAAACCAAGCCACTGTAATTATCAATGACGGCCGAAACTTTGTCTGGCTAGCTATGGATGCAAAAACACCACTTGTGTAGGTATACGTGGTTTATATCGCTCAGAATAATTGATCTATTTGTTTGCGCAAAGGAGAGAAAAATGATTTTTTAAAGATACATAATTGACATGTTAAATATTAAAAAGGATTACAGAAGGAAGGTGGTCCTCGTATATTGCTACATTTCTTAATACAAACTAAACCAACAACAGTCCTATGAATAAATCACATCATCAATAAGAAATGGCAAAGATAATTGTAAGAAAATTAAATAAATTACAGTTGAGAATGGTTTTGAGGTCAGCTTGATGATTGTGTTGGTAATGACTGCGACGCGGCGTTGCAATAACAAGTTCGCAAGAGGCATACGTAACGCTAAGCGCTTGACAGACTGAAGAAGAGGGCTCTACGAATAAAGCTTTTTGGCTGACGATTGCCAGCAAACTTTTTTCTTACTGCGTTTCGTGTGTAGGTGCCAGAAATTGTCAAAATCTCCCCCAAAAAATTGGTAAACTGAAGCAACAATAAGGAAGCAATTTACCTACTAATCACTGACGACTACAATGATCATGATCAATCCTTCAAAAAACTTGAAGTCAAGAAGACCTTCTTCCATTGTTGAATTATATAGCATGTGTGAATCGTCGCCAGTTCTATTTTACATTATCGCGTGGCAAACAAAAGTAAAAATGGCCGTAGCCCATTATGCATCCCCTTTTCTGCATTACATTAAACGTGATAATTGAAATGAATAATTGCTGACTACAAAGTTTAGTTGTGTCGTCTATGAAGGCGTTTGTATTTCAGTTTATAATTGTAATGCAAATTGTGAATCGTATATTTTAGGGGTAGAACGGACAACATTTGTTTTGACAGTTAGTAGGTACGTAGGTAGGTGCGTAAGGTTGGATTCCTGTTGGTACAGAACAAGGCAACGTCACCAAAAAAACAAAAGGGTGCCCATTTAAATTGATTAATTCTCTTTGTGATTGTGTGTCTACGATCACGACAAAGTACCACATGTACCACCAGCTCCACCACTTTTAGATAATCTGCAAAATGTCTCAAGAACAATGCCAAGTCACACAACATTTCATTTCATTATATTTATGTGATATCGTTATAATTACTTGTAGATAGTTTGTTTTAATTAGTATAAAGTAGTCGCGTAAACGGAAGTTTTGATAGCAATAAAATAAATTAATCTGTAAACTGACACTTGAGCAAAAAACAAAGGAGTCAGATAGCTGCGCCATTTCCTAATTACAATCTGGAGACGCGACAACATGAAACATGCAAAACGTCTGAAGCACTGCAAGATAGTTTATGTTATTTATTGCGTCCGTCTATAAAACTGGGGACGTCTATAATCTATACACAAGGATTGGGTTTTTGTCAAGCAGGATCAGAGAAATCGGATTTCATCACGCATGAAATTTTAAAGCCTGCCCTTAGCAATCAGAATATTATGGTGATACCCAATAAAATGCCAAACGAAATCTGACACGACAAGTAAAATTTTACTACTAGACTAAACAAGCGACAGAGAGAAAGATCCCTGAAACGTCAAACCGAATCCACCGTAACTCCAGTTTCGGTGCTATCATCTTTAGATCTTTCGTCAGTGTTTCACTCTGTTCAGTAGTCAGCAGTTGTACGAACACACAACCACAATCATATAATTCCCCAAATATCGACCAAATTCCCCCCAAAAAAACTTTCATTCTTCTCGTTAGTAGTTCTCTGCAAGAAAATACCAAAAGCCGATTTTGTGTTATCCACATCATTTCATTTCTCTCTCTACCCCCACCACTGCTGTTGTTGATATTCTCATGAAAATGTCAAATGCCAGAACAAGGACGAGCCAGAGACTAACAGAGAAGCAGCGCAAGCAACCGTCACATTTGTACTAGGGCTTCTTTCCCCTCATCTTCCTCCTTTCAGCCTTGACGCTCAACAACAAAGTAGTACAACTTTTCTCTCCTCTCTCACTCAGTCAACCAGTTTAGCTAGAAACTTTGTTCCTTCTATGAGCGAGTAAGATGGCATGAGAGAAATGCAAAAACCAACATATCGCCAGCACTAGTACCCAGAAAGTGGAGCTCTTTTGAGCAGTTTCTCCCATAGAATTATTATGGGAAAAGGAAAAAAGCTATGCATGCCATCATATCCAACTTGAACTATCTGGCATTATTACTTGAGCATAGCCCAACGAACGGAAACTTGTTTTTTCTTTCCTTCTCCTTTGCTAGAGCTCTATGGAGAGAAGGACGAGGAATCCGATGAATTTGCTTGCTCCTCCTGCACTAGTAACTGTATTACTTTTGCTCTGTCAGTTTTCCAACATCATGAACTCGGTCAAAATCGTTGCTTGCTTTCGCTTTTGGAATTGGATGATATTGTAGTGTAACGGGAAACGAGACTATTTTCCCTCCTATAAAGCTGCTATATCTGTCGACTATAAAGAAAATGCCAAAATCTTTTCCTCTTTTATCCTTTGCGCTTACCACACTATCCACGGAGCAAACAACATCAGCAGAGAAAAGTCCTTCGTCCTGCCCCGCTTTTGCTTTCTGTGTCTGTGCTGTAAATCAATCTCTCTCTGTATGTGTTCTGGTGACTGTGTGGCTGCTGTGCGGATATCGCAGGAAAAGAAGCAACTAAGTTTTTTTTTGCAAAAACCCTGAAAAAAGAAAAAGGAAGGAAAGATTCCACCTTCCATTTTTTATTATGTTCTTACCTTTACCTATACTTTCGTTTATGACCAGTGAATAGGAAAGGCATTCGCCTGTCCCGAAATGACAGGCAATTTCCATTATTACCTCCCACTACTCGTACCACCTAGCATGCAGAAGAGAACCAAGCACAACAGCAGCAGCAGCAGGTTCAAGCCATTATCCATTCACATTTATAGCGTTGCTCCCTAAACACAGAATGAAATTCCTGAGAGAGGAAAACTGATATATGCGGCAATACGCAAAAGAAGAGATGGATAATATTGTGCTCATCCTCGGCAGTAGTAGCTGCATTTGAAGTGTGTAGTGTTGCTACTGCTAGTTAACAAACGTGGGAAGGAATAAGCAATTTACTTGGTTTCACATTGAGAAAAACCGCAGTTAAAATGACTACACAAGAAGACTAACGACCATGCTCCACATGCTTTATGCAACGCTTCCTGTCATTTGTCTAGTGTATACATATTTCTCTGAGAAATTAATATCGAAAAGTTAACTTTGGCGGTAGTGGCGGTTGAATAGCGAGAAGCAAAAAAGATAACGGTCTCCCAGTTCCAGTTTGCCTTTTTTACTCTGAATAAATTAGCATTTGCCTCTGTGGCCGTTATGTGTAGATTTCAAATTGATCTTATATACAGAATTCTATGTAAATTGAGCAGTGTACTTTTTAAAGGTATCCCCATGCTATGCATTTTTTTCTATCTTGGAGAAAAATGAAAATTACGCTGAAAAAATTCATTTTTATCTCGCCCTTTGATAGTCTCCCTTTCACTCCGTGAAGACACGTTATACCGACACAAAGTTTTAACCAAGTCATGCATAAATTGCATAATTACACACCATGAGGCTTCATTTCATACACGAGAAAGCGTCTTCGCGCAATTTTCGTTAATTTGCAAAGAACAAGTAAAGAGAGTAGTGGAGAGAGTAGAGCGGAATAAAACAGATAAATTAAGATAAAATGCCCTTGTGTTTAAAGCTGTGTGTGACACTTGAGACAAAGTTCGTGGACTAGGACGAGGAAGTCTGTACGACAACAGTCTGTGATGGTATTCAGAGGCAAGACCTCTTTAAACACAAAAGCCCTAAATCCCAAACCAGGGTCAATCTTTCTCCTTTCCAAAAGATGATGATCTTTACATTTTAGGTACCTATATCTTTCCAGCTCACTGAGCATCTCCTGTCAAGGCAAAATTCTCTCGTGCATAAGACTATCATGAAGATGCTCTGCTTTTTGCTATGTTTCGCTAGTTTAATTTGCTTGAATTTACTTGATTACGTTCGCCTGTGAAAAACGAGTTTCTGCGACATTCGTTGTTGAACCCATGTGTTTGTAAATTCTTAATGATCATTTGAAATTAAAAACTCAACTTCCAACACAAAGAGTCCTTTTGCTAGGCATTTTCTGTCTGAATGCCCAAAAAATGTCCATTCCATTTCACAAAACAACAAAGATCTTTCTTCTCATTTCAAAGACAAAATAACAAATAAATTGCACCACACGCATTCAAACTCATCAACACATCACAGATCTGAAAAAAGAATGCATATTATAATGATTATCACATTGGATTGAGCTAGCACAATAATGAACGTTCATAACATGCCAAAAAACCAAAAGGTCGAACACATCTGTCACTTGAACTGAAAATACGATCGACTAGTGTAATTTGCGTGCTTGCATTCAACTCATTTTTTCAGCATGCTCCATCCATTCCAAGAACAGAAGCCAGTAACAGAGAAAAAAGAAAAGAACACCAGTACAGCAGTTCCGTTTCCAATTTTGCAGTGAGTAGTCCCAGACAAGTCAAGTGGGAAAGAAGTACCAGGGCCATGAATCATGAATGAGTGAATGTATAGACATGTGGATCATATTGAATGGAATTCAGCACACATGTTCAACATAATACAATGTATGCTAGAGCTACAATATACTAAATAGCTAGTATATCGACTTCCTTCTAAAATTTTCCTTCTTTTCTTTTTGCTTGCTTGCATAGATTTTGACAAGTAATTTAGCAAGAAACAAGGAGCAAGTGAAGGAAAAACTGTCGTGGTGGTGCATGCACTTACCTAAAGTATGCAATATGAGGTTGAGCTGGGCACAAAAGAGAGGACTATTTTCATGAAAAATGGACGTTTGAAGGACTTTTTCTCATTCCTCTTATTATGATTCTCCTCAACAACCGGAATAGTATAAGTAGTGAGCACACAATTCTTGCATCATCATATGAATATCGACGCAGTCATCCTGCTCATTGAAAGTCATTCTTTTCTGTTCTGCTACAGCTACTCCAAACGACCAGAAAAAAGCGTGTGTGTGGTGCAATATGCAATGCAATAAATAAGAGAGTTAGGAGAGGAAAAAATTGTTAAGCAAAATTTATTGCAGAGCTCAAGGTGAGCCAATAAAGCAAATGGATTTAGTCAGGCAGACATGTAAACTTACATCCATGTCCGTACACACAACACGAAACATTCAATAAAAATCTCCCATTCATGTTCAAACCAAAAAATTATTGTACTTCTGTGGTTGGAAAAAAGTACTTCATTTTTGTATAATTTAGAACGATACAACATGATAAAGCAACAAAAGACTTCCGTGGAGCAAGATAATAAGGCAGCTTCTTCTTTCTTTGTCAGCAACTCATGACATGTGTCTAATCATAATGACTAGTTATAATTACCTCTAGATCTGTTTTGTACTCTCTGTTAATAATCAGTGTACCGATATCGTTATCACGTAAAAAAGTTAATATTGACGCATGTGATCTCCTAATGAAGCTTAACACGTAGTACACTTTTCGTTATTGTGTCTACTAATAAGGTAAACGCACGTAACAAAGTTTGCTTTAGTACATCTTACTATGTTCTGTCTGTGTGCGTATAGGATTTGGATACAAGCTTGTGAGTGTGCAAACTAGAAAAAAGTACTTTGTTCTCGTCGTCACTGGCGTCATTATCGTTATTGCATTTATTAAGAGATAGCTCCAGGAATGATAGGAAATGGGAATAGAGAGCGTTCATCCTTTTTAAAGTTCTGACTGCCACCCACTCGTTTTTTCTGTAACTTTGTTCCCAGAAAATAGCACCATAACCAGGAGCAGAAACTTGAGAGATTCGACAGAACAACAGCACAGAAACTTGATGATAATACAAAAACAAAGTTAAAACGGTGACTAGCATGTTTTTGTAGTACATACATACAATTGGCAGAAAAAATACTATGTGACTTCCGTGTGAGTATTAATTTCACTCGATTTCAAGTGTATAGCCAGCTTCCAACCAGTATGTATGATCCCTCTTTCAGCAAAACGCATTAACGAAAATGTTTTTATTTGTCTCTAGTTGCAAAAACTCTTTCGAGAATAAAAGTGTAGAGAAAAATCAAACCAGGAAACGTACGTAACTTGTGGTGGTGGGTTTTACTTTTGTAGCCCGTCCGTATGGTACGGTGCTATCTTGTTAGTATGTTTTAGAGAAAGACTTTTTCCCGAAACATATGCACATCGTTTATACTAGCGGTTGACAGTTGGTTTGACAGAAGAGCTTTTGGAAAAGAATGTTTTTGACTCTGTGTCAAGTCTTTTTGATGGCGAATGTGTGCACTCTCATAGCTCACGATAGGATAAAGTTAAAAAGCATAGGCATCCATACGTACAAGGCTATTCCGCATTTTGACTCTTCTAATGATGAAAGCACAGTAAAAACAAAGGGAAAACGAGAAGGAAAGGAGCAGAGGGATAAAAACGAGTTTATTATGATGATGTAACTTCTTTTGCTATAAGGATTATACTATGTATTAATGCAGATTTTTATGCTCTCTTATTACTTGTTTGGTAATGGTGAGTCAACCTTTGTGGAATGTTTGCTAAAATAATGGTACAAATGACGACCAGAGATAGTTTGGGTTTCGGGGTACATATGTACACCGAGAAAGTGGAAGGAAACTGTATTAAAACAACGTGATAATATGAGCAATTGTAACAAACGCGTCCCCACATAATCAGCATCATTCCATTCCACACAAGCAAGACACACATTTTGGCTTTTCTGCCAAAATGTAAAGGTACATACGTTAAAGCAGATTTTTAATACCAGAATATATAGTTGCATATAAGACACACTTTACTGGCAACCACGAAAGCTACAAATTTTTCCTTTTATCACCATCTAATATCTATTCCACATGATCAGGATGATGGGGATGATGATCATCCTCCTTCCTTCTCATCTCACTATATCACCATCAAAGTTCACTAAAATGCATTAGCACAAGTGCCAAAAATTCCAACGGAAAATATATTACGGGACGACGGAGGAAGAGAGAGAGAAAAAAAGGAAAAGAGAGAAGACGTGTGTGTATCCTGGCTCCTTCCTTCCTATTTGCACTGGTACTTTCCTTTCCTCCTTGTAAAATGCCTCCTCATTTTTTGTGCTTTCCTTGCAGTAGTGACAATTAAGTCTTATGATTCGATAGATAACACACTCTCTTTTAAAAGCCAATATCATTGCCCAATACCACTGTTGATATACGTACTGGCGCACACACAACAATTTATCTTCTTACGCAAGCATGCCTATACTCTGTCCCTGGCTTATTTCTCTTAATTTCTTTTTTTTTTCTCACTTCAATTCAAAACTTTCGAACACACACTTCCTTCCTACTATTCTTTATGGTTCGTGTTATTGTAGTAAAGTAACATAACAGTGTATCATGGCAGGAGTAACGACGAGCTCTGGTTTAAAAATAGACCATTCTCTGTGAAATCTTTCTCTTGTGAATTGTACTCTAGAGTTTGGTGCTCGAGTTATCTGTTTAAATTGACTTTTGTGTTGTTTTGTACACACAACTAACAACATTCCGTCAAAATTTGTTCCTTCTTTTGTGATGCATTAACTTGTTTATGTATATGACAATGTAAGCTAAAAGAGATCACATGCAAAGAAAAATTATTCAAGAGATTCTCTGACATTTTCTCGGCAATTGAATGGGCATGGCTTTCCTTGTGCTTGCAAAAAAAAATCTCGAATCTGCTAGCAAGCACGAATCTTCTTCGTGTACAAATAATGATGATACGGATATAACACACAATTCTTTATCTGTTCCGACATGAGAAGAACTGTCATTGGATTTGCTACAGGGTAAAGATCTCTAAACGGGTTCAATTCACTCGCATGTAAGCAAAGCAGTAATTACGCTACTTCCTTGAATTTGCTTATCCTCGTGATTTAGCCCGCTAAACAAGGCTATAATCATAAAGCTTTGACAAACTTCTCTGATACTTTCCTCTACTACACCATCATAACGATTATGAAGCACACAAGCTTTGCCATACATTTTCTATATGGCCCTGTGTACTTGAGAGAAACGAAAAATGTCAACTGAACTCCTAATGAATACCAACAAAATGGTGGTGCTCTCTCAAAGAGTTCGAACGCGTGTAGGTAGTTCCAATTTCCCAACACACTATTCCCCGTGTCAAAATTGTCCAAAACTCATATAATATATCCACATAATAAAGTGGCTTTACAGGGTTGCGACAATTCACAAATTTACGGTGGATTGGAGACTATCACCATCATCATCATCACACAAGACAACTGGCATACCAAAAGTATAAAAATTTCATTCAGAGTCCCAAGAGACGCTTTTATCAGCCCAACCTCATCATCCTTGCTCCTTCTATAAAACTATCAAAAGGACAAAAACAATCTTTTTATAAAAAGGACCACTTATCCGTCTTCTCCTTTGCTGGTGCTTGGAGCAGTTTTAGTTTAGGTATTTTACACACAAAACGCTTGTGCATACATATATTACATTAATACAAAACATTCAACATTCCTTTACTTCCTCTTCTATACTGACATTTATATGCTCATTCCTTCTCTCGACAAGGTATAAACAAAATCCTTCATGTACGTCTTTGGTTCTCTCCACCAGAAAAACTTTTTTTTCTCTCTCTCTCACTCCTTTTGACAATAACTTCACCAAAAATAAAACTTTTTCCCCTAATGTCAAATCAGACAAGTTTAAGTATATGTATACAAAGTCATTTGATTTTCTGTTCTGTAAACGCGTCATCACCGCCAGCCGCCATTATCATCGTCATCGGAGAAGCTTAGAGAAAGAATAATATGACTCTTGGTTTTCTGGTACTGAAACCATTATGGTACGACCAACAGTCACAAAAAAGTTAAGAAAGCGATTATTACACGAGCATATCGGCAAAATATATCCAAAGTCACATGAACTTTTTATAAGGAGAGTGCCTGCCGTACAGCAAAAACGTGTGTCGTAACTTGAAAAAGTGAAAACATTTTCAGAGGTGAATTACAGTATTACCAACCTTTTATGCTTATTGCAAATTCTCACATTACAAACGGGATTTTTCCAACGCATAATTCATATTATCAAAGAGGAAAAAATTCACTAAAGCACACCGCATTGAAATATTTCATCGACAGCCAGCTCTACATTTGTTTGATGTTTAACACTCGACCGAGTGCATACTATGCAAATAGTCAGGTAATTTATCAACCAAAGGACGAAGACGACAGACTCCTAAACTGTGATAGCTGATAGTACAGAATTTGTGGAGTAGCGAATGAAATGTCAACTGTCAAAAAAGTTCCAATGCCAAAAAAGACAGCAAGGCAGAGAGTTTGGCAGACAGTTGATGAGAACGCCAACCAGCCGCTCTGTGGCGTATGCAAATAAACACGGAATTTGTATCTAGATTCTAGATAGATGAAGTATGAAAAAATGCTCTGATGAGCATACTAGTTTGTTAGGATTTTTTTCTTCCAAACTAGTAAAAAATGTGTAGACGAAATGAGTTTGTCTGCCAGAATGCAGACAATGTTCTCAGATTAGTTGTGACAAAAGTTGTTAATATTCTCATTAAACTGATATAGTATTCAAAGTTGATAAGACACGGAAAGGAGCGCGAAAAGTTACTACTCACTAAAAGAGCACATTGATAGGTGTACAACTAATGATATCATGTATCATCATCGTTCACCATCATATAGTATTTCTTCGTACACTTCAACCCAAATAAGGAAATGAACAAATATTCAGAGTATCGGTCAGGAAGAACATTGTATTCACATAAAAGGGAGAACTCTAATAGACAGAAGATTAACAAGTCGTCAGAAGCATCAAAAATGGTTAATAGCAATACGCAATACATGGTCTGAAATAAGCTCACGGAAGCCAGAGAGAGAACACAATACAACATTGTACATTCGGTTAGCACCCAACATTTTTTCATCAATCAACGACGTAAACCTTTGCTGGATATTAGCGGTTCGTACTACACAAAACAGAGCAGACATGGGATCGAGTGTCTAGTAATCAATGAAAAATTCATGAATTCACGAAACCTTAGAAAAGAAGCGCGTATATCCCATATGATCTAAATTAAATCAATTTGAGTTTATGCTATGCAAAACCCCATTTACAATAATACATGAAGCATTACTACTACAATTTTACGCGTTGCTTTTGTATGTTGTATGAGAGCACAAAGTATTCCGTTGATTACACACGTAACGTTCCCAGCCATTTTATCACACTTTATCATTATCATATCGTTATTATAATAACCTTATCGTTCACTCTACTGAATAAACTATAAACCAGCAAGCCAACTTTTTTGCTGGACAATTCTACGTGAACATTCTCTAAAGACCATGTATTTACCTCAACATATCCAGATAATGACTCGTGTATACAAAAATTGTACATTTTTATAAATACTTAATGTTATCGTTCATACACTGGTCTCTCACACTCACACATTGTAGCATGCCAGAGTCCGTTGTGGAGTTGGAGTCTGTTGCATGAACTCGTAGAGAAATTGATCTCTTCCCTGCTCCCATTCTTGACACACATATGCTGCAAAAGCAGCAAAAATACCATCGTCATCATCATCGTGTATATATTTGCGCTAATGCCAGCAGTCCAATCCATCCACCAACATAACACTTTTTTGATTTGGCAGGTACGCTAAAGCCTCTGTGAAATGTGTGTGTGGCAATACAACTGTCAACAATCATCATCGTGTTGTCATCATGCTCACTTTACAGAAAACGCATCAGTCAGTGAAATATGCATATTATGCCTGTAAACCGAAATGGAAATAGAATACGCAAGAGTGAGTGAGAATAGCCCAACCCATCCATAAAAAGAGATAAGTCAGGGTCTCATCCCCATCGTCGTAATATTTTATCACTTAAAACTGTGTGTGAACACGTACATAACCCCGACGTAGTGAATAATATGTAGGTAAACATAAACTAACAGCAATAATGACAATATGTAATGCAAATAGAAAGGGAAAACAGAAAAGTTTCCTTGATGAGACAAATATTCATGTAATAATACGGCCCGTTGTAGCCTTCTACAGCTAAAACCGTCATTAACATCAGTCTGCTTCATCCTTGCTGGTCGATATTTATACTCCTGTTTGTTTTCTGTTTGCAATTTCTGTTGACGAGTTTCAGAGTGTAAAAATATGGATGGCTGGGCGCATGCATTTAAAATAGTAGCATGACAAAAAATATTTGTTTCGTGGAGAATGTAACGACTATATACTACATGGTGATGTGGTGTGGTGCGGTAGATTAAGGTGATAAGGAGTGCAACAACGATTATCATCAACATTGGCTGGGTGCTTCTTCTCTTTTGTGCTTGCCAGTTTAGAGTACGATTTTATTATGATTATTACACACTCAACATGATAATTATATTTGTTTGCAATTTGTACAACAAAAAGAGTTGGCTTGAAAGAATGCAACCAGACACACGGAGATTTGTCGTTCATAATAACCAACACGAGGCACACATACAACATACTACTGTCAGCAGAGAGGAAGAGATGCCATTATGAATTCATGAATTGGTAAAACAAGAAACAGGCCCGCTGAAATAATATTTTTTGGCATTCATCGACACGGCGAGAATTTAAATAAGCACTTTGTTGAAATTGGGACGTTGTTTGCTCACTGTGAGTCGAAGCGTAGTAGTTTATACATAATAAATTTATGTGTTTTATGCAGGTGCAAATGAAAGGGAAAAAATTTGCAAACTTTTTCATAGGGCTCATCTAGCACGGTAATTATTGTGTTAATGACAACGATGATCATGATGATGAGCAAAAAAAACAGGATTTAGTCAATGACGATTGTATAGCCCAATGGCACATGGCACATATTGAACGAGGTATCAGTAGGATGATATTATCAGATTTACTGAACGCTATGAAATTAGCTTTTGTTTATGCGCGCAGCAGCAGAGCAGAATGCATAAAATGAAAATAATATAATGATGATGGCATGCAGCAGGATGCTATTTACGATAAACATCTCGCCTTGCTAAATATTCTGTGACAAATTGACTTCTTACCTCGATCGTTAGAGTCCATTTTGTTGAAATTGTACTTTACACTGTAATGATGATGATAAAATTTGTGATGATGAAACGTTCGCTTTGTGTCGAAAAAAGATAAAACTTTTGGGAGAATGATGAAGTGATACTTATTTTTCCACAGGTTCACGTGTCAGCACCACTGTCCATGAAAATGTTTTAGTAGATTCATTGACATAACCCACAACCAAGGCTTTTCGATATAGACAGTTCTTTTTCGTTCAATTATTCATTCATGTAAACTGTATAGATATTGTGTAACGACTTTGTTTTGCGGTTTAATACTATGCTGGAAGAAACTTTGAGGGAGATAAAATGCGAATGAAATGTCAAAGAAATATTATTACACACGAGAGTACGTTTTATTACTGTAAAGTATCAGCACACGTTTTCCCCTTGTCTGTTTTTGCTTGCGTCGAGTACAAAGGTACGTACGCTCGTTTGCTGTCAACGTTGCGTAAGAGAAAGAAACGAGAGGAGAAAACCAGACCACTTTTGCTTCACCAAACAATTTCGCAAGTCACAAAAAACACAGAGGAACACACACAGTATATATAGTGTACTGCTGGAGAGACGAGAGTTATGAAACTGTCTAAACAAGTCTTGCTTTATTATGGAAGCTATCTGCTGGAAGAAATGAGTTCAGAACTAATAACGCATTGCTGTTGAAGCCGTAGGGAAGCAGACGTAGATGTAGCACCAGCCACTGGAGAAATTGATGTTGAGAACAAGGACAACGCTTGTGCTGCTGATGTATTTTTCATCAACGAAATTGATTGAGTTCTTGCCTCTTCTTCATAAGGAAATTGCACGTGGACAAGGTTATCAGTGCTGCATTCGTGTTGTAGTTCCATCACTGTGTTGCTCGCGACGGAAATGACCAAAAAGTAATCCGTAAAATAGCAAAAAAAATGTATAGAGATTGAGCTCACAATCTAAAACTCAATTTTCTCTCTGTGTGCACAAGTCCACGGGTTAATCGTACATTATCCGTAAATTGCATTTACTGAAAATTATCGTTTTTACTAATTAACGCTAATTTCTTTATATAATATGCTTCTGTTGACCCACTGACTGCACAAAAGTGTCGTAGCGGCACCACTCACAAAACCGTCCGGTGCTTGACAGTGGTAATATCCATTCACGGTCACCAAAAGTCTCTTAGTTTTTCACTCAATTATAGTAATAGACCGTGGGCACTGTAGGAGCTGTAGAAGAAAGAAAAGAAACATGGATCGATAACAATCATTTTTTCTGTTACATACGCGAAAACGGTGCTTTTTTGTTATTTGTATGTCTACTTTGACTCTGACGTTTCTCTCTGCCTTCTTTGTTCTCTCCTTATCGATAAAACTATATACGTACGTACGTCAACATTATAATGCATATAGGTACATAATGTGTAGTGTTATCAGTGGAAATGGTAAGAAGAAGCATAAAAACCAAGCCTGAAGTAAGAAAGAAAAAGAAATTGATTTTCCAGTATACATGCACATAAAGCGATATCGGAAAGAAAAGAAAGGTTTTTCGCCTTTTGTTTTCTGTAAACGGGCAAAGTTATTGACTGGGAAATAATCTTATTTGGTCTTGGAAGAAACTGCTAGATTGTCAATTTCTACTGAGACAAACGCAATAAGAATCCGTACCAAGACACAGTTTCAGAGATAATTCTCGCTATATACAATGTTATCACTGCAACTCTGTTTAACAAGTTTTTTGACATTTCTCATCGTACGATGAGAGACATTTAAGAAATTTATTTATGAGTTCACAAAACCCAATCGAGATATCAAAAACGACTCAATCATTAATTTCGTGTGGTAGACAAAAGGCTGTTGTAATCCAAAGCGTCATAATACTCGTAAGCATAAGAAAAAAATGGCTCGTTAAATGTCAAATTATCAAAACACAGACAACAAAGCGTATAACAGCAAGAGCTGTCAATACAATAGTATTTTTCTCTGACGTCACTTATAATGATCCTCATAGACCGCACACGCATGTACTCACACAACACACGTTGTTAGATACTACTGTTTTATGTCTACACATGCAAAAACGGAATATCATTTTAGGAAAGGGAATGTTGCGCAACATTTTGTATACTAAATAGCGAATAATATTGGTTATGCGTTACAATATTTCTTCTCATAGAGTTGACGGCGACGTCTCACTCTTCATATGTAAAAATGACATTAAAAATGCGTGAAAGCTTTTTGTGTCCTCAATTAGAAAACCATATTATTCGTTTATGATATCAACCAACTTGTTCATATATATAAAAATGTTGCTTTGCTTTTTGATGTCGTTTGCTCACAGACACAACGACCTTTTTCATTCAACATTTTTTTCTGCACACGTTGAATTTTGTATGGTACATGCGTTATGTGGTTATGTAGCATGTACCTTTTATACTGCCATTGTACGTACGCGTACGTTGACGATGATCATCAAGAATGATATCTTGTACTTCCAAAGACTTCCCTTATTGGATACTACACCTTCATTGATTCATTCAAAATGCAACAATGACATCACGCACAATAACATCCACTTGACAAAAAAAGTTGCTTCACTGTGCTTATATTTGGATGAGTAAACGTCACCGTTCATATATGGCAATGTTGATTTCAAAGGAAAAACTGACAGTTCTTGTTTGACGTACGATGATGCTGCTGGTGAGTAATCCGCTACAAGAAAACTTGCACGATTTTTACACAGAAACACAAGCAGTCGTGTGGAGAAAACGGGTATTACTCATGTAACCAAAAAATCACACACACCAGACGTTATATTAGAAGGATTATGCGTTTACACCACATCACAAGCTATGAATACTTTGTATGGAGATCCATACTCCACGCAGTGGTTCTAATAATCAAGTTGAAGTCTGTGAAGAAAGACGTGAAGCGCTTCACACATTCGCATTGACGCTCGCTATCCATCCAACTGACTCAGGATCCAAAAGCAGACTGCGAGAGAACCAGCGAAGGATGCTATATACCATTCCGATGGCTTCAATGTCTCGATCTCGACGTTGGTTGTTGTTGCGCTGCTGTTGAAGCCTTTTTGCTGGGCTTCTTCTAATACAAGCTTACTCTCTCTGCAGGTTGACGTTTAATGACAGGTGCAATGCATGCATGTATAGAGAGTGAAGAACAGAGGCGAGCAGACACAACAACACAAAGTCTTTTGAAAAACAAACTGTTCTTGTGTGAGTTGGACTGCTTGTTACTTTGTTCTGTCTGATGATATGGGTCTGTGTTACTTTTGGTGCTGACTGCGATGTTGTCGTCGTTTTAGGTTGTTATATATACGGGAATATTTTAGTGTGCATTGACGGCATTTGCAGAGGGAACGACATCAGCAGCAAAACAAGAAGAAAAGCATTGTTGTTAAAAGTGAAGGAGCTTTTAGGCCAGTAGCAGGAACGACACACAAACAACAAGACCTTTTATATTTTTCATCATCATGAGCGTCAGGAGAAGATCCTGTAAAGGGAGCATAACGGACTTATTCTCTGGGTCTTGTAAAAGCTCACATCATATAATGCACACTCACAAGCACATCACATCATAATAGGCTTTTATATAACTTTACTGCTTAATATGGAAGTAAAGTGGTGGGTAGGACAAGTCTCTCTGCTGCATGTTGTGAAAACTGCTTTTTTGGTAAGTTTTCTCGAGCGAACGACGAAAAAGAAGAGCGACCGAACACGACGAGTACTGCTGGCTAAACTGGCGCTGGCCACAGTGCTGAAACTGGAGCTAGCCTTGACGGAGAAACTAGCTTTATGTTTTTTGCACTACTGGCTTTTTATAATGATATTCGCTGGAAGTTGGGAGAGAGAGCACGGGAGTAAGTGCTGTTATAACGGCTGGTAGTTTTCATGTGAAGTATGCTGACGCTGCGTTGCTGTCGAGAATGTATGGGCCAGTGGAGAAGGTTAAAACTGACGTACTGGTACAAACTTTTAGTACTGTCGGACTATTAGAGAGGAAAGAAAGGGTCTTTTTATTATGCATATTATTGGGAAAGAAGCAGTAAAGTAATAATATGGAAAAGAGAGAAGATGTGCATAATCACGT
This sequence comes from Entomobrya proxima, assembly GCA_029691765.1. NCBI lineage: Eukaryota > Metazoa > Arthropoda > Collembola > Entomobryomorpha > Entomobryidae > Entomobrya > Entomobrya proxima. Next base: position 10,520,820 of record CM056170.1, on the reverse strand, counting down.
TGATGTACATAAACGAGCCCTTTTCCAAGAAGGAAATATGTACATGGTTTGGCCCATATAATAATATGCAAGCTTTTGAGCAATGCTGGGCATTTTTAACAAGACACACATCATAACATGAGACGGGAAGTTTTATATTACGTAGCGTTTTTCTGAAAACGGACCAGTAAATGCTGCTGGTACTACTCACTAACTCAGTTTCATGGATGATGATAATGATAAGGAAAAAAAAGGTTTTCTACAAAGACATAGTATAAGACGCTCCGCGATAATAGGTACCTTTTGCATATTATTCCGATATGAAGATGATACCGATATGGTCGAGTTACTTTCTGGATGTAAAACGTTGCTCGCTCTACGAGCACAGCGTTATTAGCCTATATACCCAGTGCCACAGTCAAGTTGCGTCTAGAGTGCAATCCCAACAACTACACGGGACAAATGCATTGTGTATAGTTTTTCTTTTATTGCTACTGCTTCATTCTACTCCTGTCAAGCATATAAGAACACAGAAAAGTCAGTTTTTGTAAAGTGCTGAGGAAAGCATTATGAGATTGAGTTTCTCAGACATGCTGTGGATATGCGTGTGTATTGTTTTTAAGGATCTTTTGTCCAATGATTTCATTCTTACGTACGCTTCTTGGTTTTCTTGTCCATGCTTCTGCAGTAGTGTGTGTGGTTGAAGACGTTTTTCACGAGAAAAAGATGGAGAAGATGTAAGAGAGGGTTAGTAGAGATCCTCACTGAAACGACTAGTACCATCCGTACCGCATTCACTTCAAGTAGTGTTTTCTTTCATTTCGTTGCAATTACAGATGCCGTCTTTTCCTCGTTCAATCTTCCACCAACAACCTTATGGAATACACAGAGAGTAAAATGAGATTTGGTGGGATAAAAGAATCTCTGTGCTTGGTCCGGGTGTATGTTACATATAGCATTGTTACAGTTAGTAAAGAATATTAGAGTCAAAAGATGCGTAGACACGAACAATCTTACAATAATAAAAAGTTACAAATGCTTAAATTAAAAGTTTATATCTGGTACACATGCTTCTTCTTGCCGACTTTTCTCTCCAAAAAACTTTTTAGCACATCGTTTCGTCGTTCTCGTTCTCTCCTGCGTACGATCCTTGCTGGATTATTAGGAGAAACGCAAACGTACATACGATAATCTCAAAGTTGCAATATTAAATGAACTATAATAGTATTCGTTATCTCGAATACTACACGTTCTGCTCTAACGACTAGTTCCATAATAAAAAAGTACCTTGAAACTTTTTTCTCTATAGACATTCTTCATTTTCTGATTGGAATCGTATGGATAAACGCTTTTGTATGCTGGCTTGGCGTCTTATTTTTCTCAATCGTTATAGCCTGGAAATAAGATCGGATCTCTATTTTATCCGTCTTCATACGACTGGTAGTAGTTGGGAAAATAAAAAAGGCTTAATGAAAAGGTAAGGCAGTAGTAAGGCTTGGGTACAAAAAAAGAGAGTCAATTTGGTGTGCTGATAACACTTCCTCCCAGAATCTATTCCCGTACCACCGTTGATGCCGTGTGCTGTGCCTCTCTCAAAAGACGTTGTCTCGGATCTTTTGACGTTGTCAAAATAATATAAGTCAAGTATATAGTTTTTTGGACGTGAAACGAAGCGAGACGTGAGTCGTTTTTAAGATGGATGTGTGGCGGTGTTGGAGTTTGTTGAATGGATCAAGGGAAAAATGTACCTGAATTATGTGAGAGGTAATACAGACGCACCATCAACATGATAATCATGGATGTCATGTGTAATGCCAGTGTGCCTCCTCCTACACTGTACGTGTTTTCATTTTCATATTTATAAGACATTTCGAGATTTTTTCTGCAAACACACAGGACAATAAGCCCAGTAGTGTATATAAACACAGACTTGTTAGCATTTTCTCTCTGGACAATATCAACAAGCAAGGTAATAAAGAACCGTGTCGAGTTGTTAGATGGATGTTGATTAAAGCTGGCGAGAAGTAGCAGAGTAAAGACCAGACGAGCAGGTTTTTAATACGTCTTCTCATCTATCGTCATTCTGTTAGTTTAGTATGCGTTACTTCTTTCTGCTAATAAATGGAGTTTTGTTTAAACTTTTCCTGGTGGTGACGATGGGTGAGTGAGTGAGTGGTGGTTTAGTTTATTAAATGGATGGACGGGAGGCTTCTTTTGCACATATGCATGACAGAATACGACCAAGTTAAACCTCCTACGTGTAATAAAGTTATGGTATATAAGTTGTTTGAACGTTCTTCCAAGTCATTATCATCATCTTCATGGTCACACTACTGACACACATTCTTTTAAAGACAGCACATCATAACAGGAGGAGATGAGCATTTTTATTTATTTATTTACTCAACGACACGATGTAATAAAGTATATAAATAAATAAAATACTCTTAAAATACTAAAGAGTACATGAAAATCTGAGATAGGGAGTCACGCCAAAGAATGTATGAAAGTATATTAACAACGAGTGTGGGGGTGACGCTATGAAAAAATGCAAAAATGTATTTAAATGGACATTTAAGATAATTTCTTTACTGCTTTTTTGGACAAGATAAAAAAGCGACTCTGACTGGATCTCAAAAGCCATAGTGCGCTAAACCTCATGTTTTCCACTTTGCGTTTTGTCCCTCCTTTGGGACATGACACTAGTCATTAAAGTTTGTGCATGTAAATATGGAAAGTAATAAAATTACCACATATTCACGCAGTAGCTTTCAAATAGCGATGCGCAAAGTTTTAAATTAGCAGTAAAAAAAGAAGCAATTACACCGATGGAATGGGTTGTGCAATTCATTAAAAAGCCACAAAAATATTATTTACTAGCCCACTTTTTTCCATACGATAAACGTGTGGCAGGACATGAAATATTATATTGCCTATAACCTATTCCCATGTCCATGGCCTGACATGAGCCGACTTTGAAGAAATGACAGCATCTGCCAAACAAAACTCGCGATGCAAAATATAGGAAGCGTACCGTCATTATTTTTTGGCACTATTGTTATTTTTTGCAAAGGAAACGTCTTTGTGGGCATTTTTAAATGGCAGAAAAGGTAGCAGGTGATTCACGGGTTCATCATACGATATACTATAATTATCATGATGGTGCTCATCATTATCGTTGTAAAATAATATAATCATGCCCCGTTATAATCCATGCGCTGTCCAACAACAAACAAAGCATCTTCCTTTCCATCTCTGCTGCCTGTTTCTTCTCTTACTCGGTCGACCTTACAGAACAACGAGGTTTCATACAAGAGAACAAAGTATATAATACAAATTTTTGGTCTTCTAAGCTTTCCTCATGGTCTCGTATTAAGTAACTTGCACTATTATGCTTTCTGCTTGCTTCTCTTACTTTTGCCAGAAAATTCATATATTTTTGTGAATAAAAGGGTTTTTCGCTTCTTTCACAGAGAGCGTCTATTACATTATCATTACCGTCACGTTCGTTTTTGAGCATACAACATGTTATATAGTATGTTCGCACACAATGAAATTTACAACGAGCCTCGTTTCCCTGAATAGAAAAACTAAAAGTAGACCAAACGGAAAGGGATTCTCTCTCTGACAGTCTGCTGACTCTTCTTATTCTCCGTGTTGTTGTTGTTGCGTTGCTTGTTATGTACGAACTCATAAGCGTCACGGAAAGCACCGAACAAAGGATTGAAAGAAACCCCATATATAATACACCACGCAATCATTATGGCGAAACTTTTTTTTACAAAATATTAAGTGTACAAAATAGAAACAGAGAGAAAAAGTTTTTTTGTGGAGCAAGTGATGGGGTTATCCAACTCATCTAAAAGTGGTACTACATTAAAACGCTTTTAAGAAACGTCCAGATGAACACATATCGCGCGACAGGACGTTCGACAGGGTAATTGCACTCAAAATGTCTTTGCTTTGTGAAAAATGAGGTTTTCTCTTTTAAACCGAAACATGTATGCGAGCATCTTTTTCTGGACATAACTTACTAAATATTTAACAATGCAAAACAATAGGTTTAAAAAAGCCCATATAGTCGGCTCGCATTTTTAATTGGCATGTGTTCCAAAAAATTAGCAAACGTGTAGCGCAACAACTGATTCTGTTCCGCACAAATTCATTTCTCTCTGTATTATCTCGAGAGTTATTGCGAAAAAAGAGACTTCCCCTTTTTGTTTGACATAAACATTTTTGAAAAAATACCAGAGAAGTGAGTAAAAGAGCCATCATCATCCATCCATGCTCCTACGCTTATAAAAGCAAACAAAACGAAATATTTTTGTGCAGAGTGCACACATACTTTTACAGATATCGCGCACAAGAGAGCCATTTTTTTCGCTCATAAGGATTCTCTTTTTTGTTGTTTTTGTTTGTCTTGTGCTAAGAAAACAAAAAAGGAAGTTTTGTGTTGAAATAATACAGGGCAAATTTTTACTTGAGCTTCTGGCTGCATACTTTGTCTGGTTATGTGATGACGTTGATGATTCTGATGATATGGGTCGTCATAAAACTATAATACACGGATTCCGTCTTTTCAAACTACCACGTTGCATTCTAAACATCATCATTTCATCGCTCTGATGAACTCTCCTCTCTACTTTGTCTTCACAGCCAATTTTCTGTGTTGCCTCAAAACATTTTCGTTTTGGGAAACTTGTGTGCTTCCAGAAACTATGTCGGCATGAAATTGGTGATCTATGAGTACATGGATGGATGAGTTGAGCTAAAAAATGTTTTGAATTCGTAATAGTTTTGCGAGATGTTCGAAGCAAAACTGGTTTTTCCATAATTTCTGCAAACTTTGTACATGAATAGGTATATCCATGTCTGGCCAGACAGATCTGCTTGTTGAAAAGCTGTCTGTCTTTCGACGAAACGCACATTCCCTTTTAGAAAAATGTTTCCAAACAAGTAAGGTTTTCTCACGGGGTACTATTGTGTATTTATGGTGGGTAAATTGGCAAGCATTTTTATTGTGTGCATTCTTTACTCGCCTGACAGACAATACATGGGCTTTGTAATATGGAAACGAAATTATTGTCGTACATTTTTCTAAACTTCTCCACAATGCAGAATATGGAATTAAACAAACAGCTCTTGGAGCTCTTGCTTCCGTGTAGGTCACTCTAGTAGTGAAACCAGTTAAATAATGCATGGAACTGACATTGGTTGAAACCATACACGATTGGTTGCATATACGATGGTTGGAACCAGGAATGATGACGACTTGATTAATGTGTTTAGTATGGAAAAATGAAGCCTTTATTCTGATATTTTGGGTAACTTGATACGATGAAACCCTTTATATGGTGCTTACAATAAAATTGAACAAATTAAATGGCTCGGAATGCTGTTGACAGTAAGGGCAATTCTGGCTTTTGTTGTTGCGGTTCTCCACTTCAGCCTGTCAGTCAGCCTAGCCAGACACATATATTTTCCGAAAGTTAAAAATATGCGTTTTATTGGAACTTTTTGCAATGGGCAGTGGTACAATGTGGTGGCTAATATGGTAATAAATGATCTGTTGTTCTTTATTGCAATTGTAATGCGGAAACTAAAAAATTCTGCCTGTTGTGCGTGTACGAAATGAAACATAAGGCAAAGTAAAAAAAACTTCAAGAGATAGCCAGGTTATTTACGGGTGAATGTTTTTTCACTTAAAACAGTCAAGTGTAATTATGAGCACATCATAAAATGTGTAGGGTTTTTATCCAATATTTTTCTCCATTAATGACAGCATTGTTTATGAAATACATCTCTGACCAGCACAACAGACGCGTAAAACTTGTCCTCGCCATTTACATTTTATCAATGGGCCATTAGTGCCCACAATACACGAGTTACGCCGCGTGCAGTGTTGTATAAGCTTTACCGATTACAGATTCTCTAAAGTTATCATGATCCGATAAGTTTATCAAATCAAAAGCCTTCCTCGACATTTGTTCTTCGTTGTAAGCACCCCAGTAAAACCTGTATACAGAGAACTACTTTACTGCACCTTTTCTCAGATTTCTTGGCCAAAAGTCCAAGTATTTCGCATCTTTTGTTCTACTATCTTCTCTTAATTGTTTTAACCTTGAACAACGCAAGATGTTGGTACAATGGCTGATGCTGTTGATTATTGCAGATGTCTGATCAACAATTTTCCGCTAAAGAACTACCGACCCACCGGCACTCAACTGGATCGGTAGTATTGTTAGCTAATCATACTTTAGCGAGTTAAACGTGAGCATCGAGTTACTCAAATGGCAATTTCAATTCTAATGAACGAGCAATCAATTTTATTCATGATAAAAATTGGCTAGCGTGTAATTGCCAACACACAAAACGATTCATGTTCTTGGAAAGGGTGCATAAAATTTATAAATTCAACCTAAACGAACTGCCGAACTCATCGACCAGTAAAAATGTAATCTCTTCTGTTCTTAGCTCGTACACACACGTTTATAGGTAATCAACTGCAAGGTCATTAATATTTACATGGCGCATGTGCGTGTGGTGTTGTATGGCAAAGTACTAAAACGCGGCAGTAACAATAACGGCCATAAGCAAACATCCTCCACCGCTAGTACTACACTGAACTAGTTGAAAAAGCATTGGATGGAATCACTGCAAAAACTATTATAAATTTGCATAGCTGAAAATGGGTTTAACTGAAGAACATTTGTGTAGGAGACCATTTTCAAATTGCAAACAGGGACTAAAAACGCTAACATTCGTTACATGAGCAAAAACAGATATATTGAGTATAAAATTCAATGTCAAAAAATGTTAGTGAAGGAGGAACAAACATGGCTCCATCCAGCATTCCCAAAGAAAAACAATGGAGGTGTGTTACACAGGCTATTAACTTACTTTGATGATGATGACGCATTCCTCTTTGATATAACAAAGCATAATAATCATATTCACGGAGATGTTGCCTTTGCAATCTGTCTGTGCTTTGTCTTGCAACAGTCTGTTCTTAAGGCAGACGTAGTAGACAGGAATGTACAATAAAACATTTTTTTTCACTCGAGCTAGCACAATGAAATTTGGATGCCTATTAAATTGATAGAATTACAATATCGGAAATACTTGAGTACAATTGCACTCTTCTGAAGCAACTCAACATGATCCACATTGTCACAGTCTAAAAAGAAATATTTTTTTGTGAATTGGTGGGGTACCTAACTAAATACGTTTTACATTGACGCATTTTTTATAAGTTGTTGTCGCAAACTTTTTATGAGGACATTCAACATTGAAGCGTTGATATATGCACAATAATATATTTCATTGCTTTACAATGACGTATTGATTACTGTCACCATAAAAAGTGACGTTTAATGACAAAATTAAGTTTTATAACGTTTTTTCACTTGTAAAATCACATACCAGAGCGGTGTAGGAATTTAATAAGGATTTTCCACTAGCTGGTTATAAAAAGGATTCCAATAACAATTAGGTAGATTATGACACGGCATTTTACAGAAGTGACAAAAAGTAATTTTATTTTCATTAGAATTGGCTGCTAGAATTATGGCTTTGGCATATTAAATTAATGGGCTGACTCAACGTTCACTTTTTTGCATGGATATTTCATGACATTCAAGTACAAGTCCTCCAGCATGTAGATTGGATTTTATGCATCCTGCTTTTTATTCGTAGTACGCATCATGCATCATAACGCACGCACATGTTACAAATAAAAGTCAACATGTAACCTGTCATAATAATGGTATTCTAGAGCTGGATTTGTTATATGCCTTAACCGCATGTTTTTTATATTTTTTGACAAATTATGTGTTTTCGTAACAAGTGCTAGTAATGATGTTTTGTAAAATTGCAGAAAACAATTCCTGTTTTCAGTTTGAGAACGTTTGTACTTAAGGAAATTAGACAGGACACAGAAGGTTGCAAGAGAGAAAAAATGTTGATTCTACCACAAAATTGCAAAGTTTACTTAACAAACTTGCAACAATGCTCTAATAGGGCTGTATACTATATGCAAACTGACAACTGCAACAATGCATGCTAATGGTAGTGCACATTGAAATATAATGTTTATTCATGTTTCGTTTTGTTTGTGGTGGCACACTTTTTTTTACATAACATGCTAACATGCGCGGCATTGCATTGTTGTCCACGACATTGGAACTAGAATAAAAATGCGTGTAAAATGATACTTGCGAACAGTTTGTTGGGTGCTGTTGTGCTACTATTGTTGTAATGTGCCATATTGTAACTTGATTCACAGATTGTTGAGAGTACACATAGGTTTCGCTTTTTGCAACGAGAGTGAAAGGATTCATTGTCGATTTTTGCAGCATTGTAAAAATGGTTACGTTTTGTGAGGCTACCTACATGTTATCTCAGCATCACGAAAATGATCATCCTGTGCACTTTTTTACTTGACGTTACCTTGCTTCGTGTGAATTGAGATGGTAAAGATGGGAATGGGAAATGGGATGACGGTCTTTTGATGATGATCATTTAGCGTGTATATCATGTTGCTGATGAATTGTATGGCCTTTTTTCATTGCTAATGTTAAGGATTGTTCGTGAAGGTACGCATGTAATCGATGTCGTGATTTGATTTAGTGGGTGCATACATGCATGTTTTATGTGTACATGTGGATTTTATAGTAGCATTCAGATTTTGATTGGTGGGATTCCTTTGTAAATGGCCTAGGTCATATAACAATTATGACAACACACGCTTTTGCAGGTGGTTTGACAGTTGAAAGTTGACAGGTTTTTGAGATTTCTGTCTGTCATTACCTTAATTGTTGGATGAGGTAGTAGACGAGTTTGATTGGTATAATTGGTTAATTTGATACTGCTCTCTAGTAGGTTACTTTGTAGTGACACGGGAAGTCAGTATACTCTTGTACCAAAATGAGCACGACTACGACTGTATAATATATAGTACTTCATTCATTCGATATTGTCTTGGTTGTAGTAGCATCAGCATTACGGATTCTCAATTCTCCCCAATGGTATAAGAGAACAGAACTGTATCACAAAAATGATGATTGTAAGCAAATCCTCAAAAGTATTGCACAATTCCCGTCGATCTGACTATTTTAATGACAAAACGAAACATTTTGTTGCCTTCAAGTATGTATCATTGTTACAACTTTAAACATTGTTGATTGTCAAACGTTGCATTCCATATAAAATCTAATTCAATGATAATAGGAATTTCTTCTTCAAAGGCATCTTCACAAAAAGTAGACAAAAGAAGAGCATCATGATTCAAGCTTAAAAATCACGCGCACACTTTAGCACAGAGAGCGTAGCAAATTTTACCGTGAAAAACAAGATCTTGGTAAGAAACGTAATGGGGGAGCAGTATAGCAATATTTAACGCAGCGTTGTTTTGACATTGACGGTGATCACGCCAAAAATTGAAAAGCTTGTGTGTGGTTTTCTTGTAGACTCTAGGCTAGTGTTAAAAAGTTGCAAACTACCACTTCAAATGATAATACAAGAAATGCACAAAGAAGCGACCTTGAAATGTCTAGCTCTTTTTTGTGATTATGATGATGATGATGTGATGAGCTCGAGATTGTATTGGAAAATTATTGTGCTAATGGCATACTGTACGCTTCTTCTTTATGATGCAGCGTCAATTTACCCACAGTAACGTTTGCATTCATTATATTACATAAACGTTGTGTTATGTGTATGGGGTTTTATATAAACATGAGAAAATGAGAATATATAACGCAAATAGATGCTAAGTTTTAAAACATGAGATGATAATGACAGATATCTTGAGGAATGTATGGGTAATGATTCAAAAATGGGTTGTTTTGTAGTAGGATTTGTTTCGGTAGGTGATTTCTTCCTTCTCAAGTTTTTGGTCTTCCAAAATTAAGACGCTTATGACGCTATACACAACATGATAATGATGGAATCTGCAGTGCAGACATTGCCAAGAATAGTTTGGGTTGGTGGAGTAATTTTAAGAGATGGAATTGCCACGACATCTTACGGGCTCATTAAAATATGATGCTATTTGATGCTATGAAAAAGAACACAAATGGTGTTATGTATGTTTTAGTTATATTTAGATACTGAATATAGTCCTGGATTTGACTCTATTATTATCGTGTTTGATGAATGCGAAGTTGATTCAAAGCAATTATTGGAAAATCGACAGTAGGAATGTTTGAAAACTCGAAAACAGGTGAGATGACAAGGATAATTGAGGATTTACAATAATATTACGAATAATTCTTGTCTTGAGGAAGGCAAACGATGAAAATTACCTACGAACAAATAAGCTGTAGAATCCCTATTTAATTGCACGTCTAAATGAAAAGACTGGCTAGCAATACTAGCTTTTTCAAAGAGCTAAATCTGACGAACACGAATTTTATTGAATTTTTAAAACTTATTTGAACAATCAAATTGACGCGCCCTGAGTGTATATACCAAATTCATAATAATATGAACACAAAGCATCGAGACCAATTGATCTACATTTTATTTACAGAAACTATCATACCTTTATTGCGAATAAATCAAATTACTTTCATACAAGTTCGACACTATACAAGTTTACTACGCTTGAAAACAACTCAATGTCTGATGTTCACTTTTTAAGGATTTTCCATGAATACGCAGCCATACCGAAACAACTTCAATTTCTTTTTGAACTTCTTCGGGATGTTGACTTAGTTTAACCACCGAATCTTCCTAGTAGTGCGTATCGAAATAACTGAAATTGGGAACAAATCCATCATACCTCGGCGTTTCGTAAAACAGGTCCGTCTTTGGGCCCGCTCCCCGAACGCCTTGGAACCAAAGATGATAACGACGCTCCATCATGTCAGCGACGCGATTTCTCTACGACATCAAAAACAAAAAATCCATAAATTAAGCCATTAGCAAAATCCAGCACGATGTCATACTAACATACGACATAAAATTGTTCAGATTAAAGTAGTCAACAGTGCATTTACCTGTTTCCAGCATCTAGTGCACTCAACAAAGTCCTGATACAGATATTTGCATTTAACTTTCGCCATTTCCCTCCCATACGCCTCGCAGCAATCAATCCATCTCAACTGAAAAGGGAAACACCTGTCTCCGTCAAAATGTCCGATTGGGGCTGTGAGGTCCGTAAATGGTGTCCGGATTGGAGCCACTGATAAAGTGCCAGTTTCAGGGGGGCGAGTGACAAACAGGTAATTGCCCATGGTCGCACCTTAACCATTAAATCCGCATACTTAAGTAAAATCGGGGTTTTCACAACCATAAACCGCAACCAATCATACAACTTACCTAGTTTTGTGACAACTCCCCACCGGAAGCAGTCTAAATTTTAGTTCACGTGCACTCAAGTCCCCAAACTCTGTAACAATCGGTTTAAAAACAACTGATTCTAAAAAACATGTAAAAGCATCTCTCCAAATCAGCCGCTGTTTTGTTTTCATTTCTCAGGTATCTCCACTCTGTACATTTGCACGTGAACCCAAACTGAACAAAATATTTTGGCCCGAGTGGTGCACACAATCTACCGACAACTCTCTTTACCATCGCGCGCTATCCATTTTTGCTGTAGGATGTCCTCCTACGTATCATTTTCTTAGAAACGCTCCGCATGAATATCCCCTGTGCATAAAATCTTGAACAGAAGCTAGGACTTTGCAGAAATAAACCTGTGACTTCTTATGAATCCTTTAATATGGACATGGTTTCTTAAAGAAAAGGCACGTAAATGGCAGCGTAGAAACATATTCTGCTGCTGGTGCAGCCAATTTCATTCTGAATTCTCAACTAAAATATTGGTATACGCATTGTTTCTCCTCATAATAATATCCCATAAGATATACATGGCAAAATTATGCATGGATATACGCCTCTACACAACTAACCCTTTTTTGCGCTGCTGCTGTTGAAAGGTTCTTTAGGAGTGAGTTTGAGTCATCAACTTGGTCGTCATCACCGTTCAACCAGTCAAGTTTTTAACCGAACAACATTAGCAGATGTGAATATCATGTCCTACGCATTCCCAATCGTCCTATGCCATGATCATGCATACAAAAATAACAAAAGGTATTCCCTTTTCAGAAATAAGATCTAGTTATAAAAAAACTACACAATAGTAGTACATAATGCACTAGACAGACACATAATAATAATCGGAATCCCATACAAAAAATATATATATGCTACCTACATGTAATCTATTGCAAATTTTGCAATTCCGATACACGCTCTGCAAACATTATTTTGAAGCGATATCTCCTTACAAGAATTTTTCTTTGCCGTCTGTTTTGTCGTTAAAAGCAATATCGTCTTGTATGGTGATATGATATGGTGGTGGTGTTAATAAATATGCATGATATTGCTCTCTTGCTAGTCTAATCATGCATTAAAAATATGACCAAGAGCATCACCTCTTCGTCTAGTTCATAAACCCACTACTCATAAGCTCTATCTTCATGAAAACGATGTAAAGTGGCAGTCTGCTAAAAAAGTAGAGATAGAATTCCTCTATTCTTTCATCATCGCACATAAAGCGAGGTATTTTCCTTTCTTTTTTGGCACTTTTGTGTCTTGTGAAAATGAAAAAGGTGATCTCTGTCTCAAGAGGAGTTTAGGTATGATTCAAGTCAGAGAAGCGATATAAAGCCGATAATTTCCCCTGTGGTGTGTGTTGTACTTTGAAATGAATTGAATGCACACACAACACACACACCTGCAGCTAGAGAAAGAACAGAAAAGCAATTTTCTTTTATAGTTTTAGTTTTTCTGGCTGCTGATGATTATGTCCATTCAGGTTTTATTTTACAGAGCCGAGATAATAACAGCAGGGAAAAGTGAATGAATTGTTTTCTTGTTGATGGGCCTAATTACAAATGATTAGCCAGTGTTGATGTGTATCTTTATTGGCGTGGCTCACAGGATTTTGGATGGACATAGCGGTGCATTTGTTAATGTGCAGTTTATTATCTGTCTTCATTTCACACTTTGACTCTTTCTCGTTATGATTCATTGAGGATGTACTGTACGTGTTTATAATCTGCGGATATTTTTATGGACATGTTCCCTCTGTGTTTTGAGAGCAGTCACGCACCGAACTAGACAAAATTGCTGGCTGGGTCATCATCTTCACATTCCCGTAATGTTTTAGCACTAATTATTATATGAACAGCAGTAGCAAAAGTGTATAGAAATTTGAGTTTTTGCATTAAAAAGACAAATTTACGACAAACTGCTGTGATCTTAATTAATTAGTGGGGAGTTTTAATTAGTTTTTGGACTTTTAAATTGGATGGATTGGGGAACACCTTTAAATTGTCAGCTGGTTGTGTGGTGAAGTTCACAAGTGTGTCAGCTGATGATATAATGACTTGGTGGTGACCTGAACCCTTTTGCTCCGTGCTTACAATGCTCAAATGACTTGGTAGTGGAGATTTAGGAAGCTGGAACAGTGCTCAATTTTTTGAATATAATGTAAATTCGGTAAAGTTAATTGATTCGGCCGTTTAAAGTGTCTTTGAGAGTGGGGAAGTAAATTTAATTGTAATTTGTTGAGTGCTTATACCGTGCAAGTTGCAAAAGAAGCAACGAAGCAATTAACGCCACGTTAAAAGTCAGAGTAGAATGGGAAGTGCATCAGAGCTCATGATGTCGTCCTCTTCAAGCAGTTTAGCGAAAGTGGGGAGAACCAACTCTTCGGATGAGTCGGATAATGTTTGGTAAATAAATTATGATTAGTGGATGGCAATTTTGATCAAATTTAAAGAGCTCATTCAAATTTCCTATTATGACGTAATACGTAATGTGCGCTCTCTTGGTTTTGCAGGTCGTCAATTCTTAGTGAAGTGCGCTCAAACGCATCCCAAAAATTGCCTTCTGGAAAATCGATAGTTGTATTAGGTGAGTAGATGTCAAAAAACGATAAAACAAAATGCGTCTTGAAGTACTACTGTATGTTAACCCTGAATAAATTTGATTTTTGTAGGAGATAATGAATCAGGGAAGACTACACTAGTTGCCAAATTACAAGGAATAGAAGATCCTAAGAAAGGATGTGGGCTAGAGTACGCATACGTTGAAATCCGTGATGAATATAGAGATGGTGAGTACAGACTGATTCATCTTTCAATTGATTGATTTTTAAGAGTTTTACTAACTGGTGATTTTATACTTTTGTAGATTCGACACAACTAGGAGTATGGGTACTAGATGGAAATCCAAGCCACTCCCACCTTCTTCGTTTTGCACTAACCGAGAAGAGTTTCAGCGATACATTGATAATGCTAACTGTATCAATGGCCACTCCTTGGGCGATAATAGACCAACTTCAATTCTGGGCAGGGATCCTTCATGACCATATAGATTCGTTAAATTTGTCACCAGACACGATAAAAGAGTACCGTGAAAAGTGCGTTAGGCGGTGGCTGGACTACGTAGAACCTGGAGATGAGCTAGATAACATTGTATCTGGGAAGCAAAATAGCAGTAGCAATCCGAGAAATTCGAAAAACCTAGAGGAGGAACCTATTCTCCCCGAAAGTACGCTGACAAGGAATACGGGCCTTGACATTGTGGTTGTTGTAACAAAGGTAGGGTTGACAGTTTAACATCAATGCAATAAATGTTTAGAGTTTTGGTAGGTTCTTTGCTAAATGTTTTGTTTTCTTTTAGACGGACCATATAAGCACACTAGAAAGGGAGAACGATTACGTGGACGAACACTTTGATTTTATACAGTTTCACGTGAGACAGTTTTGTGTCCAATACGGTGCAGCTCTTTTTTACACCTCCGTCAAGGAAGACAAAAACTGTGATCTCCTCTATAAATATCTAGTCCATCGAATTTATGGGCTTCCCTTTAGAACCCCTGCTCTTATCGTCGAGAAGGATGCTGTATTTATGTAAGCATTTAAAATTGTGTTTTTCATGTTAATCCGAAAAAAAATAATTTTGAAAACTTGTGATACTGATTTGAACCATTTTTATCTATAGTCCTGCTGGCTGGGACAATGAGAAAAAGATGGCCATTCTTCAAGAAAATATGACAAACATCAAACCAGACGACTTTTTTAATGAAATAATACAGAAACCTGTTATCACGAGAAAAGTAAGTTACAAACTACTCAGAACTGGAATTTGTAAATCATATACCCAAATTAATACTTTATTGTATCTTAATTAGACTGTGAACAGAGAAGCAGAAGTGGAAGTAGAAGACGAGCAAACGTTCCTAGAAAGACAGTTGACGTTGATACAACAGCAAGGAAACGTGAAGGATGCTAGAATGTCACCAATCAATATTTCTAAAGGAAGCACACCTGATAAACGGTCATCTCTAGGTCTTCCCTCCTCGTTGGCTAATACAACGCCAAAGAAAGTACGTGGAACATTGAAATTTCAAACAAACCCTGCATTGACCACATTTCGCATCTGTGCAGAACATCCAAAGAATGTAACACTATCGATTTTTTATATTCCTATAGGGTGATTCAACAAGCTCAGAACGAGTTTTGGCCAACTTTTTCAACTCCCTCTTGAGCAAGAAAACTGGAGGATCCCCTAGTGCCCCCAACAGTCTAAATGGTAAAGATTGATTTCTTTCCTCCTTCAAATTCCCTTCTATGATTGTATTGCCTAAAAAAGTAACAATTGAATAAAACCCTACTGAATTTTAAATAGCAAATAGAGCTAGTTTACACTTTTTTATGACTATTCCATGTAGATACTTCGAGATCTGACGCAGCAGCGGAATTGGACAGTTTAATAAGCAAGAAAAAATTAAACAGTCTCAACTCATCGGATTGCTAGTAAACTATAAAAGACTTCCACAGTTTGAAAGGAGTTTTGACGACCGACACACGGGTGACTTCCTGCGGCAACAAAAACAAATCCTAATCAAAATGTGAAATCACACCTTCTCTACCTGCATACAATTTCATCCAAATTTTTAACTTCAGATGAAGGAATTAACGGCCATCACGTAATGAAGTTGTCATCAAACGAGTTAAAACTAGTAACTATTTCTCTTGACTGAATTCAATACATATAATTATTTAAGAAGGGGTAAGCCACTAAAAGAAAGCATGAAATATCGGAACGAATCAGCTTGTAGCACAAAGAATAATTAATTTTTAAACTGGGTTTTTGTCGTGTGTATCAATTTACAACTAGATAGTGGGACTATCTATATACCTTTATAGCATTTAGCCATTTAAATTATTACTATTCGTTCGTATTTCATATTCTTACAAGTGTGCTAACTTTTAATAGCTTATAGCCTCATAGCTTAAAAAAGAAGAAAAAATGAACACGAGAGAGTTAATGGTGTAGGTAGGACGACATGCTTCTTGCATGTGTATACGTAGCTGTTGATTTAATGATAGTAAAAAAGTAAAAGTGTGGAAAAGACCAGCGCGTTATTATATTCGTAAAAATGCCACTTTTCACATAAATTGGATCACCTAATTAATTGATATTTATATACCGCTTTATAAATGAAAAAAAAGTTAGTCAACAATCATCAGTAAGTACACACCGCCTTATAAAATACTACTACTAATTACTAATTAGTGTACAATACCTAATCATAATCCTCATTTGTGAATTTTATTAAAGCCATGTATAAAAATGTGTACATTTATAAAAAACACAATTGTTTTGCAGTATTGTTAATGCATAAAATGCTAATAATAAGAATAATCAAAAATTTTTATGCGGGTTTTACGCAGTTTATCATTAGTTTAATAGACATGTCTTTGGATGTGTATCCGTCTTTTGCTGAATTATTAAAATAACAAATGAAAAAACGTCGGATCAATGAAATTTCAAATTTTCTTGCTCCACATAATGCAACGCATAATGAATGTGAAAAAAATACATTTTGTGTGTAATGCAAGTTAGCATCTTGTATTTTATTCATATCATTCCGTCATGAATACATTAGATCGGAATACTGTGTAATGTGTCCTTAACAAAAATAACAATCCAATAATCACAAAATAATAACGCAATTTGTCCATGTGTATTATATTATTAAGGGTTTTTCTAAAATGAATTAAATTGCGGAAGATCGATTGACAGTCAAAGATTTCTTAAGGAAAAACAGTTAACCGCAGCATCGTACTTTTATATAAATCATCTCGTGTCGTATTATGTGACGAGTCTCAATAATTTGGCAATTAAAGGAAACGTTAAAGAACTGGTGAGCAGTAGCCTAAGGTTTATTCATACAAACGTACTAATCATATTAATTAATCAATCTTTTGGTCTGTGAAATGCGCGTACTCTAAACTATAGACAATATTTATTATTTCGTACGATAGATTAATTAAAATCTAATTAAAAAGAAAACATTTTCTTGATATTACACCACAGAGAAAGTAAAAATAACGTTTCTTATTATTGTTAGGTTGTAATGATAATGAGACAGGAAGGGAAGTCTGATATGCTTTCACCGTGTGTGTGATTTTATCGATGAATTAAAATAGCGAAAAGAAATTTGGACAAGTTGTCTTTTCACTAGTGACTGCATGACTTCCTACTAATTACCATACTTTGTTATAATACAAAAAAAGGAAGCGTTATATTAAAACTCAGGAGCAGCCTTCAGGAGCGAACAGTTGGATGTGTTGGATTCTCGAACAAAAAGCGTTATGCCGGCTTTGTAAGATGCAGGTATTGATATATGGGTGGTTCTAATACGACGAGCCAGTCCTGCCGATCCGCTTAAAACTGGCATTTCTTCCAAAAGCATATTGCTTACTTGACCTAAAAAATCAAACGAATTCCATTGAATGATAAGAAAAGTAGAAACTTTTCCTTAATATTTTTTTCATTGATCATAAATTTACCTAAAACATTCATTTCATTCCATCTTTTGTTCGGAAATCGTGCAAGTTTGCGAAGATCAGTACGTGGTCCCATGCGCTTAGTCACGTCCTCTCGCCTCACCAAAAGAACAGAAGGAGAACTCAACTGGGGAATTAGCTCGGCAGTGGGGACACACTCGAGTGGGTTTGTTAAAAATATTCCTTGTCTTGTAACTCCGAAAATCATTTGGTGATGCCAAGAATCGGGAATTTCACAGGGCAGCTCTCCAGATCGTCTGACTTGGAGATTAATTGTGGCGATCGGAACAGCACCTTTAAGAACAGTTAAAATGTAAATCACTGTTTCATGTAATTGTTGACATGATGGAAGATGCCGTCTTACCTTTGCATATCCAGTGAAGAAGCCATTTGTTCAGCGTACTAGGGGCGGTATTTGGTTTAATGTGAAAAAATCTACCATAAATCAGTCCATTGGAAGCTCGATGAATTCCGGCAATCAGATCCTCATGGGTAGTGCCGGCATTCGATCTGGACAGAAGGTACTCTGGGAGATCAGCATCTTCAGCACGTACCCTCGTTCCCACGCAGTTGTTAACAAACTCTGGACTCAGAGTCGTCATTATGCATCCAAGCGCACTCTACAATTACAAATGAGCCAATGAAAATTTGTATAAAGCTTCAGAAAGATAAAGCTGAAAGAAAAAACAAGTTAATTATTCATTAGTACCAAAACGTTTAGACAAGCTGTTGCTCCACAAGCGGATCTCCCTATTTGACTTATGCTTATTTCTTGAGCCTCCTGTATCGACCAGATCATAACTCCATCTACTTCCAACTCCATTGAGTCCTATTTGCAGATAATAGATAATGTAGCGTAAACCTTTTTATTTTAAGCTTTTAGGTAACATAATATTTATATTAACTTCATAATTAAATTTATTCATTTTTAAATAAAAACATCATACCTCTGACGACTTTCCTGCCGGAATGACAGTGGGACAAGGAGCATCCAATTTATCTTGAAATACCGGTGCGGAGATCGACATGGCCATAGCCCTGTTAGTCGAATGACTATTACACGAAACACCGGAATAACAACCACTAGATGAACTATTGCTAGTACCCATTTCAGGCAAAGTCACAGACTTGACAAGTCTCAACTTAATCTCATCATTTCTGTTGCAGTTATTCAAGAACGAATTGGCGGTTGTAGAAGTATGACGTGAAGAACTACTGACAATGTTGTCCACTAAATTGTTAGTACGCTTACTACAATGTGGTACAGGCTCACTAATATTATTCCTAACGTCAGATGAGATAAAGCCCCCACCTCCATTCGACCGAGTGACAACAAGCTTAGAAAGCACGACAGCTGCCGAAGCATGGTCGTCATTAAGCACTTGATTATTATTGCTACCTCCACCACTTGTACTGGGACCTGGGACTGCATGGTTTCGAGCAAAACTTAGTGCAGAGGGACCCGGCACTGCAGCAGTGGCACCAGCCAAAAACAAATGGTCGCGAACAACGTCTTCATCATCATCTTCATCATCTCCGTCACAACAGCCATCCCCACTACCACCAGGATCAAAGTCCATCTCTAGGAAATCCATGTCCGGGGAATACATTGCGTTATTATTTACATTTCCAGGAGACGAGTTATGTATCGACCCGTTTTGAATACTCCCAGCAGTAGAATGGCAACATCGTGACGAAGAGCTTGACGGTTCCAAGCTAGGTATTTCCGAAGAAGAGGAAGAGGGAGCACAAGACGATGAATCCGAAGGATGAAGCTTAAAGAAACTGGATGGCAAATCCGCAGCCAGTCGGGAAGGTTGTTGGGAGCTTCCATCCCCCTTGTACGTGTACACACAGTACTGGTCATCCGAATCCACACAGTCTTCTTCATCCGTGGACAAATGCGGGGGCACATTCCGCTGAAGATCTCCAACACTGTTCAGATTACAAGGTTGCTGACACACAATATTATTCCCACCGCTTCTTTGCGGCTCACTGGCACCACCCCTCTGACATGTGCTACAAGGATGATCACTGCCTCTCCCACTGGATGTTTCATTAGCCAGCCCTTCCCTGTCATTAGTGCAGTAGCCACCATTATCTGTCCCATTTACCGTCTGAAGATTCTTAGGCATTGCAGCGGATGATGTGGAGGACGGCACTGTATTGTTGGAGTTTACTGTGGACGTGTTGTTATTCATCTACAAAAATAAAAAAACTCAAAATTAAATCCTTTACCAAAAATCACACCCCAAAAAATCCTTAGCTAATCACTACCTTAAATCACTTCGCTGTCATCCTGCCAGCCTCTTCAAACAATCGTAATTCTTCCAAACTCCAAGTTTACATGCTTGCCACTTTAATTTTATAACTATTTTAAAAGCACTCTAAAAAACTGTGAACACTTTCTGTACTGTTTATAAACAAAAAGGAAATAGATCAGCCGCCCGTGTCCAAACACTCATCTTGTCCACTCTCAAATGACAAGGTTGACACCAAATATTTACATTAATCACCTGATTATCTGCTGATCAGATGCAGGAAAACAAGATAACATGTTTGTAAAAGCACTGACTTGTTAGCCCAAAATAACAACTGTGTAGTCACCTGATTCACACCTCAAAACAATGCAAACACCCAAAAGCACAAAGGAGCATTCTGAACACAACTTTTCCAAGAACTACTTCCCATTTCCTCCAATTTCCTTTAAAATCCGTTGGAAAACCTAACTTTAACTGTTTTAATTATTAACCAAAACTAGAGTTCAAATTCGCCACGTTTTCCTGATCATAGACTTGCGTAACAAATAGATATTGCTGCTAAGCTGCGTCTTTTGGTTTAGGTGGATTGAGTTTCTGTGTGGGTGTTCGTTTACCTACGTTTTTAGGGCAACTTGCGATTAACTCTCTGGTAATAAGCTTAAACCCCTTAAACCCGACACTATAGAACAGAGTGTTCCAACATCTGGCATTCTTCTTTACTACTCTCGGCTGTTCTTTTTTTCAGTAAAAAAGTATGAGTTTTATGGAATATTTTGGTGTAAAGATCAACTCTATCTGAGTATCTCTGCCTCTGCTACTCTGTGAATTTTTTTGATGATCTTTGGAGTATTTTTTGTATGATGAACAACCAAGATGATGTTAGAGCGTAAAATGTACATGTTATATAACCAAAATGCTGTTTAAATGCACCTTCATTCATTGGGTTGTTGGGAAGCTTAGGAAAAACAATCAAGAGGACAGGTGGCATGATCCGCAGACGAAGAATGGGAATGATGTCCACTGTCCTGTTATCGGTCACAAGGCTTTTTGGCCTGTCTGAACAGTTCGGAACTGCACTAGAGGATGTTCAGAAGAGTAGTCAGTGGTGGTGATTTTATTATGTGCCGATGGGGGCATTAAGGATTTTGCACAAGCGTTTGTTCCAATGCTGGTGGTGCTGCGTGGGTGGACGGTTAAACATGTATAGTTCGAAAATAACGGTAACAATTCTAAAGCTTCCATAAATTTTTAAGTTGCATGTATATGAGTGGAGGAACAAGCGTAATTTTAAAGCTCACGTGTGACAAATAATCATAAGCTATATTTTTTAGTATTGTGACTGGTGTGGTGGTAGTTTAAGCCTGTGTTCCAAATGTAACTGCGTAAAAGATGATGCGGGAAAGTGGGAACGGAAGTGGGAATCATGATGAAGAGAATGGTGTTGGAGGTGAGGGAGGAGGGGGAGGTGGTGCCACCTTACCACCTTCAGGATCTTCCAGAAACAACACGGCCTTAATACATAGACATGTGAATTCCACTAGTGGTAGTTTGAAAGGGTTCCAGGTAGAGGATATGGACGAGGTGATTGTGGAACCAAACTATATTTCCAGTAATGGAGGGGGAGGTAGTGCGATAAACAGTGCGGATGATGACCACTTGTTTACTGGTGGGGCTTGTAGTACCAGTGGCATTCAGAATGGTGCTTTGAGGAGTGGAGGTGAATCCAGTAGGACTAGTAGTAGTAGTAGCGGTGGTGGGGGTCAGCGGAGTGGCGATCAAGACAGTAAATCGACATTCAGGCTACTGCTGGGGGTTGTCGTGCTAGTTATCGTTGATATCATTTGGGTCGCATCTTCGGAGTTGTCGTTTGTAAGTTGCTGTTATGAACTATGCTAATGTTTGAAGTTTGAATGCACATGCTTTGAAAATAACAAATCATTTGTTGTGTTTGTAGCATTTGTTCCATGAAGAAAAGTTTGACAAGCCATTCTTCAGCACGTACGTGAAGACGTCAATGTTTCTTATCCTCCTCGTTGTGTACATCTTCTGGACTCCGTGGTATGAGCAGTGTCAAAAGGCAGATAACTATGCGTACACGTTGCTGGCAGCAGAGGCTAATGCGAACATTGCCAATTTGGCATCCTGCAGCACTGATGAGTCTATTGATGATACTGCCAGCGATGCTATGCTTGTGAGTAGTTGTATTAATGGGTTTTAAGTAACTTATCATGCAGACATTTCTTAGATACTGAGTTCTCAATTCCGAACATTTTGCAGAGTCCCCCAGCTTTTGTTCCTTTAAACTATGACACGGCTGGTTCCGGTAATGAGAGTGACGACTCTGCACACCAGCGCTCCGTGAGGTTCAGCAAACTTGCGGAGGTCCGTCATCTATCTGAACATGAAGCGGCGGAAGCCTTTTACGCGCGCCTTTCTTACCAAGCTTCCATTCAGGCTGAGCAGTTGGCTTATCGGCTGGCTAACCGACTGTCTCCTAGTCAAACGGCGCACTTGGCTGTCACGTTTTGCCTTATGGTATATGTTTGTTAAATATTGCGCTGCTACTATAACATAGTATAAAAGACCAAACTTTTAATTTCAACTTTGATTTATTAGTGGTTTGTAGCCAACTATACGTACCAGTTGGCAGTGTCTCATACCCAAGTGGGAATAGTCAACGTACTGTCTTCTAGTTCCAGTCTATTCACGCTACTCCTTGCAGCTGCGTTTCCAGCAATTGCTTCTGACAGATTCTCTGTTTCCAAATTGTTATCTGTTCTAGTCAGCATTGTCGGCGTTGTAAGATTCTATTCTACTTTGTCTAACACATTAAAAATCTACCTTTTTTGCAAACATTATTTATTTGCCCCGTTACAGGTTCTTGTTAGTTTCTCAGATCTGAAAACAGAAGCTACTTACCTTCCAGTTGGTGCCATATTCGCTATCGTCAGTGCATTCTTCTTTGCTTCCTATTTGGTTTTTCTGAGGAAGAAGGTTGAGCACGAAGATAAACTGGATATTCGGCTTTTCTTTGGTATTGTAAAACAATCGTTTTAAAACATGATGATTTTCTTTTATTCTGCGTTTTTGCTAATGATAAAATTAACGTTGTAGGATTTCTTGGTCTATTCAACTTGCTCCTCCTCTGGCCTTTGTTCTTTGTATTCAATTACACTGGAATCGAAGTGTTTGACTGGCCTACAAAGCGTCAGTGGGTATTTCTTGTCGTTAACGGAATCATTGGAACAGTATTTTCCGAAGTCCTTTGGATATGGTTAGTAGTTCCACCAAGTACGTTTACCTCTTATTTCTTCCTGAGAACTACAACACTCATTTTTATCTTTGTAGGGGGACGTTCCTTACATCTTCCCTAATCGCTACCCTGGCCATAAGCTTAACAGTCCCAATGACAATGGTGGCGGACGTATTCTTCAAAAAGGTTTCCTATTCATGGCTCTTCTATGTCGGATCCGTGCCAATGCTGTTTTCGTTTATGGCCGTAACGGTATTGACACATCATGAGAACTGGGATCCAGTTGCTGTTTTCTGGAAACGTGTCTTCAAAAGGTGCTGGCCCAGAACAAGGTCAATAAGGTATCAAAGGTGGGCATTAAAAGGCCATACTAATTTCTTCGTTTGTACACATCTTTTACAATCGCTTATTTTTATGAATGTAGGGTTCTCGTCAATGACATGATGGACCACAACGAACAACAAGAAAGGTTACTAGAGGAGGACAGCCCGGAAGAGGACAGAGACGAAGAGTCAGGATTCGGAAGAGAAAGTGTACACGGGTCAAATCAATCCACATTGGGCTAAAAGCCCATTTCTCCCATCATCTATATATTCTGCCACATTATGCAGCTTCTTTTTTGTATCACGTCTTTGTTTTCATAAACGGCAGACTCAAAGAGAAACAGACATTTGCAAAAGAGTAGCACACTATTTTTTAAGACTTTTCGTTAAAAAGTTGACGAGGCTACAAAAGTGTTATATAAACTATACTGGTAACTGGTACAGGATAGTAGGAACTTAGTTTTCCAGAAAAAGCAGAATACTTACAACGTACGATTCCATATAAAAGCATAATAAAAAACATACATTTTAACTCATAATAAAACTGCATGGCCTTATTAAAACAGTGAGACATAATGACAGTGCAGGATACTGTTTTACTAATGCTAGGTGTTCTACAACAGTGTAGAATGTTTTACGTGCAATATTTAGTCAGTTAATTTTTAAGTGTTAAAACCTGCACATGTTTTCGATGACGCACTAAATTATAGCCTTAAAGCATAATTTTACTGTAAATTATTTATTTTTAATAGGATTTAAAAATCCACGTGATGTTAGGTTAATATATTTTTGTGTATAAGACGTTGCACTTTTGTGTTTTTGTTTCGTTATACCGGAAGAATGTTTTTTGGGTCAATACCAGACCTATTTTTAGCCAGTGAAAATACAACGTAATAATTTTTATGCTGTTTAGCTTCCATTATGAGGCAATAACTTGTAACGAGAAAGAAAAATAAAGAACGTTTATCTTGTCAAGTACAACCACGTCACGTGTACCCTTCATTTTCCTGTTTACCGTCACCGTGTACTTGATTACATCCTGCCGCAGGGTGTTTGTCCCTGAAAAAGTCTTGAATGTCGCTGCACACGATTTTTTAAATAGATTCTCCTTTCAAAGTCTATTTTAAGCATGTTACACGTACCATGCAAATGTCCTTTGATGCAGAAGGGCTTCATGCGGAAAGGGAAAGTTTTGAGTTAAAGGACACCCCTTCCTTTTGCTCTTTTAATTCATTCATAACTTTGGATCCTGTGATCCCTGTGTAATGGATCTACTTCTCTGCAGTGACGTGTGGTCTCAAGGAAAAAAGTGAAAATTATTATGCTAAAGGTTGACCGGCTATCAGACTTCCAGAGACTCCTGTATTCCGGATCTAATGTTTAGATGACAAACGTATAAATGGCATGAGCTATTTGTTATTTTGATTCAGTGAACTCTTAAAGTTTGGAGAAGCTTCATTAACCTGAAAACATTGATCATTCATCTCATCGTTCTGCATTGCCATCGGAAAAATGATTAGGGATTTTATTCTGGTATGTGGAAAAGTTGTGAAAAATTTAAAGTAAAAACTATAGTGCTAGTGTTGGTTTCTAAAATTTTTCTTCGTTTCTCTTTCTTCACAGTTAACAATACTTGGGTGTTCGGTGTACGCAAGTCCGTTTAAGTCGCATGATGACAGCCCACCACCTCCACCGTTTCTCCCTCATGGATGGGGACCAAACTTGGGGTGGGGATGGGGGGAGCGTCCGGCATACGACATCAACCCCCATTTTGGATTCAGACAGTACTCTGAGATGCGTTACGAACCGCTGACTACTCCATACCAGTACAGCACTTCTCTCAATGGTGCACCTGCCCCACAACAGCCATTGGCCCCACTTTTCAAAGGTGAAGGAGCTCCAAACAACCCATACCTCCCAAGTCCCTACGGAGCAGTTAGCCAAGCTACAAATTACATGACTGGTGGGGCTAGCAATTCCATTTATGATGATGGATACGCTACTTAATTACGAGTAAGTTTTGCAATTACTAGCAATTAAGTTCTTAAAAACATTGTTTCTTTTCGTGTTTAAACGTTTTGTACAATAATAACGCATTGTTGCTCGTGTTTTTCAGGAAACGGCCCGAGCTCTGGGGTGACCTGAGAATGCCATCCTTAGAAGCTTTCAGAATTACCATTTCTCATCATGCAATTACTTAAACTATAATTACATGTTATTGTGTTGTTTCTGGTGCACTTTAAAGAGTAACTTAATTATGTAAATTAAGTTAATTAATAAATTATTATAATCACACTTGTTTTCTGCGATTTTGCGAGTCATTGTGAAAACCCCTGTTTTAAAACATAGCATGAGCACTCATCTAAATTGGGCATATTTGGCAAATTACTAATTTTGGAACCCACAAATTGCATGATCCTGCAGTATATAAACCGCTTCCTCTTCCATTTCAAATCATAGTTGAGCTTTTCCTGTTCACTACACAAACATTCATCACATTCTTAAAAAAAATTTGCTTCATCAGCAGCCTACCAAAACCATTCAAAATGAAATCTGCGGTAAGAAACCAACTAAATTCCTAGCATTTTAAAAGTTTCTAAAATACAATTTGTTTCACATTCCCCCACAGTTTTACTACATCATGGTCATCGCCGTTCTAGTAGCTATTGCTGCTCCATGGGTCTCTGCCCAGCAGCAAGCTGAGGAACCCGATAGCCTCCTTTCCCACTTGGAGGGAGCAGCAGACAGCAAACCCTTCAACCTCCAGGGAGCCAACAGCCAACGACGTGCCCACGGAATCTACTTCAACGGACGTTAAGCGGCTGTTAACTCCAAACGGATTCTTGGCTACCTTGTCACTTTTCTCCTTCTATCCTGTAGCATGTAGTGCTGTTGTTTCTTTTTTTTTCGGGGTCTCAAATACGGTATAAATCTTTGCATACATAGTTCCTTTTCCATGAATCAATAAAAACAAAAAAATCCTGTTTGCAAACAGTAAATGCGATGTGTTTATTTTTATTTTGTAAAATAGAGTTTTCGCAGAGTCTTATGTACATCGTATATTCACATATTTTACAACTAACGTTTCACAGCGAAAAAATGCATTTACCCCTTTTAATGGACAATTGTAAAATAATCATGACATTTTAACAACATAACTGTTACCTCCTTCTCCTCAGAACCTCAGTCATCAATCCGTGATGAAGCGTAATTGGTCTAGTTTTTGTGAATTTTCCCTTTATCTTATTGTGCCCTCCATACTTTTCAATTTTATCATACTCTGGTAAAAAGCCAACGTGCTTTACAACTTTTAAAATAGCGTCAGACACCCCATCAGTCACAGTTTCTGGAATGAGTGGTGCAGGTCTGTACTCCTTCCAGTGTGGAGGTTTCCTTGCAGGAACGGGTTTATGTGGCCTACGCTTCCTCTTCTTTTTCCTCCACCCGAACAACCTTGTCAATTTGATTGACTTTTCTCTCTGGTCAGTGTCCTCTTGCCCGGTCTCTGAATCCGTGTTGCTACTCGTCTCAGCATTGCTACTAGTCACTCGACCAATAACCCCGTCCTCGTAATCACCCTCGTCGTCTTCTACAGGTTGATTGCTCTGCTCAGCATCAGCTTCGCCATCGTCATTTGACATAAGAGCTTCTTCTTGATCGTCGTCTGAAAATGATGCTTCACCGTTCGTCATTTCTCCAGAAGGTAATTCTCCATGAGTTATGCTAGTCACTTGAGGAAGATCCTCTTCGTCATCCTCATCCCCCTCATCCTCTTCATCTTCCTCCTCATCGTCGTCGTCGTCATCATCATCGTCATCTTCTCCGTCCTGTCCATCACGATAATCTGGATGTCCATCATCATCAGAATTAAATCCTCCAAAGTTTGGCTCCCCAAAGATCATGACAAATTCGGGATTTGGCTCTTCTCCTTGTGGCTTCTTTGGTCTTTTTTGCTTAGGTTTCGGTTGTTGCGGCTTTGGCTTAATCTTATTCATCATCGATTGCATCATTGTAGGTTGTGGCTTGGGTTTGGGCTTCCTCTTTGGAGGGTGTGGTCGCTTTGGCTTCCTCCTCTTCATGTGTGGTGGTGGACCATGATGCATTCCTGGTGGAGGAGGATCATCCCCTGGTATCTGTGTTATTTTAATCTGTGGCTTTTGAATTTGCACGTAATTAAACGGATTGAGTTTTGAAAGCTTCTCAGAAATTATGGATAGTTTATCCGGTTTCCCAAACTCTTGATAATGAAACTGTTGAGTAAACTGTGGCTTCTTCTTAATTTTCATAGGCCTCGGTTTCATCTGAGGTGGATGGGGTTTTGGCTTGGGTTTTGCTTTAGGTGCTTTAGGTTTCGTTGGTGGTTTTGGTTTCGGTTTCTTTTGTTTCAACACCGGTTTTGGTTTCGGCTTTGGTTTAGGAGGGTCATATTGCATGGGCACCAAATGCGGCATGATTGCTTGCTTCTTTTGGTCATCGTTTTGATACTGGTCACTGGGATCGTAATAGTAATCGGTAGGCGAAGCATCATAAGCGTATGGATAATAAGAATACTCTGGAGTTTCATCAGATTGTGGAAGTTCATCAGCTTGCCCCTGATCATCTTCACTTTCTCCCTGCCAGTAACTGAACGGATTAAAGCTGAAGTTGTCCATAATGCCCCTACTTTCCTCTCCGGCCGGTTTATCCCCGGATTTCTTGCCATTGCTACTACTACTGCTGCTGCTACTCTTTTCAGGTTTATTCTCTCCACTTGACTGCATCTGCGAAGATCTGGAAGAAAACTCTGTGGACGACAGTGACCTCGGTTGCTGTTCCCCATCATCCTCATAGTATTCTTCGTCTTCCTCATCCTCATAGCTTTGCTCACTCAACCCCATCCACCTGGCTTTCCCCTCGGGGTCATCAATATCCAAAATTAATGGTGCTGTGTACTGCTGTGTTTCTTCACCTTCCTCACTGCTCCCATCCTCAGAGGATTCAGTGAACGAAGACGAAGATTTTTGCTGTTGAAACAAATGACCATGAGATGAGTGTTGTTGCGGATTATAAGCTGTTAACATCTCGTAATCTCGGAAGAGATACGGTCTGGCAAGATTCACACCACCGGAACAACTCATCATCGGCACTTGAATACCAATCATCAGCGTAATTACAAACACTATAACCGGAAACCGACGCAGATGCTCATTTTCGGATGGTAGGATTCTCAGTCGAAAACCCTGTGCGCAACCACCAAACATGTAAAAAAAATGCTCATCATTAATGCTCCAAAAGGCTAATATCCTATGAAAGTGTAATAATTTACACACTTTTTAATTACCTTTATTATTGGTAACGTTCCCATTGCTGATCCGCAGGGAATGAAACTCGTTGAGAGATTAAAATCTCTCGGAAAAATGCTGAAATGTAATACTGGATATACTTGATTGTTAGTTCTGGTCCGTTAAACTTTAGATCAGGAAATATAGTAAGCTTTCATAGTTTTTTCAACCTTCCTTTCACCGTCACATTACGAATCACCGCGTGAAATCGCACAAAAAAACTAGAATGTGGTATGCAGTAAAGTGGATTATTATTATTAGTGTGGAATCTGCTTTTTACTGCGAATTAAATGCTTTTAAGATCAATTCTGTTGATCAACAAGAGGAGTACTTTGTCCTCTTGCCTGAGTGTCCGACCAAAAACATTTGAAAAAGACGATGATAAAAAATTGCGTATAGGTTTTGTATAGACTTCATCAAAATCATCATGTTCGGATTTTTTCATTCATGCTTATTACGATTTATGCATAGAAGAGCGCTATATTGCGTTAGGCGAGACAAAGAAAATATCATATAAGGTTTTTGCAGGGAGATGCAGATTGAGTGGTCAAGAGAGAACGAGCAACAACGGTAAATTTTGTCTTCTGGGTGCAATAAGATATTATTACTGTTGTTTGCCATCAAAAAGGGCATGGCAAATAAATAGGCGCATTGTGTACTTGACTATTACCCCAATCCACACGCTACTTCCTCAATTTTTCAGGCTTGTCTACTTACCCGATATAGTGTGACTCAGAAGGTCAGGGTGAAAAATCACTCCGCTACAAATTATTCATTCCCTTCTGATTACATTTTTCTTTGGATTTTCGATTACAAAAAGCACTTTTCAAGCAATGTTGATTTGTAAGCTTTGCAATTCAAGTATGATTGTATACATTTTAAAGAGATCGGACATGAGTTGCATAATAAGTAATCAAGAGATAAAGTTTTAACAAGAAAACTGGTAGATTGGGTAGGAGGAGGTTTCAGAAGAAGAAACTTGTACATAGAATATTATTTACTGCAAAAAATGATTGCTTTATAGTTTGTTTGGTTTCAGGCAAAAAACGAGTCTCACCCTTGCGCTGTGGTGAATGCACTCAAACGTACGTATTCCCGTTTAATCTGTCGATTTTATCTGTTTCTTTCTCTGGAATTTATTCATCTTCGTTTTACAAAACTAAAAGTTAATGTTTGTAATAAACCAAGTGGGGAGTAGAGTTTCTCATTTAATTTTATTTTTAATAACACTCTAAAGATTCATCTATTAATTCATTATGTTTTTCCCAGAAAATGAGAAGAT
Organism: Entomobrya proxima; assembly: GCA_029691765.1. Taxonomy (NCBI): domain Eukaryota; kingdom Metazoa; phylum Arthropoda; class Collembola; order Entomobryomorpha; family Entomobryidae; genus Entomobrya; species Entomobrya proxima. The sequence goes on along the minus strand of CM056170.1, from coordinate 10,490,528 downwards.
TGTTCATCTTGAAGTAAAAAAGCATAATGACATAAATGTAATAGGCTTGTAGCGAATGGCCAAAAAATTATTCTTCAACAAAATCCCTGTTATATGAACCGAGAAAAAAGATATTTTTTCTAAAACGAATATTCAGAAAACCGGATTTTTTCCGTCAATAATGACCATCAGTTCAATTCTCCGAGGAAGACTAGCAAAGTAGTAGAACTAGCCAGCAAAGCCGTGCCTTTTTTGGTGTCTACGACCTCGCAGCAGAGCAAGTCGGATATCTTGGCAAAATGTAACGCATTATCATGCAGAAAAAAACCTGATTTTTTCCGCTGCTCTTTACTAACCATGTTGTTAAGTGTATGTATGACGTGGCCTGTCTCACAAATTAATTATGTGACTTTTGCTCTCTCTGCCCTTCTCGGCGGATAACAATGCTATGCGGAAATCAAGAGTGACGATTGGTGATGGTGTCAGAGGAGAAAAAATGAGACCCGTTATGCATGAAGGCAAAAAGAAAACACATTTTTGTTCTTTTTTGAGCAAAAAACTGTTATGGTTTGTCTTTATACTGACTTTATATAAAAAACGAACATATTTTGTTGGTATCAATTTCAAATTGCATAAGTAGCCAAACATTGACTATTCAGATATTTTTGGTAAGGTACACGCTAGCACACGATACATAGTACATAATACACGGAATAAACTAACTGAAAACGGTTTTCATAAAAATTAAAATAAATGCAATAGAGAACGTGTTCGTCATGTTATGTAACGTGGGTGTCCCTTTGACACTTGACAAATTCATCAGTACTTTTTGTCGTAACAATTCATGAACAAAGATTATTTTAAATACCCCTTTTGAAACACACGAGTAAGTAAGATGTTGATCGTGCAAGAAAATACATTTTGAGACGTACTTGACCTTTGATTTGCATTACTGAGATCGAGATCCCATTTGAAAAAAGTCTCAACTAACAAAAGATGTTATCAAATTAATTTAAACTAGTTAGCTAGTTAAAAGGCGCCTACTTATGCCATCCCCATCCCTTCTGTTGATGATGAATATTGACGTGAGGATGCTTGACAATGTGAAGAGGCTTTCCGTCAGGGAAGTGAGGCTGTTGGTAGTGAATATGATGGATCTTGGACTTTTTCTGCAATTCCGATAAAACAACAAACCATTATTACCACATAATGCAGAATTTTCTAAATATCAAAGTCCAGAAGATTGGACAAACAACTTTGTCTATGCACACAACGCGCGTACGATACACGACACAATTAAACACGTGTACAACGCAATTAAAATTTTGAATTTGAACTAACCCATCCCCAACCGTGTCCCCCACCGCCCCCGCCGCCGCCGCCGCCGCCGCCATATCCTCCACCTCCCCCACCTCCATGATGTCCATGACCGTGATGGTGAACATGCTAAAAGTAGGAGAGAAACAGATCATCATGATGTCTATTAAGATGCTAAGTTAAGACTATTTTTCAAAAAACAATTTGGAAAACTTACATGTCCACCTCCATGTCCTCCACCCCCTCCACCACCACCTCCTCCCCCGTGACCCCAGCCCCAACCTACGTGCTTAACAACTGGTCCCCAGTAGTACCAGAAACCTCCCTTCTTCTTGCCTAAAGTTAAATTGAACCACGCGTTTTAGCAACTGACATTTGACATTCTAGCTGAATGAAGACTTTAAAATGTCAACTTACCCTTCTTTTTACCCTTCTTCCCCTTCTTTTTCTTTCCCCCTCCAGTCTTCTTCTTCTTGCCTCCTCCAAAGCCACCTCCAAGACCTTGACGCAAGTCCCTTTCATAGTAAGGCTCATCAATTTCTGCCAAGTAAATGGAGCTGCGACCAAGTTCGCCGCTTCCATCAGACACCAGGGTGTATGGGCTTACAATGGATACTGGAGCGTAGCTGACTTCCTGACCGCTACTGTCATCCTCGTACGATCCATAATTATCTAACGCGACATAATACTGAGCGTCTACGGCAATGTAGACCGCTGCCATAAGCAGCAGCGCCTGTTAACAATTCAACAAACCGAATTTCAGCAAAAAATGTTCATGCAAACTTATCACTCTTCCACTTTTCCATAACACTTTCTCCACTTTACACTCTCACTGAATTTCCTCCAAAACACCACTACTTTCCAGCAATTTAGATAATAGCTCAATTTCAACAATTTTTTTAGAAAGATTACTTACCAAAGAAATCCTCATAGCTTGTGTGGGCTTCTATGCTCGTATATAGCCCCAATATAAAATCACCACCAGAAAAAAAACGAGTTTCGCCCAACGAACACTTAACTACTATTATTTTACGTCTCCGGATTAATAAAGGAACAACTTTCGATTTCGTCTCTCCTTTATATAAGCAATCCGGAGAGGGTGAAAAGCAATTCGCATCGCGTACAGATCCGGTGTATCATGTCCATGTATTTCCTCAAGAGCGTTCTTGCTCCTTTCTGCGCCTTTGTTCACCTCCTCCAGCCAGAAACGTGTATTTATCACACAACAATGCTTACTGCGTTTACGTTTTTATTAACGTTTTAAAATGGTCAAATAGGTAGGTATTCAGTTAGTACCTGATCATCATTACTAAACTGACCACATAGCATCGTGTGCAGCGTAATAAGATGTTTTAAGCAAAATACATTGATGCAACATTGGTTCATAGGTACGTTGTACTTTTCACAGCGTTTTGTTGTGCTAAACATTTTATTAAATCGCGAAAAAGTGGAAGTAAAATGTAAACGTGTAAATGACCACAAGCACAAAGGGAAATGCTGGTGGCTGGTCAAACTCATAACAATATAACCAGTTTGCATTCTATCACAAGATAATCCTCGTTTTAATAATCTTGCTGAGTAAAAACCAGCCACAAGAGAGTGTATAGAGCAGAGTGCCCGGCGATCCGATGGATGATTATTAGCAGGATCCTATGTGATCAGCGAGCCTAAGAGGCACGTACAGGATCACAAGCTTAGTGCTATAAGGCTTTTTCACGGAAAAACTGCAAAACAGAAATCGTGAAAAATGGTTGTGTACACATTTATATGCAGATTACATTTTATTGTTTAGGTAGTGGCAGCACCGGTATCTTCGTAATTTTCTTGCAACTTAAAACAAGCCAATGTGATTCATGATGACAATAACTTGAATGGAGCAGCATAGTTTCGTTGACCCGTGTGTGCCTGGGCTACCAACAGTAGTCGTTTTCTTGGGTCGACGTACTCTCCGATTTTTTCTTTTAACTTTTCTTTCTCTCTTGTTTGTATACACACTAGAAAATAATACAAATGCTAACGAGAATTAAATTTTATCAGGGAAAAAATTACGTTTTTTGTTCTGCGACGGGGTGAAAAACGAATGACTGGATTTCTGTTTAGGTAGACAAGCTAGCGCTGATTTATTGCTTTGGTCATTAAAACGGTTTATTTTTTTTGCTAATTCCTAAAAGTCATGAATGATAGCGACCACAAATCGGGTTGTCGCTTTTTGACTCTTGAACTACTCATGACACTAGGGGGTTGCATGAAAAACGCATGATGGATGAAAGTGGGATGGTCCTTGTAGGATTTTGTTTGAATACTAAATAATCGTCCGATTATTTTCAGAATGAATGGGAAGGGTTTAATAACCGGAGAATATGACACTTGCTTTTGGGTATATGATGAATGAGTTTGCTTAAAACTAATTAACCATTATTGTGTGGTCTTAAACTGCATTCCGGTGTTAATATGATTTGTTGACTGTGCATATTAATTAGATGAACTCTTTAGTTGAATGCATTGTATTTTCGATATATTTTTAGGAATTTAGAAAAGCAAACTGAAATTCCGACGGTTTTTCGAAATTGCAATTTGGGTAACTTCATGACAATGAATTACACATTTTCGCACAAGTTGGCACTTTTGAAGATTTGTATAAAGCAGTTTGTTTGTTATCCTTTTTTAATGTGTCTGAATTCTTCATTCTGGAAAAAAATCACAAGCTAAAGCAGGTTTTTGCTACAACGAACTCTAAAAACGCGAATTCTTTCCTAAAAAATACCGATCAAGAGATTACCAAAAATAATGCCCATTATATTTTGTTATTACCGTAAAATGTAATGATAAGGTCATTGATGCCTGTTTTTTTGCTTCATGGCTGCATGTGATACATACATTTTTCATTCTTACTAGTACTGAAAATATTTTAATTTCTTTTTTGTGTCTAGTGAACCGGTGTTGAACAAGCTATTAAAATCGGTGTAGTACATGCTTTAATGATGCATTTTAAATGTTTAATTACATGGTCTTAGAAGTAATGTTTGCTGTCCTGCTGTGCGGTAGTTGGGGAAAATGGCAAAAATCGTGTGTTTTTGTGTAAAATAGACTTTTTAATTGTCATTTAGAATGGTACTTTTTATCTAATGAATTTGCATTTGGTAACATGATTGGTCGCAAAGTGTAGCGGAATCAATTAAATTAATATATATGTTGCTTCAGAATGAGTGCAAGGAAAAATTCATAAATGAGGCTGATAGCATAATCATGCAAACCAATAAAACAGTGCTTAGGTGAATATTTTTGTTAAGCTAATAGGTAGAGTTAATTTCCAACATCATGCTTGATTTTCTTTCTCTTTTGTGACATAATTTAAATGCAAGTTTTATGCAATAACGTTTGTGAATTGGTTTTTCCTACACATTGTTAGCATTTCATTATTCAAAATAATATTATATTATGCAGTATGAAAAGTATAATCTGTACAAAAGAAACATTTAATTTGAACGGGTTTTTTATTTTTTATTAAAAACTTAGGACAGTCATGATCTGAGATTTGAATAAAGACTATTCGCCTTTAACACATTAATTGATTGTTTACCCCTCGTACTTCAATTTTAAGTTTTTGACACGTGATAAGTAGTAATACTCAGTAGTACAAGTCGAACGGAAGAAATGGGAAACCAGTTGCTGCTGAAAGCTGATTCAGCGATGCTGCCGGTTTACTTCTTGTAGCCACCGCCACCACCACCGCCGCCGCCACCGCCCTGGAAGAGAAAATTATAAAATTAGAATAAAATTATAAAACTTGTCCACTTGCTCCCATAATGACTTCAATTGCAAACTGTTGAATACTCACATGGCCCCAACCCCACCCGTGATGGACGACCTTATGAACGTGGTGTTTTGGTGCAGGGTGGATGTGGATGATTGGAGGGCTAGCATGGAACTTGGGAGCCTTCAACCAGATATGTTTATGCTTAGGAGCCCATCCCCATCCCTTCTTCTGTAAACAAAAAGAAAAGCATACAAAATTAGCATATTGTCCATGTCTCAGTTTGATTGAAATTACCCTTCCAGTATTTTATACCTTTTTTCCCTTCTTCTTCTTCTTTTTCCCCTTCCTAGCTTCCCTTGGATAGTATGGCTGAGCGTCATCGTAAACAGGTACGATTTGCACAGGGATCAGGGTGTATTCACTATCATAGTTGGCCAGGGCAGGCTCAATGGAGCTAATAGCCGTATCATCGTAGGTCAAGTCATCTTCCTCTTCCGGATAACCAACAGCATAGTACTGCGAGTACGCGTAATGTACTATGGCTGCCAGCAGCAGGACAGCCTGAAAACAATTTTCAGAGAAAACACAATTTTTTAAGAGTAAATCCACAGGGTGCACTATCACTTTCCAGAAAATATTCACTTAAAAAACTCCATGAGAAATTAGTAGGCGTGTGCAATTACCAAGTGAAACTTCATCCTGCTAAACTGGACAAGAATCACAGAAAATGGACGCTAGAAATTCACTCCCAAAAAGTTAGTTGTGTCCTTCGTCACGACCCAAACTGGACGGATCAACTTTCAGTTTCATGATCCCACCTTTATATATAACGTCGCGTTGGAGTACGCATAGAAAGTGCTGACGCTAATATGATTAGGGTAGCGGCTAGGTAGTTACGGGTAGTCTTTGTGTGCATTTAATTCGCATCAGAAGACGCTTCTAAATCTGCGGGTCTACGTACTTGCTCATGTCCGTAGACTGGTTTGCAATATTGCAACATGTTGGAGAAAAATAGCTGGGGAAAATGCATGGAGGAACGACTGTGTAAAAAAACGACTAATTATTACTGCTCATATATAAAGTCAGTACAGTTGAACGTGTTTTAATAGGAAAACAAGATTTTATTCTTCTCTTTCCTTCTTCCTTCCACATGCACAAAGACGTGTTTTGAAAACCGGGTTGTTCATTGTACGAACGAAGCAATGAACGCAACAGAGTGTCTGTGAGGAAATGTTGCTGGACAGGAATTTAAATCATTATTGTTATCATCTTGTTACTACTTTGTGTTTTGATCTTAGCATTGCCAGTTTTGATACTTGCTCTTTTCGTGTGTGCTCCGTAGACAAAAGGCATACGCACAGTTAATAAAACGCTTAACCTTTCTCTTTTTAAGAATGGATGTAGTTCTTTCTTGTGTTTTTGCTACTTGCTCTTTTATGAAGATCAAGAAGCTGCTTTTGCTGGTTAAGTTGTAAAACAACCGAAATCTGGTGATCAGCTCAGTTTTTTGTTTGAAAAACCAAGTAAAAGAGAGATGTTGCCGATGCCATTTTGTTTGAACACTTTTTGTTCGTTGACCTGTTTCACAGGTCGATGTTCCATGGCAAGGTTAGCAGTCATCGTCATCACTAAACTGGATTTTCGGAATTTAGTTTTTATGGAGTGTACATTTGGGTACACATATTATGCTGCACGGGTTGCTTTTTCTTAGGGTATCAAGATGAGAGGGGTATTGTGAGGGTACGCTTTCCTCCAGCAGAAATGATATATTATGCATTTGAATCGACTGGAGCAAATTCATTCTAAAAATCTAGATTGGCAAACTTTTAGAGATGTTTAGTTTCAATTTGGTTGACACAAATAATAATATAATACATGAAAAGCAATAATTCTTTTTAGCTTTGCGAATTGCGATGTCTATCATGTGTCATGAAGCAAGTAAAAACTTACAATATAATTATTCGATACAGGACAGGGACCTACGGTTGTTGTCACTAAAGTGAAATAGTGAAATCATAATATATAGCTCATAATTTTCCTTTTTTACTCTAGTATGTATGTAAATGTATCATTGTTCTGGAAAACTGGATCTGAAACCGCTTTGTAAGTCAATACAGATTGGTACTTTACTTCATAATGGCGTCTCACTGAGAATTATACCTGTATAGTAAGTGCAACAGCAGATAGCAAACACAATTTTGCAATGTTAAGAATAGAAAGTCCTACATTAAAACATGAAGATCATAAAATGTTGATGCTCCGCTTTTAAAATCTAAAAGTAGTTTTCAAAGTTGAATGCAGATGCCCTTCGACAAACAAAAACAGGTACCTATTATTGTACTTTTGCTTTATGCAAAACTTTGCTTTGTTGGATTTGCAGATTTTTTTAAAAAACTACTTTGTTCGTACTTTTTTCATTGTTGTGAGCTATGAAACAAAATCAGTACCAAACTTCCTGCTTTCATGCAAAACCAAATCGCACATGCCATTGCTTATCATGGTCATTTTTCCCATAACCAATTTACATAACCTCATCCATCACAGATCACATTCCCGTTGACTTTCTCTGGACAACAAGTTATCTATAATCATGATGATGCGAGTAACAACCATAAAAGGTTAATGACTTGAAAAGACCAAGCAAACCCGAGCAGACCCGATGATGACGCTGACTTTTAAAACGAAAACATCTAACATTTCCACAGAAAATAGCCTCAGTCAAGTAGTCATGTAGAACCCTTTACCTCTTGCTCAGCTCAGAGGTCATTAAACGTATATGCTCCTAAAATTAAATTGGGCAATGAATACTCAAGAAAATTACACAAAATAATTGCGCAGCTGTGCTACAGAAGAACCTCTAGTAATCAAATTTTCATAAGAATTCAAATAATCTAACCATTTAATTCTGTGCACTGAATTCTTAAATAAAAAAGCTGCTTCTAAAGAGTGATTATTGTTATTTCGTCTTTGTTCAAGCTTGACCCTAAGCATTAGTCGGTGTATACGTTTCTCTCCTCCGCCGAGTTTCTTCCTTAAAACAAGCCAAGTTGAATCCGAAGTTCAACCTGCTCATAAAACTTTTTTCTGTTTCGTTCAAACACCCGACTGCTTCAACAATGCAAACGAACAACGCTTTCATGCATACAAAAAGAGATAATTCATTATGAACAGTGTGTTTTGTAGAAAAGAATGAATTTATTTGGCGAATATATAAAACCGAGCAACAGACGCTTTTCGACCGAATAGTTTTTCACTGAAGACCAGTTTATCTGGATTCTCTCGAAAAACGATAGTCATCTGAGTAACACAGCATCTTGATGACGAACAATGCAATGATGGGTTATTACAAATAACATGATATTATGCTAAAACACCAGAAAAAAGTTTGTTTGACCGTGCCCTTTTCAACTTGGTCCCATCAGTTAATTGAACGGAAGATTTAATACAAGTTTTGTTCGGTTTTTGAATTTTGATTAGGGTTCTGTTTTAAATGGGAGTTGACAATAGGGTCTGGATACTAAGCACTTGCGGGTATTCCCGGTTAAAAGGTTAATGACACGAGCTGTATTAACGAATGGCCCTCAATTCTTTTAAAAGTTTACTCAAGTTTTTACAACAAAGTTTTAGAGCATGAGCAATGAACATGTTAATCCCTACACACTCTGCATCCTTCAAGGTCAGCAGTCTACAGCGCAAAACCCCAAAAAATCATAACTGTACATCTTATCAAAGAATTACATCGGCCCGTTATAATGAGGTAAATCCGCAATGAAATGAGTATCATGCATGATTTTTTAGGTCATCATCATCATAAAATTTTCTGTTCCGATGGTCTGTGGCAAAAAAGTTTTATTTACGTTATGCAATAATGGTGTATATGCAGTCTTTCAAGCATGTGTACATAATAAGTGCAAAAGAAGATCATCAATCATCACGAGATAAACGTTCTTGTTTTTACTAAATAATTTAAAAATTGCATAAATAATGGTTTTGTTTTATCCCGTCGAATAGTCATTTGAACCGCAAAAAACATTAAAATCAAATATGAAAATAAATTAGGGAATTTGGAATTTATTCTTCGTATCCTCCATAGCCGCCATACCCACCTAAATAAATGAAAATTTTGATTAAATATTGAGCTGACATTTAATTAATAGTTCAAATTGACTTCAAATTGTTCAAATTCTCACCATAACCTCCATATCCTCCGTAACCGCCACCTCCGCCACCTCCACCGCCACCGCCTCCTTGGCCTCCCCATCCCCAGCCGCCTCCCTTCTTCTTTCCTGTTAAATAAGACACGACAATTAAGTAATTGTTGATTAAAGTTGTGTGGGGGATGCTATGTTTTAAGGAAAAGATGTATCAACTTACCCTTCTTCTTGCCCTTCTTCTTCTTCCCCTTCTTCTTCTTACCCTTCTTCTACAAATTTCAAGAAAAAATGTACGTTAGTTAATCATTTAAAAAGTTAAAAGCTAAAGAGTAATTATAGTTTTCTCACCTTCTTCTTGCCTCCGTGGAGGTGGTATGAGCCCCAGCCGTACCCGTAAGGCTGGCCTAAAAGTCACAAAGAAAAGCAGTCATGAGTATCAGCGTAAAATGGCAAAAATAACTAAATTGTTGTCCAGTAATTTGACAACTTACCCCATCCCTTCTGGACTCCGCCGCCGCCACCTCCTCCAGACCCACCACTCCATCCCCATCCTTTCTGTGGCTGCCATCCGTACCTGATGTACACAGGACGGAAGAGGAATTCTGAGGGTTCTAAGTCACTTTTCTCCCCATCTTGCTGGGCCGTGACGTATGATATCGTCAAGAAAAGGACTAACACCCCAGCTAAGGGTATCTATACGAAACAAAAAGAAAACATGAGTTATTTATCGTTACATAATGACACGCCACGCATATCCTTCACATCCCGTATCACGCGTGTGAGGAAATACACCACTACTATTCAATAATATGCACACAACAGAAGAAAAAACTCGTTCATTTCCGTAAGCAAACAAGAATGAGGAGTCATTGTTCGGATAATGACTCGGGATCAAGTCCTCAGGGTGGAATCAAACAGGCTACATAGTTTTTTACTGCAGAGATAAGAAATGATTGCTAAAATGGGATGATTAGCAGAAAAAAAGCGGTTTGAATCTCTCTATGTTGCGGAACCGGTTTCCCAAGATCAAGTTCATTGCCAGGTAGAGAGCCAGACGCATACCATAACATATGAAGATGAACTGGGAGAGGGTGAAGCTGTGAGAAGATTCAAGTAGCAACAGTGAAGCAGATTGAAAAGCGATACTACTAAACACCACGTCCGTTGACCGTTCAACTTTAAAGTTTATCGGCTTGTGTACGCGGAAATGGAGATGGTGGTGATGATGATGATAGATGAATAGTGCATAAGTGATAAAAGTTTTATCATAAAAAACTTCACAAACAGTAAAGCAATATTTCACAAAAAGTATATGAAACCGGAAATGATTTCACTCGTGAGTTTCACTCCAGAGGCAAAAAAGAGAAAACTTTCCAGATGCACCGAGTGGCACACATCTTTTTGTTGAAAGAAGAAAAAAAAACTGAGTTGCTCACAAAAAACTGTTTGCTCGCACTTTCAAGTTGAGATTATATCCATTTTCAAAGTGTCCAAGTAATTTTTCACAATTTTTCAAGTCACTTTTTGATTGCACTGTTTTCTGAATTTTCGTTCACAAAAACTTTTCGTTTTTATTATTATTGCACTCACTCGGGTTTGCTTACGGAAACAATGTGTGGTTTTCGAAAAGATAGAGAAAAGAGAAAGATATAAAATGATTTTTTTTGTATTATTGCTTACCAGATACTTGATCATCCTGAGATGGACCCCGCAATAGGGGTAGTGTTTTTGAAATCGCCGACCTCCGGGAAAAAAGGATAAAAAGTTACAACGACTCCCCTCAGACGTTCAATGAGGAATTGTGGCAACTCGACCAAAGTGCTTCTTTATATACACCAGGTCAAGCTCTTGAACTCGGTCGAGCGGAGATTAATTATACAAAGTGTAAGGAGTAGTACCGCAAAACTAGACCCGGAGAATGTACGTGTACGTTATATAGCTAGTCTTCTTGCGCAGTCTAGGCGTTTTGCATTGTTGTGTATTGTTGCAACGTACAAAGACCTTTAAACCTGTTTGTACGTAAAGGGAACAGCAGCGAAAAAGGTTTTCATGTAACGAAAATGGGAAGGAATCCTATCATCGTGATTATCTGCTGCGCCAACCTCCTGTGCTTTTCTTCGTATGTACCAGAGCAGCGTAGTAAAAATTGATAGACGCCCATTTTTCGAACAAAGAAACAGCTTGCAAATATGCCTGCTCATGTGTGTGCTGAAAGTGATACGTATCCCCACACACGTTATCCTTTTCACCTGCTTTTCCGCTTGCATTCTGAAGAATTTTTTTATATTTCGCGTTTCTTGTAAGAAGCATTGCTCATCGGTCACCAGTTACTTTACTTGTTTTTTAGAAAAAATACATATTATACGCGATTTCGTATCATTCATTCTCATCATCATGAATTTATAACTGCACAATATATGAGCGCAACCGTGAAACTTCCTGATACACTCTTTTCGCAAAAGGCATAATATTATAGGATCATATTGGCTATAGTTTAGATAGGCTGCTAGATGATTGCTAGAAGAGCAAAAATCTTCTAAAAAGCAGCAACAATGCACCACCGTCGGCTTGCAGCTCATTGATCAAGTCAAGTTGGGTGATTAAAAAACTAGCGTTATATAAAAATCAAGCGTATGCGCTCATCAGAAAATCTGGTTTAATTGCAACCGGGTGTACAAAATACCTGTGAGAAAATGCCGTTGTTTTAGATTACACGTTATAATTACTCCCGGTTCATTGATGTTACGTTTCTTCATGCTTCAAAAGTCTGACTTGAGACGTACGCTATAAAGTGATTATAAAAGGCATAAGTTCAGGTACTTTTGTATTTTAGTGGGAGGTTTAACTGTTTTTTGCATGTAGACTTGCGCACAAGTTGTTTGCTCATTTTGATCATGATCTATGACACGATTATGATTATTTGCATAAAAGCATTCTCATTTTCTAAAATATATCATTCATCCGTGTAATAGGAGAAAAAAAGAGATAGCTTGTAGCAGCATCCATTTACATACACGACGACATTTTTTAGTACGTTTAAAAACAAGTCTCATTTTTTGGCTACTTTTGCTCATTCTTCTGGGTACAAGCTCATGTGCACATAGGCAGACAAGGTTTTCTCCTCTTCTCCGCCTGACATTTGTCCCCGTGATCCAAATCTTCTCTTTCAAAACCGTACATACAATATACACAGCAGGAGCAGCAATGGTGCTTGTTGCAGGTACTACAAAATCCATTTTCAAACTTTACTTTATGAATGGACATGTTTGATGATGAGGAAAACAAGTCTTGGAAAAAGTGTACCATCAAGATGACGACGGCTAGAGAAGTCATCAGAGTCAACCTTATCAAAGATGAAAATTGATGTTCAAGTGCGAGATGTTGGGTAGCTTTATTCATGGATATATACTATACCTGTTTTTCTGCATTTTATACTATTGCCACTTGCTCCACTACACTCTTCTGATCATGACCCAGAAAGTTTTCAGCTCTTTTGAACTTTTTCTCTCGCTTATATTTTCGTGATGCAGTATATTTTATGCAGATGCCTTTTTATCGATTATATTTTGCATGAAAATTAGCGTTTAAAAATGTGAAAATCATCTCTTCTTCTTCAAATTGCTTTCTAAAATAGTGAGTTTATAGTTGTCGCATATCCGCATAACAAGCCAATTACATGTGTGTCCTATGTAAAGTGGAAAGTGAGAAGGACCTTCAAGGATGTATTCCAATGTGACATTATGACTTCCTTGATGATTATGATGTTATAATTTCTCTTTCTCGAAAACTTGAAAGTTATGATGATGATTGATGACACTGGTTCTTAGAAACTTTGAATTTCAACTAGTATTTTTTCGCTTTACCGTTACTTTCGATTATTTGATGCGGAACGATCTCCAGTTATATTTCCATGTTTTTACTCGGGTTCAAAAATAGCTCTTCAAGTTTTGCTAGCGTACCTAAAACCTGTTTTTATAGAACAAACTATAATACATTGCGGTTTCTTTTTGCAAGTTGAAAACTACACATCAGCACTTTGTAAAAAATCTAATAAAAGCAGAATCAGATATCGAATGTATTCGTTTTGATCATTTTTTAGAAGAATGTAATATTTTAACAGTTAAAGTTGTTAACAGTATGTTATTAATAAGTGCATACATGCGCAATGGCCTGTGTTACTGAAAACAGAGAAGCCGGTTTACCAAGAAGAAAAAACTAGACGTACCGTTTCCTCCCGGGGTTTTCTAGCGTACAGGAAACTCAGGTAGGCAGATGATACTTCTAGTTAGAAGAATGTTTAGAATTATTGGATTCACGTGCATAAAAAGACCAGGAAATTGGGGGTGGGGTAGGTTCAAACGAGTAATTAGTCGGGTGAACTTTGCGGGATTTTCCTTAACGGTTGGGGGAAGTGGCGTTTGAGGTTACATGGTAGACGTGTTAAATGATGAGCTATGAATCGTTTTGATACGCATTAGGCTTCGTATGAACTTTTACGATTTTAAAGCTGCAAACATTGTGTACCAAGTTGTTAGTAGTAGAACTATGATATGCTATTGGTTTAAGATTCAAAAATTATATTCCAGTTTAGTAGATGGGTTTGTACGCTGGGGATTCTAAGCGCAAAATTATCTTTTCCATTCATCCGGTGACTACTAATGTCACTCCTAAGACTACAGACCAACAATAAGCAAACTTGATATACCTAATGCCTAACGAATTGAAGTAAAATCACAAGGAACAATCTACCAAGTAATCGTTCCTAGTCATCTTCTTAAGAAGCCATAAATTATCCTGATTAACAATAAGACAACTGTTTTGTTTAAGAAAACAAGCCAATTTAAAGAAAGAAATCCTGCTTTTTAAAACATTCCATTTTCCCCCCAAGAGGTCAGCCAAGAGTCATGTAAAATCCCAAGAAATCTCAAGCCAGTTATCTACACAATTCAAGCGGAAAAAGCGCACACAAACATACTCCGTGGGTCGGTGTCATCAATCGTAGTTTTGAAAATTCGTAAGTCACACAAAACGGCTTATGTTTTAAAAGACGCATAAAATATGATGTAAAAAGCAAAGAAAAAGTTTTCCTCGAGACAATGTGGTGGTTTGCAGTTACAAAAAAACTATCAAAGGTAGAATCTTCTGCAGAAATTGAGTTGGTAAACCAGTTTTCATTCTTTTCAGACTGACATTTTAGTTTTATAAGCGTTTTAGGCTGTTTTTATGAGCAAAACACAAGGATATACATAAAAAACTGCATAAAGTACAAATTATATACGTACGCTTTTTGGTAACAGTATATTTGACGGATGCCGTGAGGATGATGATGATGATATGAGGTTTACAATGGCTTTAAAAGTAATCGTGCCTCTACATAGCTTTCGTTTTACACCGCAATGAATTGCATTCAACCACAAATCTGGTTACTATTTTTCTGTACGCAAAACTCGGTAACATATGAAAAAGCCACCGCTTTTTTTTCTGCAGGAACTTAACAGAATAATGCCCAAAAATTTTCTTTAATTTCTGAATCGCTGTGTGTTCTAATAAAAAAAGAAATCTTTTAACATCGTGACTACCTACACAAAATGTATCGAGTATCGACTGCTGAGTTGATATGATCGGAGGAGTGATTGATGGCCCTACAAAAAACAATAAAAAATTCCAATTTTGAGCAATTTTTAGAAATTTAAAAAAGCGAAATGATGTGCTAAATTGTCTTGGTTTAAAGAAACTCTCTTTTGAATCCGGATGCATTATTGATACAACTTGTATGAGCATCTTCTTCAAGTAGCGTTGTTCATGAGACACGATTTCAGCATTTCGCATGACCGTACGCTGTAATGATAGTCTGAAGTAGAATAGTAAAATTGTAATCATAATCATGAGATGTAATCTAAACGCGATAAATACAGGTCTACCAGCACATGTGTTTGTAAATAAAACGGTAAAAGAATCCTATTATGCTCAGTGATCATAGAGTAAAATCACGATAATGGGTTTGCACATTACTACTATTGGCCTAGATCATCATGATTTTTAAAAATCACAGTTTGATGCAAATGCAAGGTGGGCTAGATGAGGGGTTTATATAAAGATGCAATATCCCAATAAAAACGCGTAAATGCAGTAAAACCACAATTTAAACAAGAAGTACGTGTATCGGCTATCCTGTATGACCATATTTTGAAATGCACACGACCTTGATGCAATCAGTTAGCAAATTCAGGGAAAATGGTGAAATCTTTTTTGTCTAAATGACCTAGAAAAAACTAACTAGCATAACTAGAAAAGACGCAAACTTGTACACAGATGAGTCAACGTAGAGATATTTTTTCAATTTTTTATTAACCTTTTTTCTGACTTTATATAGCCGCGTTACGGTAAATAAAATTTTAAATGCATCAATTAAAAAAAGTACACCTCGCTGGTTGCTTAAATTTGTTTGGTAATCTACAAGTATTCGGGCTCGTAGGAAATGGCTTGAGAGAAATCGATTGGGGTATCATCCTCTGCACTGTCATCCTCCGCGGATTCCTCGGAACCGGATGCATCATCGTCAGCTAGCTCCTCGGAGGAGGCACCATCGATGGCGGCGTCATCATAGAGGATAGGAGAGACGCTTCTGTAATCGTCCTCTTCACTCTCTTGTAAATCATCCTGGCCGCCCCATCCCTGAACGACAAAGTTGGAATTATGTTTTATGTCAAATTCGCAATCGCAATTCGAGGTTAATGATTAATGAACATTGTTGTAGCACTTACCCAACCTTGCTGCTTTGGCTTCCAACCCTAAAGGAAAACGACAAAGTTTGAATTATATTTCAAGCTTAATTTGCAGGAAAGATAATGATATAACTGTTCTTTTTACTCACCCAACCGTGATGAACAACGGGCTTCTGCCATCCCTGGAAGATATAAAATTTAGAGTCATTTTATGAACAATTCATACATACTTAAGGATTTCTGGCTAAGTTTCAATTATATATTTAATGAGCAGTTTGCTGGATAGCCTAACGATCTGTTCTTTGTACTCACCCAGCCTTTCTTTGGAGGTGGTTTCCATCCCTGAAAGAAAACAAGAAAGTTGAAGTTTTATTATATGCGTTATTTACTGGATAGGTTAACGGTGAAGTGCTAGACCACTCACCCAACCAGGTTGTGGCTTCTTTTCTTGCCATCCCCACCCTTGAGGTTTTCCTATCCTGATACCACCGTAAACGCCGATGGTCACACCTTTAGGCTGCCACCATGAAAAATCAATTAAAGTTTCACATTTATTCCAAAAGTTTGCATAAGTTTCATCTTATTCTAACGTTATTGTTAGAAATAGTAGAAATTACCTTGGGTTTTGCCCATCCCCAACCCTTTGAAATTGACGGCAATGCAAGTGAAATGGTTTTAACGGGCCCCCACCCCCACCCAGTCTGCAGGATCCTAGGACTGACTGGCGCAAGAATGTAAGCTGTCTCTGAGTTTACTGCTACAGCGAGCGCGGTCACAAAGGACGCTAATACCTATGAATCACAAGCAGATACAAAATCGTAAAAACTCCAAGCTACCGTGACCAAAGATATTCGCTAAGGTTCAATTAGCTTAATTACTTACCAAAAGCGGTTGCATTTTAAAAAGTCTAAAATATTGAGTATCTGAGTTATAATTGACCCCTCTGAATCCCCTCTAACCCGGGAACAGACCCAAAGCTAAAAAATGCCCTCACGTATCCGAGTCTGCGTGTGCGCGCGACTCAGTCACCAAAATGAAAATGAAACCCTTTTTTCCGATTCGGACGTACAAAGAAAGTGAAAAGAATTTCCAGTTGAAAAGATCTTTTTATACGAGGACCTTGGGCAACCCTACCCAGAGGCCGGCAATAACGCCAGTTTGCGAATGAACATGATCCAGAGGAGGAGATTTCTCTCTCTCCTGCACATATGCATATTATATTTTCACCCGATTCATAATCATCAACAGGAGCAGCATGAAAACCAAGTGATTATCCAACAACGCATCCCAAGATGTGTGTAAAAAACGGCGATTGTTGTTTGGTCATTCCGAAAAGTAAAACGAACGGGTTGTATGTAAGCAGCCCAGCAGGAGCAACTTTAACCGCTTGAGCAATGCGTTAATAAAAAGGTTCTTTTGCATATTACGTTCCCGTGCAAAACGAAGAAAGTTGTTTTTCCTTACATGCCTGATACGTTTTCCTATGTGTATGCAAAAACCGATCAAAAGTTCACTGATCCCTGATCCATGAAAAAATATAAGCGATAGCAAGCTCGGTTTTCTAGCTTTTCTGTTTATTAAAGCCTTTTATTTTCAAATCTTTTTTATGGGTTGGGTAGGTGGTAAATAGTAAAGGTTTGAGTCGTCATAATATTGTTTTTCTAAAATGACTAGAAACAAGAAGATGAATTCTAGTTTCTAGCATAATACTCATGCATTTCCCGTTTTTACATTTAGATATTTTCTTAAGATTGTTAAAAAAGGTCGGTACATTGAAAGGAGGCAGAAGAAGAAACTGGTTGCAATATTTTTTGACTTGTGTTTATTGTCCGAGTGTAAAACGGAGAAGAATATTCATGATGTCATACGATACGCTGTTCATTAATTTGTAACATTTGAAATGGATCTAAAAGAATATAGTTTTGCTTAAGACAGCTTGCCTATAGGCACAAGATGAAATCATTAAATTAGCAAATTGGTAGGATCCCTAATCGTTTATTACGATCAGGCAGCTTTTTTTCTAATTATTTCATTGAACCGAATCCAAAAGGGACGAGGATAACATTTTTGATAACGTCAGGGCTGAAATATTATACGCTTCGGGTAGATACAGAGTTGAATGACGACTTGTTACAATGCCCTGCTTGTTCTGAGTACACGCAAGAAACGAAAAATTTTGTTATTGTCCATACAAAAGGCATTTCATGCTGGTAGAAATTAACAAAGAAAACCCAAAAGACCGACCACACGGGTTGGCATGAATTCACCAAGTTCATGGCTAAAAAACTGGAATTTCTCCGCTTTGTAGCGTTCTCTGGAGTTGACGCAATTACTACTAAAAATGATGTAGAATGCCTGCAATTCATTGACTTTTTAGCTTATTCAAAGTACCTAAAGCTTACACTTTTTTTTACCTAATCGCATTAAAGTTTCTCACTGGCTAATTTATTTTGAACACGTTGTCTGATAGCGAGTGCGAGTTTTGGTTGTATAGCAGTTTCGCAGATTATTGGGGTGAGTAAAGGACAATGACTGTCTAACTTTTGTCTGGTTGCGTTGTGGGGTTCATCTTGGGGGTGGATAACTGATCATAAAGATAAACGTAGTAGCGTGGCTGTTACTGATCAGTACAGTGCGCGGATGATGATTCTGTCTCAAGAAGACTCAAGACTTCTTTGCATTCACAACGCGATGCTGTGGTTAAAGAGTTTCGATAATAGTTTGCCTTGCTCGCTTTCTTTTTACATAATATTGTAATTATTATTATCCAATCTTGCTAATAAGCTGTTGTGAAAGTATAATCTTTTAACTGGTCAAACGCAATGCGCATGTTTAGTCAGAACAGAAGTGACTGAATAATATGCTTTTCTGTAAATTTTGCAATTTCAAGCAGAAGCTGCTGCATTAAGCGATGTAATGATTAATGTTAAGTTTTAAAATTAATGACTGACACGATACAAAAATGCTCAACGATAAGACGCGGACGAATAATGCTTTGCTGGAAAAATGAACAAAGGATTTTAGGCTTTTTCATGGATACCCCAACATGTTCCAAAGTAGCCGCGGGAATCGGCCCAGGAATCCTGGAACACATGATTCATGATGATACACATGACACTTTGACAACATTAACTAACGAAGAGTCAAAACGGTTGCAGTAGTTTGTTAAGTTTTCATGTTAACTTGAAGATAAGCATGTAAAATGTTTACCCTGCGAATTACTACGTGTACTGTGTCGCTACTGAAATGTGCTAGCCTGCAACTAACTGATCAGCAAGCGGGCAGGATTTTAAGAAGATATTCTAATAGTGTCAAGGGAGGCACAACTGCTCAGCCAATTCTCAAGAAGAAGGCGACAGGGACTGAGAATCGGGTAAGTAGATAACCTGGTGCACTTTTAAGGGATTCAAGAAAAGGTTGCAAGTACAGCTTTTGGTGTTCTTGTAGGTGAGCCCTTTTGTAGACCGAAAGCGAATTCAGGTTGAAGGAGGAAAGGGAGGTAAAATGATAATTGTACTATAAGCTTATTAATGCTTCAGAAGTTATTTAAAAAGTACTTGAATTTTTAGGTGACGGTTGCGTGTCTTTTGCCAGGCTTTTTGCGAATGAGTTCGCTGGACCGGATGGAGGGGATGGAGGAAACGGAGGGCATGTTCTTTTTAAGGTTAGCTAGCAAACTTTTGGGCTTGATTTTAGGTGTGTCAGGAATAAGCTTTTAATTGAATTCGTGTTTTATTGCAGGCCACATTTCAGTGCAAGTCCCTGGCAGATTTGAAGCCATTAATTAAAGGGAATTCTGGTGAGAATGGGATGGGCAGTAACTGCTACGGAAAGAATGCTGATCATTTGATCTTGGAGGTACATGAGCTATACATGTTTTAGTAATAGGATACTGATTTAAATGCTATATATTAATTAACAGGTCCCAGTGGGAACAATGTTCAAAGACGAAAAGGGCAAACTGATTGCCGATCTAACGGACCCTGACAACTCTGTCTTTCTTGCAGCTCGAGGAGGTGCAGGTGGGAAGGGCAACAAGTTCTTTGCTACTCCTGAGAACCAAAGTCCTGAGGTAGCAGAGTACGGTGCAGAGGGTGAAAAGTTATCCTACATTGTTGAAATGGCTACTATCGCACATTTCGGGTTGGTTGGATATCCAAATGCTGGAAAGTCTACGCTGTTAAGGGCTGTTAGCAGGGCAAGGCCCAAAGTTGCCAGTTACCCGTTTACTACGCTAAAACCTCACGTTGGGATTGTGCTCTATGATGATCTTGAACAGATTGCTGGTGAGTGCAGAAACTATTTTTGAGAAATTAATACGCGATTATGACCGATTTACAATAAAATTGTTCTTACTGTGTAGTGGCGGACATTCCCGGTCTGATAAATGACGCCCATCTCAACCGCGGACTTGGTATTCAGTTCCTTCGTCACATTCAGCGGTGCGTGTGCCTCTTATACGTAATCGATTTATCAACTTCAAACCCATCTCCTTACGAAATCTTTGAAACACTCAAGTCAGAGATCCGCCATTACGACGCATCAATGCTTGAAAGGCCATCGTTAATTATAGCAAATAAATTAGATCTTCCTGAAGCGAAAACAAATTTTAAAGAGTTTAAAGAATCGGTAGGGGATTCGATGCGTATAATCCCAGTTAGTGCAAAGTTTGGTGTTAACCTTAAAGAACTTTTGGTTGAACTGAGGCGTGTATACGATGAGAAGAGTGCCAAGAAAGTAGAAGATGTAATAGAGAAATACGAACCTATCCGTGCACAACAGGTTAGGAGGGATTGGAGGCGAAGTAACAGTAATTCAAACGAATAAATTTTAATTTAGGACAATAAATCTTTTATTCATGCGCAAATACAACATTTTTGCAACAAATACGTATCATTTTTGCATTTTAAATATCTTTAGAAAAACATTAAAAAATCTAATAATCGGAAGGATTAATGATGATTTTAAGCATGCATTTATGATAGCTTCAATTTTGCAAATTCCTCAGCAGCCTTGAGGGCTTCATCAAGTCCAGCGACATTTTTTCCAGTGGCCTGTGCAGATTCGGGTTTTCCTCCACCTTTACCGTCAAGGATCTGCAAATAAAAGATTGTTATGAAATCAGACATGAACATAGGATCTATGTTATGACATAATTAAACGAATTTTCAATGCGCTTACTTTCGCAACCTGTCCAACCCACTCGTTTGCCTTAAGTCCTTTTCCAACAGCTTCCCCCGAGCAGTTGCTCAAGCAGAACACCTTTCCAGCGGCTTCATCAACAGAAAAGAAAATAGCACTTGTGGCAGGGCTAAGAGCCTTCACTTGTTTCAACGCAGCGTCCAGTGCCTTTGTGTTGGACTGAGCGTTGAGTAGCTTGACAATGTACCCATTCTCGAATTTATTCTCTGTCAAAAGTTTCTTGATATCTTCAACAATCTGAGTCATTTGCTGGGCCTTGTTAGCCTTATCAAGATCATCCAGCGATTTCTTCAGTTCCTTAATCGAGTTTCTCAAATCATCTTTTTTCCAGTACGGGATTTGGGATGCGGATATCTCGTCGCTGAGTTCTGTTATTTTTCTCTGGACCTCTTTTGGTGGCGTTGAGGAGACAGAGTTCTTCAGGTTTGCTAGACTTTGTTCTAGTAATGCAGCTTTCTTTAATGCCTTTGCAGCCTCAGGGCCGGTTAGAGCTACTATTCTTCTCACTCCTTTAGCGATGGCTTCTTCCGATGAGATGACGAAATCACCAATATGGCCAGAACGGAGTAGATGGCTGCGTTTAGTTCATTAGGATTAATACTTAATTAGAGGATACTTAGAGTAAAAGCAAACTTTGAAAATATGAACACTTACGTGCCACCGCAAAACTCAACAGAAGTGTTGAGCCCTTTGGGACTGGTCGGATCGCTTTCTAGTTCCTCTACAGGCACTCCAATGGAAACGACCCTTACGGGATCTGGATAGGCTTCGTTAAAAACTGCCCTTAACCCTTTGATCGCTTTTGCTTGAGCTAGGGAACTTTCCTTGGCGTAAACGGGCACGTCAGAGTTGACCATCTCCTGAGCTATTCTCTCAGCTTCCTTCACTTGCTTAGCTGTCATTGCATTCTAAGGAACAAGAAACTCTTCATTTCATAACCAGTCATGCATTTAAATAGCTGAACTAATTACTAAATTATATTCACACCTTATTGCTAAAATCAAACCGCATCCTATCAGGGGCAACAAGAGACCCTTTCTGATCAGGCTCCTCAGGAAGCACACTCCTCAGAGCAAAGTTGAGAATATGCGTGCCAGTGTGGTTGTTCATAATCATTTTCCTCCTCTCGCCATCCACCTGTAATTTCATCTCATCCCCTACAGCGATAACTCCTTCTACAGTTCCAATGTGAAGCACGTATCCTCCTCTAACTTGAGTGTTTTTCACCAAGAACTCGGTATCCTCTTTTGACAAAGATGTCATAAATCCTTCATCGAATATCTGACCACCTTGCTCAGCGTAAAAATTCGTTTGGTCTAGGATAAGCGCTGCTTGTTGACCTGAGGTTACTTGATCTACAAACTGTTTCTGGTAACGGATAGCTAGCACTTTAGCGTTTGTAGTAGGAAATTCTACGAAAAAATACAATTTTAACATTATTTTCTTTATGCCATAATATATTGCAAAATTGCAAGTATGTTTTAATGCTCACCATAAGAGTTGACATCCACAGCATTGTACTGGTACTTCAGAAGGTCATTAGTAGCAGGTACTCCCTTCGACTGCAACTCATTAATAGCGTGTACATCTAGGGCAAGTGTATCATCCTCCCCAGCCCCTTTAGCTTGAGAAATAAGTTGAGCCTTTTTCTTCGCTTCCTCATAAGCATTCATGTCAATGGACAAATTCCTTTCCTCGCACATCAGTTGGGTCAGATCAACAGGAAACCCATAAGTATCATACATCCGCCAAGCGACATCCCCAGGAAGTGTTTTCTCAGTAGCAGGTAGTTTGGAAACTGTTCTCTCCAAAAGACTCTTTCCACGATTCAGGGTTTTAAGAAACTGAGCCTCTTCTTCGTTAATCACATCAATCACCGAATGAGGGTCCTTCCTAACTTCTGGGAATGTGTCGCCGAGAATATCGACAACGACGTTTACTAAGCCTGCAAAGGTTCCAGGTTTCCCTCCAAGCTTCTCGATAGCGTACCGAATACCGCGGCGAAGAATTCGACGAAGAACGTAACCTCTTCCAGTGTTATCCGGTCTGCCACCATCAGATAAAGCAATTGTCAGCGTTCTCACGTGGTCTGCAACCACACGATAGGCCATATCGATACCGTCCGAGTCTTCTGTTCCTACTTTTCCAGTGTAGGTTCGTGCTCCAGTAACCTTTTAATAGAACGATATATTTTTAACATGATGGAATTATAATATGGAATATGGAAAACAATAACTTGAATATCTGCTCACCTTCTGGATAGCTTCAAAGATAGGAACAAACAGATCAGTATCATAGTTGGATCGCTTCTGTTGAATAACAGACACGATTCTCTCCAATCCCATTCCACAATCAATGTGCTTTTTCGGAAGAAACTTGAGAGTTCCATCGGACTCCCTGTTGTACTGGATAAACACAAGGTTCCAAATTTCCAAGACGTCAGGGTCATCTTGATTCACAAGGCTGGAAGCATTACGATTACCAATCCTATCGAAATGAATTTCGGAACAAGGCCCGCATGGACCGGTATCACCCATTTCCCAAAAGTTATCCTTCATGTTCCCCGGCAGGATGTGCTCCACTGGAACGCTGGAATAAACCAAAGAAAGCAAATTAGTAACAATTTAACACTTGTAACTGTGACTAAAGTATAAATTTTCAGATATTCTGAATTACCCAAGTTTCACCCAAATTTCCTTGCACTCCAGATCGGGTTCAAGCCCAGCTTTCTCATCCCCACCAAAATACGTAACGTAGAGCCTATCCCCAGGGATCTTCATAACAGCAGTCAACCATTCCCAGGCCCACTGGCAAATTTCCTGCTTGAAATAATCTCCAAACGACCAGTTACCCAACATCTCAAAAAACGTGTGATGATACACATCTTTCCCAACATCTTCCAAGTCGTTGTGCTTTCCACCAGCACGGATACACTTTTGGGTATTTGCAACGCGCACATATTTCGCTGCAAACGATATAAATATGAATTAATATGAAATTTTAAAAAATAATGTACAAATTTCATCGTAAACACTCACCCATATCACTATTAGGATCAACGCTTCCTAGAAAAATCGGCTTAAACTGATTCATTCCAGCGTTCGCAAAGAGCAATGTAGGGTCATCCAACGGAATCGTGGAACTGGAGTGCACGTAAATGTGATCCTTCGACTTGAAAAAGTCTATGAAGGAGCTGCGAATTGCAGCTGTTGACAATGACGAGTCCATACTGCTTATCTTCTACGAGGTTATCGGATAACAGCCTGAAACAAGAAATTCATCATTAATCAGTATGAGCCATATGGAATACAAAAACTAGCAATTTCCTTCAAGATGCTGCCACCAAGTTTCTACAACCAAATTGTCACACTGAATAGATTGCATCGTGTATCTTGTCTCTTGTGACATATTTTTAATTACAATCTTTACTACACTTACTTAGAACCAGTAAGATCTGTCACCCAAAATGAAAGGGAACTTAAGACGCACTAATAAACGTGCGCCCCTTCAACTCACCTTTAACAGAATTCTGACGCAATGCTGGTGCGTAATGTCTGTTGGTGACAATACGGCACAACGTGCTCCCAGTACACTCAAGGAACCACAAGTATGCGTCTAGAGGCGTGTTCGAAAAGGGGCCCTCTGTTCACTTTTGAAGGCACCTACTTTCCGTCACTTTCAAACTATTTTTTAAAGGCAGCTGTTATAGTCAACGTTGCTGACAATTTTAAGAGATCAAGTTACCTCAGTAGTAGGTAGCATAAAAAGACAGCAGAAGAGCACACTTCTTCAACCAAAACCGGCACAGCAGAGCAGACAGGTAAAAAATACAGTATTGTAGATGCCAGATAGATCTGTATAACACTGTAGTAGTATGATGGGCTTATGCGAATAAGAAGCATGGTGCAATGGGGCGAGAAAAGAATGAAGATTTCGAAATACTGTAATTGGTCTATTCACATTTATTTGACAGCATTGTTCATTTATTGCTAATATTTATGATTACTTCTAAGTTCAATGATATAATCCAATAATGCGTACAAATAAGAGATGATTATTAACTGAACAAGTGTACTAGTCACTGTACAAACAATTTTATTGTTGTAACATTATGGACATCCAGTTTAACAATCACAATTAACAATATTAACAATAATTTTCAGAATGATGGGCAATAAACAATAATATTACCAAGCTAAAGCTAAATAAAGTTATGTTGAAAGTTGGACAGGATTTACACGAAGAATCTCCAGAATGGTGAAGAAGCTTATATAGCTGATAAAGAAAGTTCTGAAAGCACTTTGCAAGTTGGCTTAATCCGAAGTTTCAAAGAGTAGGAGCAATTCCTTTGAGCAACTCGGAGCCACTCAGGGAACCGAACAGGGTGTTCAGTAACGCAACTCCGTATCCAGTTGCTCGTTCGCCCTGTGGAAAAGAAGTACACTTTTAAGGTACTTTAAAAGAAAGCTACTATAAAGGTAACAAGATTGTCACATACCACTTCCGCTGGTGAAGCAATGTCAAAATGGACCCAAGTACCCGGGAAGTCAAACCCGAGATGGGACAAAATGAATAGTCCAGCGCAGGATGACTGTGCGTTTCCACGATCCTGTACAACAGATAAATAGTTTTAAAATACTGACCCGATGAAACAAAAAATTAAAGTCCAATTTTACTTACAGCCACAGAATTCTTCATATCAGCAACAGCAGAAGAGAACTCGGAAAAGTGAAGTTCGGGAGTAAACACGAGTGGAAAAACTAATTCCCCGGATGCCCTACCCGCTTCACTACTCCTCGTTTCAAATGTTTCGCTGTTTGTGAGTACTGCAGCATGGTACTTGCCTGTGGCAATGCCCTATTAGAATGAAACAAATTTTAAATCTGAATAATGCATACATATTAATCAAGTACTCAAGGCTTGAACTCACTTGAGCACCAGTCAGAGTGGCCATGTCCACAATAATGTCAGCCCCCAAATCGTTTTTCGCATACACTACTCCGTCACCCAAGACAAGCCTTCCTTCTGCGTCGGTGTTATTTATCTCAACCGTTCTGAAATGGAATGGAATGGAATTTAGCATTCGATACCTTTGAAAATCTCATTAAAGGATGTAGCATTTTAAACTTACTTCTTTGAGTACATGGTTATCACGTCATCCGGTCTTGTAGCCCTTTCTCCAACGGCATTCTCGGCAAGGCACAAAACGGCATGTAGGTTTTCTTTGAATCCTTGTCGGACTGCAAGCCAGAATGCTACATAACCAAGAAATCAAAATTAGACTAAGAAAATACTTTAGGAATATTTATAAAAGTATAGTGATTTCTAACCATTAAGAATAGCGGCAGATCCACCCATGTCCCGTTTCATGGAACACATTCCAGTCTATACACAACAATCAAACTTTAAGTAACCAGAATGACTACAAAGAAAATTCCAAACATAAATTAAGTACCTTGGACTTGATGCACAAACCACCAGTGTCGAAGACAATCCCTTTCCCCACCCAGGCGATATTCTTGGTCGCACCGGCAGGCCTGTGACTCAAAACAACGAGAGCAGGTGGGTGCTCAGCAGCCCTTCCAACGCTGTAGATTCCACCGAATCCTTTCTCTTTCAGTTCCTCGCCTTGAATGATCACAGGCGTGATTCCCAAGTCGCTTGCGATTGCTTTCGCTTCCTACAGAGTATTCTCAAAGTTATAAAACATCCATTAAAGTACACTAAAGTTTTTATAGGGAAAATTACCTCGACCATTGCGGTTGTTGGAAGGTCACCACACGGAGTGTCCACCAATCGAGCTGCATTTCTGTTCAAACAAATTTAAAAGTGTGTAATTCAACTCAGTACAAATTTACAATTTAACATTTCATTGGTATGCACACTCTACCTAACAGCCTTAGTAGTATCCTCCAGCACTCCAACCTCCTCAAGGCTCAACCCACCCTCATCCAGCCGAACCTCCCCTCCATTTTCCCTTTTCACAATCAAAAACTCAACGTTAACAACTCTCTCCTTCTTCCCCCCATCCGCATTACCCTTGGCATTTGAACCAGTCTTCTTGGAAAACAGGGGAAAGGCTTTGGCAACACCAACAGCAGACCCAAAAACATTGGACTTTTCACAAACGATAACAATGTTCTCGTTCGTCGCAGTTCCGTTCCCTCCAATGTGCGACCCCTTAATCAGTTTCGTAAGCGTGTGTGCCCTGGAAGGCGTGTTATGTCTGCTGCATCCCTTTGGCAGTACCAGCACGGTTGCATAGTTCAAGTACAAAGGCACAGAATCAGTTGGCGAAGGATTCAGGTTCTCTATTGCGTGTTTGTAAGTTTCCTCCAGAACCCTAGGTTCCAATTTAGGACGAAGAGTTTGGTAGCCAATCGATTGAAGATGAGGTAGTTGACCGATTATGATCGTTGGAGAAGCTTGGGGGTCACAGGCTTGGAGACTGCTTGGACCTCCAGGGTGGAATTTTATGATTGTATTGGCCATTCTCGAGTGAAGTCTCAGTGATGCCGAGATGAATCGGATGTTTGGTCTACAATCAAACGATACATTAATTAACAGAGTATTCGAAAATGTCAGTAAAAATTTGGCACGCGAATTACCTAAAAAATAAACAGGTTTTGGTTCCAGTCCCAAGTACTGCAGCCTGAACTTCAACAATGCCTTCTACTACTAATCTTCGGAACAGGCCAGTTGACATGGGATGAGGTCACCTTGACCGGACTCTGTTTCCCAGAACACTTGTTAGTTGGTCAAGTTTCTCTTTGTCAAAGTTTATTGGTCAGAAAGTCTGAATGCTTACCTAAACTATACCCCAATCCCACTGCAACTTATCTCTAACTTTGTTTACGCAATTGACAGCGAGAAATGCTGTGTGGCTTACGCAAGATTTATCGTTGTATCCGGTCTCCAGTTCCAGATTAAAGACTTGTGGACAGATCCAAATAATAGTCCACTACAGCAGGACAGAATGGAACTTGATGACATGAAATCCTATCTACACGATCATACGATGCTTGTATTCCATCTCGTACTATTCCATTTCTCCGAGTACATTCAAATGCTTATTTCTGTGGCCAAGCGAATGACGTAGCCGGTGGGGGAAGCTTGCTGGATACGGCAAGCCAAGTTGGCAAACAATGGGGCAATATGAATTTGGTTGTTTTAGGTCCTGTAAATACGGTTCCGAAGTCAACCTTTACAACTCAGTTTACAACCTCATGAGGAATAGTTAGTTTTAGACATAATTAATTTATAATGTTGATGTTGTACTCAGTAAATCATATATCATGTCAAACGATGATCATAAACATCATATAAAACTTGCATTACCCCAAATGCGTATTGCATCTTCATTATCCTAATGTAATTTTTAACTTAAGGTGAGAACATTAAATCTTAATGATGAATCGTTTAGATTTTCTTGTAGTTTCGGTGAACAGCGAGCTACTGCGGATCATGAGAAAGGTACAAGGATTTTTAATTTAGTGAGGATTGTAAAGATGGCATGGGTAAGTGAGATTCTTTGGATTAGGTATCCCGGTGTCCGCATCTTGTGCTGTTTGTCTGCATGAACCGAACTTCAGGATATTATATAAAAACAACGAGATTATAAAAGCGGTTGATTACAATATTACAACGAACTATTATTTTAACAGATTTGGTTTTTTACAATGTAACCAAAAATGGAATAAAGCATCGTTATCAATCCATCCAATCAAAGTTTCAATGAAACCAATAAAAATTATGATTGATCGACAGCTCATAGCAAATTATGCAATGCATATTGTTTTGATAAGCCTGTCAATTGTGCCCCGTTTGCGTACTAATCGGGTCATTGGTATTTCGATACTGATTTTTTCCTGGAGAATTAATTCTAAAATCATTTGGCAAATTGTAACAGGAACAACTCATACAATCGACAATGCGGTTTACAGGACAGTCTTTGGTCATTTTGGGACTTTTTATTGCCTGTTCTGGGGCAATCAAAGTCAGGTATGAAGGATACAAGGTTTATAGGGTGACACCGTTGAAAGCCGAACATTTAGGGGTTTTACAGGAATTGGAAAATGAACGGGTAAATAGGAATAGTTTCGTTTTTCAATACTTTGGTTGCTCAAAGAGTATTTTTCTGTGTAGCTATCGTTTTGGCATGGACCATCTCAAAAAATTGGCCAACCTTCGGATATCATGTTTGCCCCACACCAGATGCATTTTCTGGAAGGGGTTCAGGATGCTGGGTTGAAAGTTGAAGAGTACATTCAGGATATTCAGACGTAATATTATGTCAAACAGAATATCTTCCTAAAGTTGAACTGTCAGTTTGGCTAAATAATATCTGGCAAATTTGTTTCAAAATTTAATAGACTAATGAACGCTGAGACAATAGGAACGATTCATGACGGTGAGATATCTTGGGACGCTTACTACCGTCTGGCTGATGTAAGTTGTTAAATGGTAAAAATTTGAGTTTGTTTTACACACTGGTACATTCGTTTTAAGATCCACGCTTGGTTGGAAGCACAAGCTACGAAACATTCTGACATTGCCAGCACTTTTGTTATTGGAAAAAGTACTGAAGGAAGGAACTTGCTGGCTTTGAATGTTTCAAAGTCGGGTGGTACCAAGCCTGTCATTTTTATGGACGCAAGTGAGTTGGAACATTTTCTTATTGACTCTTTAAACTGAAAATAATCAATAAGTAAATAATATTATTTTTTGATTATTTTGCAGACATTCACGCGAGAGAGTAAGTTACTTTAATCACAAAGAAAACGAGAACACTGGAAATATTTTTACATTTAATATTTGATATCAATTCTTTCAGATGGATAACCAGTGCAGTCTGTACGTACGTTATCGATAAGATCCTAAACAGCAATGACAGTGAGATCCAGTCCTGGTCAGAGGATTTCGACTGGGTGTTCCTTCCTGTACTTAACCCCGATGGGCTTGAGTACAGCCACGAGTCTGACAGAATGTGGAGAAAGGTAACAGGGAACTTTCACAAGCATTTTTAGTGCTTTCATTGCTTTCATACTAATAGTTTCCATTGACTTGTACACTTTTAGACAAGATCAGTATTCAATTCGTCAACCTGCCGGGGAGTTGATGGAAATAGGAACTACGACTTTCACTGGTTCAGTAAGTTCAAACTTTTGTACACTATGCTTTCATAAGTAAAGTTATGTAGAATGTGTGGTAATGTAGCCGGAGGCTCATCAAACAACCCGTGTTCCGAAACTCATGCTGGTCCCAATGCCTTTTCTGAACCTGAGACCAGATCAATGTCTCAATTCATTAACACGATAGCGGACAGGATGCCTTTCTACGTAAGTCTTCATTCGTATGGTCAGTGGATACTTATTCCTTTTGGACACGAGAACAATAAGATCCCGCAGTACAACACTTATGTAAGGGAAATTTATAAGCTTTTTCTGGCATGATAGTTTGTGTTTTTCATTCAACTGTCAAAATTTCAAAACATTTCTTCAGATGAGAATTGGCAATGCTGCTGCTGAAGCCCATGCAAAAAGGAACGGAACCGTCTACACGCCTGGAAATGTCGTTGATTTGTTATGTAAGCAATAATGCTTCAAAAGGTGTATGGTTATACTTTGAACATCAATATTTTGTCCTTGTAGACGTCGCGTCTGGAGAAACTTTCGACTGGGTGAAAGGTGTGCACAACACAAACCTTACGTACATTTACGAACTGAGGGATAAGGGAAGGTATGTCAATAGTCAATATTTTTTAAAGTTTGCTATCTTTCACCCATCATTCCAAATATAGCAATGATATGAATCATCGTATTGCTCATAGGTATGGGTTTTTGCTCCCACCTGAACAAATAATCGATACAGGTAAGTTTGAAAAATCAAATTTAAATGTTTCTTTGGTCAATTTCAAATTAAATAAACATTGTACTTTCAGCCGAGGAATTTATGGATGGATTGCAAGTCATAATTAATGAACTGAGAGCGGGTATTCCTCCCGTGGATCCTTAGGTTGAAGTTTTTCCTGAATCGAATTGTCGAATCCATGCATTAAAAAGTTATTAGAGACACATATTTACAACTAATGGGATGAACTAAGGTTGTTCACACTTTAAAGAAAATTCTTGGAAATGTTAAACCAAATTCTAGAAACATATTAAAAGCATAAGTGAAGCAAATACAAGCTCAAAACATAGAAGCATCATTCAACAACCCTAATCATCCAAGTCTCAAGTTCCCCCAAAACCCACGCAATAGCACCATGTACATTCTCTTTCTACAAACTGCTGCACCCAATAGTATCCAGTTGCAGCTACCGAATCAACCTCATCATGCAAATAAAATTCCAAAAAGACCACACTAATTTCTCCCCCCAACATCACACCTAAAAATTCCACACAAATCAATCACAAAAATTTCTCAAAAAACACCCACGTAAAAGTTGAAACTTTCACATCAACTGATTAACCCATCCATCCAAATAGCACCCAAAAGAACTCAATCGTTTACACAGTGTCAAAGCAAACGCATCACCAACCTCAAAAAGAAATTCCGTGCATAGTAAAAAGAAACCTCCGACTTGTAAGAACGCATTTTCCACCTCGAAGGCAAAAATACCTTTTTATTCCCCGTTCACCTGTCACACCGTGCTCTCAGTTTTTTTGGTACTCTGTGAGTCGGCAGCAGCACCAAGAACAATTTTCATATTTTTATTACTGCGTGTACAAGAAAGATGCTTTAATATAGAGTTCTGTCCACGCATGTGATACAGAAAAAAATGGAGAGACGAAGAAAGCCCTGAAGTAAAGTAGATAAATATGCACATAATAATTGCCCCTCGCCGCGTTTTATTTCTTATTCACATAACCAGTGCGTGTGTTTACGAATGAATTAAAGAAAAGTGAATTTTTGTCCAGGTATGCGTTCCAAAATCTATAAAAATCGAAAACCAATTTTCAATCGATTATGCGCATATATTTTTTGTACCTAGCTTCCTATTCACCATAAATTTCACGTTATGTTAATTTATACGTACTGATAATTTTTGCGCTAGCGTATAAATACGTACCTGTCCACTACCCCATCACAATATTTTACAATTAAGCCAGATAGAGACGCTCCTACAACGCATCTGCTCCGAATCTAACGTCTGTAATTACGCATACATGGTCCCAGAAAAAAAATCATCTCAAGAAAACGAAAACACCCCCAAAAAATCCCCGTTCGCATCTCAATCATCATCAAGAAAGTAAAGCAGTCAATCTTCCCGTCCATATATTCCTCCAAGACAGTAAAAAACAAGCCTCATTCCATCACACTCATCATCTCACATCATTCACAAAACACATAATTTGCATTTTATTCTGCTGCTCCTGTTAAATTTATTATATAGTTTACAAAATGGAGTAAACACTTCCTCTGGTCATGTCTGATTTAAACACGTCGTATGCAAATAGGTGTATGAAATCTCTAAACACCATACATTTTTTAGTATTTTTCTTAGTCTTTTTTATTACCGAAAATACTGGTCCCAAAGACGCATCGGTCAATAAAAGCAAGCAAACCAACGAATGAAAAGTTGTTCCTATAAAACGTGAGCTACCGTGGCCATTTTGATTTTTCTACCCGTTTCTGTTGCATGACTTGTCCATAAAACCCATTTGCGTGCTACCAAAACGAAAACAAAACTAGAAATCAGAAAAACTATAGTATTAGGTATATACAGTGCAGTGTGCACACACGCGTTGTATAAAAGCCCCTAAAGATAATTATTGCATTGGATAACGTGCGTTTAATATGAACAGGTCAGTTTAGAGTATCAATCTAGCATAATAAAATGGAATTAGGGTCCAAAATAACACGAGTAGTTTAATTTCAGGGGGCACAATTTCAGAGTCCCTTCAGGTGCGTTACTCTCTCCGAGAGTTGCAACTTGCAACTTGAAATTGTTTTCTGGGCACAGGGTAGTATAATACTCTCGTTTTAATATCATTATGCAAACTGGTGATTAATGGGTTAACTTTTAAACGTTCGATCGCATAAGAAAATCAATATTGTATGGTTGTATGAGCCCGAAGGAAATTTAAAGGGAAAAAATGTTGGGCTATTCCGTTGAAGAGCCTTTATGACTTGGCGCAGCAAAAGCACCAACTTTTTCTCTTGGAACTTGCTTGATAATAATTTCCATGCAAAGAGGAGTAATTCGTTTGGGTGGTGGTGAACGAACTATTATGGTAAGCGTTTACTGAACATGCTTCTCCACTATTACCATAATTTCATAATGTTCGGGTGTACGATAACGCGGTTTTTTACCACTCCGCATTTTTCCATCTGCATTGATTATGCAGCAGCGTGCATTCGTAATTACATGAAATAAAAAAGGGTTAAGTGCTGCTATATGATCAAAATCATGATACAAGTAGGAAAAGTCCGGATAAACATGATGATGGGTAAAAGCCCTGTGGTGCGGTAGTCGACTATCTTTCATGCGCGCGTTATTATTACAATGATGAGCATTTCGTCGTGATCATCATTATCTGTGTATCGTGGCATTCGGCGTAAGGTCTTGCACGCGACAATTTCAAATCTCGTAGAGTTTCGTTCACGTTGTCGTGACCTCTTATTAGCGAAGCGTTATGATATCAGACAATTGCTTGCTGGTTGGGAGAACGGGAAAGAGTAGTGGGTACTTCACCTCTCTGAAAAAACCTCTCTTTTTTCTTTTGAAGTTTTTTAAAAGAGAAAATTAAGAATCTGAGAGAGCGCAGAATATGAAAAAACGAGTTTTGTTTCAGAGATTTTTCTTCATGTCATGACCTCTTGGTACGGTAACGATTTCTGTAAAACAAAAAGTTAATGGAGAAGCTTTTAGAACGCACACAGGTGTAGTTAAAACTGATCCCAGCAAGTCTAAAGAAGTTAAGTTTGTAAAAGCCACCACAGAAGAAGAAAGAGAAAAAAAACTTGATCGATTATCAAAAATAATATATCCCCATAAATCTGAGATTTTTCTATAATTACAGTGTAAAGAGTTAACCACATCATCATGAGAGTACGAAAGAGAGAAAAAGATTTTTCATGCATGCACGTTACTCTGAAATAGATAAGTTTTCTAACATACCGTCCATCATCATCAGACGAAAAGAAAAAAAGGCTGGAACATTATATTTTTTATTCTAGACAAGCAGGTTTTTTCTTTTTATTCTTCTTCAGAAGCAACATAATGTTCAGACAGGAGAAAATGCATTTTTTACGATGATGTGGGCTGTTCTGTGTTGGGTTCTGTGCATATATGAGAGAGTGGAGAATTAAACACAGAGAGAAACAAAACCGGATCATAACTACATTCCTTTCGATTGGATTATTTTATAAAATACGAATTTTTTCCCTTTTGTTGAAATAATACGCTATCAAAAGTTGAGCACGTAATGAGTATCGTTTGCGTCAGGCCGGCCTACTGCCATCATCATGCATAATCCAACATTAAAATACGGATTGCTTGATTTAATTATGCTTTGTGTAGAATGATGATGAGTTCTGAAAAGTTTCTGACTTTTCTCTTTCTTGTGATTTTTGTATCTATTAAGATGATCTGGTTGATCGCTCCCTGCTACATTTTTCATGAGTTATTTATGTGCGTTTTTTTGTAATATTTGAGAATATTTTTTGAAGATAGCACGCATGATGATCGAGATTTTTTCTTGTTGGTGCTTAATTGCATGACAATTTTTGTAGAAAATACGGTTGATCTCTATTTGATTGGAGAAGCATGATGTATGATGCATGCAAGCGTTTGTGTTTATCGTCTTGATGGATCCTTCTTGTCATAATAATAATTTTTCATACCTCGGAGGGATGAACGATATTTTTTTTGGGTGCTGCTGTAATAATGATCTTTTTTTCTTATGTCCACCTGTTATGATGGGATTAAGGGATTTTTAAAGGGTTTTTCTAGTTATTTTCTTGGTCGTTTATTTTCGCTCCCAAGAATGTATGTGCACCTGTAAAAAAATTTAAACTGGATTTTTTTCTGAAAATGATTTTCTGTACGAAATGGTTCGAATAAGGTGAAAAGGGCGTGTAGTGTCGTTGGATGAGATGCGTTTTATGGGGAACATAATAATCCGCGTGTGTTGGACAGCTGGTTAATTAATAAATTAATTGGGATACGATACGAGTGGGACTTGCAGAATTTGGAGGTGGATTAATGTTTTGTAATGGAGTGTCTTGTTGTACTAAAGTTTTGAACATTTTGAAGCTCGATGCAATACAAATCTGGTATTAGTGAAAGTTTAAATAATGTGAATGCTTTCACTGAATAAACAGCTTGTGGTATGTTTTATATTCTAAGAAATGAATTTTAGTAAAATTTAGAGGAAAGAGATCGTAATAAATCTATATTTAAGCATTTCCAAGATAAGATAATTCTACGAACTCAACGGTCGTACTCGTAATTTTTAAGACTTTCGACTTACACTGGTGTTAAATAAGCAAAAAAGTGTGAAGTCAAGAAAGCTGCAAGTATTCTTCAAAACTCATATATCTGTTTGAGCTTAAGAAGTCGTAAGAAATCATCAAAACTTGATACCTTGAATTGGTAAGTTTTCCACTAATACATGTACTATTAGCCGGCAAATTTTTGCTTTGTTTTATGAAGGTTATGGTTATATAATTAATGATTCTATCGATCCATTGAAAAGATGATCTGAGCTACATACTGCCTAAAATATTATTTGGTTGTTAAATTATCATGATCATTCATGCTATGTACAATTATTTCAAAGTAGCAAAACCACAGATATGCACTTCGATCTGCTTAAATCATTTGCTGGCAAACAAATTATTTAGTCGATATTTAAGAAGGCTCTTCTTGACATTTTTGGTCTCATGAAATATACCAAACATGTCTAAAAACTTAACTAGCTTTGTGTATTCTATTCTCCAAAACTTCCCACAAACAAACCTTCCCTAAAATCGCGTGAAAGTCACGGAAAAAGTCATCAAAACCCCGCTTGACTTCCACATTCTCATGTTCCACCGCACAAACCATGGCACAAACCATCTATTTAGAACACATCGATTCCCACAAAACCATCACCAATCATCCCATTTCCAACACACGCATAAGCATACGGCACCTCAGCATGAGACTACAAGTCGATACCACAATAACCCGTTACAAAAAACAGATAATTGCCACTCGTGTGGGTAGCATCTTTTACAGAGTTCGCGTGCTCGCTTGTATTCCACACACAATAGGAAGAGACCCACTCGAATTCATTATGAAAAAAATGAGAATGACAACTAGGATGACGAGAGGGCACTTCATTGAGCACACGGAGCTTGATTCCATTCCATGGGACGTCTCAATTACGAACACTATGGGTGAATAGGATCATGTTCTTCCTGAGATTCTAATGGAGTGCTTTTTAAAAAATGAGCGTTTTTTTGTTAAACTTTTCCACAAAAGAAAATCCTATTCAAGTTTTTCCCTTGAACAATGTAATGATGTTATGCTTTTCTTGTCGTTGATGTACTCTGAATTTAATGAGACAGATATTAGGGTTTAATAACCACTTGAAGAATTCTTTTCTCTCTTTTTTATCATCACAAATCCCTATTCAAGTGAGTAGTTTTTTTTGTTACTGGTTATTATGCTTTTTTCAGTAACATAAACAAACTGAATAGCACAAACAAAAGGATGCTCAAAGAAAAAGGGTTGAGGATTTACAAGAGCATGAACTCTTTTTTTTTGTTTGGATGAATAGGTGTGCTTATATTTTGATACGTTTTATTGTTACACACACGGGAGTGTAATTGAGAAAACCTTTTTTTGTGACATTGATCGTTATTTTTTTAAGGGCTTGCTTTTCAGCACAGCTCTTGAAATGGAGTACTTCAGTGTAGCTTATTTTTGAAATTTTCATGACAAGATACTCTATTATTGTAAAACCGTGTGGTTCTACTTTCTACTCTTATTTATGTGATTTTAAAAACAACGTGTACTCTTTATATCCTAAATCAATTACCCAATTAAATTTTGCTTAAACCACTCCACCGTTTGAGAACAACAACTGTAAATTACCACATTTAATTGCCGAAATACCCACCTGCACACAAGATGCTTAAACATCTCTCTAGTGTTGATATACTCATTAATAATTACGCGTGTTTTTCTCTTTTTTGCAACCCCACCACCCATTACGTTATAAAAGTGTGTGCAAACACGTATGTACGCGTTTTTTTTCGAATTAGCTATTCATTTATTCCAGGGTGCTCGGTTTTTTATTGCAACCGATTAGCACTTTTTTTCTCTCTACTCCGGAGTGAGTTGCTTTGTGTGTCGTTTTGTGAAAATGCCGACAGCAGTTTGTTGTGCGGTTTTTAAATTATGAGTGCGATTAAACTTAATATTTCTTGCATCTGTGCTCTGCAGTTGATTTTCTTCACGGATGCTATTTTTTGTCGGGGTGTTTTCTCTCGTAAATTTTCACTTTTTTGATATTGAGACGTAGAGGAACATTAAAACCTGTTGGTTTCGAAATGAATTGGTATTTTCTCTTTGGTCATTTTTTCTACTTTAATAGGTAATTTTCACATATCATTTTACTTTTCTTCGCCGTAATCCGGTTTTTTATCCTACGCTCTAGAGTGTATAGCGGCGGATATTATCCAACAAACATGTCGGGTGAGTTTTTTTTTCTGAAAACCATTTTTGTAATTTAGCAAAATGGAAATATCATGAAAATAGAGCGGAGTTGTTGAGTGCATATATGTTTGTTGCGAGAGAGGAAAAATGAAAAAAGGGAAGGTTTATAATTTGGTGTTTTTCAGGTGCGGAATTAGCATACCCTTCTGTGTTATCGTGTAGTGGGTTTGTCAGGAGCGGTAGTAATATACGCAGTCTGTGTTTAAAAACCCAGTACCACCAACGCGAACGTTTCTGTTTATTGGCAGATACGTGGACTCGGACGTGAAGAAATGATTGATGGGGTGTATTTATGCAAACCGGGCGACTTTACTGATTGGTTTACGTTTGGGTTTTACTTGTACAGAACACTTTTTTCAATCTAGCTTATATGCACGCATTTTTTTACAAAAAACTTGAATCTAAAAACTCATGCGCGGTCCTAATTTGTATAGAGCTGAACCTCAATTTGAGAATATTTTTCCAGTAACTTAACTTTCAAACGATAATTAAGGGCTAGTTTTCCGGAAAAAAGCTATTCCCCCATTTAATTCGCAACTCCCATTTGACAAAATACCCATTAGTAAAATAATACGTCCCGTTTCCTCAACGCTTTATAGCCCGAAAACAACAAATAATGTGCATGTCCACAGATAATGAAATAGTAAACGCTTAAAATTCATGTACGCGCTTTATCCACCCACCAAACCAATATACCTCCGGTAAAACAGCTACCACTTCTCGATGGATGCTCCTGTAATAATTTACCACATATCAAAAAGATTAGCTCAAGGATCTTTACTGCCAGGCAGAAAAAAAGAGGATCGTAACAATCAAAGCCATCTGCACAGCGAAATATAACGTGGACATGGAACGTTTTTATATAATTTTTATACATTTTAATTCGTTTTTTTTTCGAGAAAAAAAGAAATTATCATTTTTTACCACAAGAGAGAAAATTACGACGTGCTCAACAAAAATGTCTGGTGTTTATGTGTATTTTTTTACCGTGAGTTGTTGAAAAATAAGGAGAATAGTTAGTAGCACGTTGATGGGTGAAATGTAGCTGAGCAGTAGTACCGCATCATAGAGATCACCTCAAGGGACGTGCATATGGCAGGAGAACCCAGTAGTTTTAATATCAAAATGCCAAGCAATTGCTTTTCTGCGCGATCATGAAAATGAGTGAATGTATATTCGTATTCGTATGGCGTTTCAATGAAAATGTGAAAAAAATGTCCAATGTGACGGGTTAGAGGTTTTGGATTTTTTTTTCAAATGCTTTTGCTTTTTGGCTTGTATTGAGAAACATGTTGTTTTTCTCTGGTACGTGAGGTTGCTCTGTGATAATTTTTTTCTTTTTTGGGGGAAGTGCGTTCTTATGTACGATTCTTTAACTTGTGAGTAAACTTTTGTCGGGAAAAAAGTGTCTTTTATCACATGCAAAAATGATGTTGTTTAGTGTGTGTGTTCGCAAAACTGGAAAGTGAAATATCGTGTTGAGTAAATTGACAAGGAATCATATTGTTGCGGATACTAGCGTTGCAAAAAGCACACACACGGTTAGGAGTCATCCTCTCGGTTATTTCCCCCAGATTTACGGGGCTGAACGCTAGCTACGCCCAAAGGGTTTTTGTTCGGGAGATGACGATGGAGTAGGGAAACGAACTGCTTTTGAGAACATGGGACTTTATTAAAGTTTCTTCTGTGGGAGAATGTACTCCTTGTGCTCTCTGTTCACTCTGTTTTAAATTGCTTGCGGCTCTATTTATTATCCGGGAACAAGAGGATTCAACGAGCAGGGTATACTGTACCGTTTCTTTTCCTCTGGAACTGTACACAGAGATGCTTTTTACGGGGATGAGAAAACACCGAGGTCCGTGCATTTATGAAATTAAAACGAAAAATACGAACGTACGTGTTCTTGTATTTTTCTTGGCTGTAGGCATTAATAACGAGCGGAGAACCGGGTGAAAGCGGTCTTTTTTTCCATACTACCAGGGAATTTTCTCTTGTGTGCACTTTCGCTTTTCGTGTAGTTGGAGTCTTCTTTTGTTCGGTGTGTATCTGTGTGTGTACCCTCTAGGGAGACTGGTTTTAATACGGGGAGAAAAAAGGAGCACTGCACACACATCCTCTCCTTTTTGGATTCCCGAATTATATCCGAGAGGTTCTTCTCGTGAAAATACGACAGTATCGAAACGCGAGCAGGAGCAGGGAAAAATATAAAAAAAAGTCCGGCAGTCACACAGGAGTCAGCAGACAGGCCTAGAGCGAACGTGGAAAGGGTATGTTGCTGCTGGAATAGTTTAGGAAACCCCCGAAAAATCGAGCTTAAACCACGCCAGGAGCAGGAGCCAACAGAAAATCGAGCACGAATGCCGGGGCTTCTACACACATTCCCGGGATAGCGGTTGGGAAATGCGAAAAAAACCTGGAATGGGGAAATACACGGAGGGTTTTTTAGATACTCTTTGTGGTAGTGGAGGATAACTATGTGTTTTCTGGTGCAAATCTACAGCCCTGAGCAG
This sequence comes from Entomobrya proxima, assembly GCA_029691765.1. NCBI lineage: Eukaryota > Metazoa > Arthropoda > Collembola > Entomobryomorpha > Entomobryidae > Entomobrya > Entomobrya proxima. The sequence goes on along the minus strand of CM056170.1, from coordinate 10,450,173 downwards.
AGTGTCATGATGAAAAAATATTTTCGGCGAGATAGATGAAGTTCGGGGTTTTCTGTGTACTTGGTGTGTGGGGTTGTAGTAGGGACGTTGCTTCCAGGCGGACTTTTGCTTTAGTGCTCAGGGTGCTGTTGTGATTGTTTGGGTCGGTTTTTTGGGATCCTCTTCTGCTCGGATATTAAAACTCTCTGTTTCTTTACCTTCGGGTTTTTTAAAAAGTAGCCCTCAAGGTGTGTTGGTTGGACTTGAAGATATGTATACGCTCATGGGTGTTGAATATCGCTGATGGGCAAGACTCTCATTTCTGGCTCGTGCCGTGTGCGTTAAAAGCGTGTGGGGGTGGTAATTGTGCTGACTTTTTTAATGTGTGTTTAAGGTGATTGGGATATTGAGCGAACAGTTTATTGAGCACGTGCCATACACCTTAATTTGCCGCAGTGTTTGAGTGTTTTGGAAAGAAGGCAAAAAAAATCACCGACAATGACTGTAGAAATTCCTCACATATCACAGGAACCCGACAATTAAATGGTGTCTGATAATTAAAACATCTTAGCGCGAGAGAGAAATTCCATATATTTTTTATACGCGCTTTGCTCACACGTACGAACACACTTATTCTCGAGCAAAAAAACGCGAGAGTGTTAAAAAGATGCCGTATCATCACCACCACGGTACTTCAGCGTCCATGTCTGCTGCCGCTGGAGCCTCGCCGAGGTGTTGGCCACATGACATGTCATTTCTGGCTCTTGAGTCGACGGCCGCTGCGGCTGCTTGGCAGGTAAGGGGAAACGGTCTTTTTAACAAACAAGTTTTTTTTCTTTCAACGCTGCTGCAGAGTTTCTCTGTATGGAGGTTGTGGTGATGATGGAGTTAACTCTGGTTTGTGGATTACAACGAGTAGATTAATCCGTTGTGACGATTCTTACGTAAATATTCACGATTAATTTTCCTGTACTTGACACTGTTGTTCTCTTTGACATTTTTGCATGCGTAACCCTTTTTTCATACACATTGTCACGTTATTATGATCACAAACAAACATCCCGCAACAATGGGGGTTTAACCCTGTGCTCAGAATTTATTTTCCAGTTGAGTGACTGGACAAATTACAAGCGGGTCTTTGTGGTAATTCATTGTTGTGGTTATGATACTTTTGATGTCACCTGCTGTAAAGTGCACGGTTGTTTTTCCCTGTTTGTGACACTGGTCTTGTTTGAAAATGTTTTTTCAACAAGCTTAATAACAGGGAGAAAACCTACTCGTGCGGGCATGTAAGTACACCGGGGCTTTTTAATATTACGGTCCATTTCGCTTGAAAATTATGCAGTTGCGTTTTCTTGTTACGTGAGCGTGTGAGGATTTATTTTCGGGCGTGTGCGTTGTTTCGTATGCGTGAAAAATTGGGAGCGTAATGAGAAATTTGTTTCAGAACACAAGCGTAAGGTTTTAGAAAAGATTTATCGTAGAACCGTGATGCTATTTTAAAATGGGATTTTTTGTTGAGTATTAATTGCGGGTTCACTTACAGTCTGGTTGGGTGCAACGTTAGAATGCACTAAGGTCCAGTGGGATTTTGAACAGTGTGGAGCTTGTCGCGTGGTACTGATAAAGAGACCCGACACTGGAGTCAATTAAAATTAGTTCTGCACTCGATTTCATCTGTCACAACAAGCACCGTTTGCGTTTGTGCGTAATGTCTCTGTTTTGTTTGTGTCGGGGGAAAAGAGTAAATATTAAACGTTACGTTTATTCTCATGCTTTTATTAAAAACGATGTTGCGAGGAGGGGAAGAGAGCTCTGGATCGATACTTTGTTGCTCCTTGAAAAAGGGTAAGGAGAACGTACGGAGATGCAGTTCTGTTTTCTGGGGAAAACTCAATTTTGAATCTTGTTGGATGTTTGGCTTTTGCATCATCGAGATGAGATTTTTTCGTTTATATGTACTCCAGGAAGTGTGTTCGCTGGAGTGCCGTTTCGTAATCTTTTTTCTCACGCGTGGGGTATCGTTTCACGGTCAAGTTAATTTCAGGGGGAATTTCTCGAGTGTTTTCTTAAGTGAGAGCGTTTTACGGTTAGGTTTGAAGGTTGAGGACTGAGGTTCTGTTTTCTGAGCAACTCGAGTGTGCGTTGATTTCATTTTGACTTTGGTTCGGGGTTTTGGAGTGTGGTCAAGTGGATGGTGGGATGAGGTCGTTAATGGAGTGGGTGAGTTTGCGAGTGACAAAATCACTAGCTAGTTTGTTAGGTTTATGAGATTTTGTTTGGATTGCGTTGATATTAGAAAATGGAAAGATTTCTTATTGGCTTGTGACAAATTGTCATATTTGCATTTCAATCCTGCTTGCATTTGAATGATTCTCAAATAGTCAAAGGCACAATTGCATCTTTATTTCATATTTGCACGGTAAAAACTTTGATATTCATCATCCCAAAAGAAATCTCTGCTATAAAACCCACTATCCCCTAAAGATTAAAACCTGTCAATTTTAAAAAACCGCACCACTCTATTCTGCTATCCTGCAAGTTCATCAAAATCTTCTCATATCGCCAAACTCCCTTGTGTACTCCCCCACACATAAAAAAATCCAACACACTCAGCATAATATTCTTCCCGTCCATTACGCACGCATCAAGCATCTCGGCGATTAAAACCGCATCTATCACAAGCGCAAACTGAAAATAGATTTGACACGCTATCATTATCTTCATTATTCAGTGGTGGTGGAAATACGCGACGGGGACTGAAACGACTCTCTTTGGGAATATCATGACAGGAGGAGATGCGTACTAAATCGAATGCAAATTGGGTAGGGGGTATTTAGAAAGGAAAAATCGATCATTGGGATGATACGTGTACATTTTAGTGGTGTGATGGGAGAGCTTTTTGTATCTTTCGCTTTTTTTATTCAGTCGCTGACAAATTGTGGGTTTTACTAATTTAACGTTTAATGATACTTTTTTTTATTGTGTGTTGGGATAATTATAGGGATCGTAGTTTTTTAATATTTCTCATGATTGCTTGTTGATTGGTGGGGTTCTTTTTTTTACATCTGGGTATGTTTCTATAAAAAGTACTCTGGTTTTCTTACATGCTCAATCGAATCACACAATTCATTTAATTTGTGTGTGTAAATTGCTTCAATTGATATTTTTTCATGAAAATTTGGTACTTTTGGTTGTGTAAATGATAGAGCGTCTGAGAAAAAAGGGAAAGTGAAGCTGTGCAGCTGCTGGGTTTTCTCTCCTGGCTAGCGATCGATAACGAAAACGAAGTGTTCTTATATTCTCGGTGGTGTGGAGATAGCTTGCGTGTCTCACGTCGCCCCAAGATGATGAGCTGAAGATTATATAGAGCCCTGTTTCGTGTACACATTTTCAAGGTATTCAGATCCACGCTGTCTTGGTGCATTGTTCGTTTGTCAACACGGAACGTATTAATACCGTTTTCCCGAATAACACCATGTGACGTGATGACCCAATCCGCTTGTTTGAGCAAAAGGAGTTGAGTTGTCACTGTCATCAGAGGAGTTTTATGCATAGGAGCAGCGGTTTGTGTGCCGAGAGCTATTTTTTAGGTTCTATTTGAAATGGCTGTTGATGTTCATGTCTTTTTTGGACCTGAGATTTACGATGCGTTTTTGTTGTGTGTGGATAACAGGACCGGATGAATAGAAGTCTTTTACGATATACCGTTTTGTTATTAACAAATATGCGTTCTTTTTTGTTTGCGGAATGGATTAATCTTTTTCTATGCTAAAACGTTGCTCTTGACTTGGGAAAAGGAGTAGCATGAATAAGGGACATGTGACAAGTTTTGATGATGTGTTTTGTCTGAGGACAATTGGGTATGATACGAGAGGGCTCTTCTTTTTCTCTCCGCTTTGATATATGATTGTTACGAACTATTTTGTTAAAAAAGGCTTGAGGGTGTATTTAGTATGAATTTTTTTACGAGGTTGAGAAACGAGTGCACGAAAACGTACGTCTTTATTTTTCAGCATTCTTTTCAAAACTTTGTTTTTTGGGGTATTTTTTGTGGGTTGACCACCTACGTGGGCGAATGATACTGTAAACACGATTTATTCCAGGTTTGTGGAAAAAATTATTTCGAATGTCAAATATTTTGAGATGTCATTAATACTCGGTTGTGCAGATGGGATGTATAAAAAATGTCGCCAGTTGGTACTGTGTGGAGAAAGGCTAATCACAGGAGTTGGTCACATATGTGGGTTAGTTTGGTGAAGGGTTTTTGATCCAGTTAATTTTCGACTTAATTTTTGGGTTGTTTTGATATGTTTTTATTTTAGCGACAAACTATGTATTTTTGTGAGTTGGGGGCATTTGGTAAGAGTAGTAGATCAAGCATCCGCACAATTCAAACGATTTCTCTAAATTGAATGTAATTTGCAAACGCAAAAGACAAATCACCAACATTGTCCAAAAACCATAGATCACTGTGAACGTACTCATGCATGCATCTATCACGCTTTTAACATTTAATATTCAAGCTATCGCACAGGTAATTTGTCATCAAAACCAAAACTCTCCACAGCTCCGTAACAAAAGCCCCGACTTTAAAGTTTTAAAGACTTTTAAGCACTCGAGCATCATATATCAAAATCTTACTTGATTCATTGTAGTGCTATCCTAACAGCGACATAATGAGATTCTTTTTCTTCTGCAAACGATTTCGTTTTTTACCTATATGCGTTTTGACGCGGAGAATGATAAATGGTTTCTTTTCTGATTCTAAAATTCTATTAACGAAACACAAATAAATGTTTCTTTTTGCGCATACGGAATATTATGGTTTTGTTTATGAAAATACGATTATTATTTTTTCCAGACGAGAAGCTATTATGTTCTTGTGTATCGCTTTCAATAATTGCGTGTGTACTTTCCCTTTCAACAGCGATCGAACAAGAAACTAATATTATCGAATTACGATAATGATAACGTGTGCGTATGCACAATACTTTTATTGTGCTTGCTCGATTAAAAGGTTTTTTTCTCCGTTGTTCTTTAAAATGATAACTGTTTTTAAAACGTGGGGATAAAATTCTTTTATAAATTGAATGTTACGTGAGCGGTTTAGTATATAATTGAACATGATAGAGAGGGAACGGGATACTGGGAATCGATTTATTTCTTTTGTAACTTGATATCGTAATATTATGTAATCCAGCAAAGATCATTTCGTTTGTGTTTTTCTGTATGATCATTATTGTACCGTACTAACCTGCCAATTTGAATTTGTTCAGGTGGAAAATTGGGTGAATCTACAATCTAGAGGGGTTTTTGTTGTAAATCGGTTTTGTGCTGTTGTTCTTTAGTTTTCTAGTGGAATTTCTCTAATGCGGGGTAACGTGATTCTTTTTGCATTACGACAATAATCTGCACAATAAACACGTACGAAAGAACAAGCACAGTAAAAAGCTTTTTTCATCTCGTCCACCGTTTTTTGCACTAATTTTTCTACACATAATCGTTACAAAGTAGAAAACCACAGAAAAAAATCACATCATCATCGCATAGTTTTCATCAGCGATACGGTTCTTTTAAACCAGGAGCCTCGATGTTTCTGGTGTCATTAACTCTCGTATACATGCTTATTATGGAAGCTTTTTTAGAACAAACTTGTACGAGAGACGGTCATGCTGCCATTATCATTCTTTCATGAAATGTGTTTCAACAATGAAGCGTGTTTTTTTCATTATGCCTACGTTCTCGGTGTTTATCTCTTGTTATTTTTTCGTATTTTAATCGGCGTGCTTGTAAGTTACTCTGTTTTTGGTATGTGTACGTAATAACGTGTCGTTTCGTGTCAAATTGCTAAGTATGAATGTTTGCTGTGGAATGACAGTGGATCTTATATGAGCCATCACGTTATTTTAGTTTTTAACATTTTATTCTGAACACGTACACGGTAGCGGGATAAGCACCTTAGCGGGGGGAAATTAGTCTTGTACACTATGAAGGAATGAGTTTTAATGATTCTTGGCTTGTTGGACGGATGATGAGTAATTTTATGCATGTAGGGTAAACAACGTCTCGGTTTATGTTGGTATCATGTCACTGAGAAAGCGACATGGTATGCATGACAAGAGTTTTTCGGAACGCATAAACACGAGAGTACGATTTTAGTACATGGGATTATGGACGACGTGACAGTTTTTGCGTTTTCCTTAATTACTTCAGTTCAAGTGCTTTTATTGCTGTGGATTATAGAGTAGAAACGCTGTTGTAATTACTCCGCGTTATGGAGTTTCTTAACGTTCACAAACTTACGTTTTTGAACATTTCGGGTTTTCTTTTCTGTATGTTTTTTATCGATTTTAGTCCGACAAGAGTATCGGGTTTTGTTATGGGAAAAGCTAGTTTCCACAAACATGCATGACGTGGTGAAAGGATTTTTACCGACATCATCAATATTGCGTATACTCAGGAGAGTCAAATACAAGAGAACACCCACGAGTGCTGAAAACCGCAGAAAAAGCAGAGTTTAGGTTGTAAAAACAAACACTATGGGTAGTTGCGTAGCCAGTAAATATCGATTATTTGTTTAGGGAGAGAAAATTGAGATTTATTCCGGTTGGGTTGGTTGGGAAATTGAAAAACTCGCGTTTGTTTAGAAACACTGGATATTCAGCATAAATATATTCTGATTTCCTATTTAACCGAGTAATCAGCATTTTATCAACTTGACTTTTCTGTGGGGAAAGAACGGGTTGACACGACGGTGTGGTAAACCTGCTCAAGAGTGTGATTTGCGGGGATGATTAAAAAAGGGCTCTTCATCGTTACATTTTCCAAATTCCAATTTCACGCAAAGAATCTCTTGAATTGCATTCCGATTTCAAGTGGATGATAAAAACCCCAATGAATTCTTAAACACGTAAGTTAAGAGAGCAATCGGCGGGAGGGCTTTTTTGTATTTTATCTACACAAAAATTACTGCTTTTGCTTCACAAATCATAAAGAGCAGAGAGGTTATGTACACAAGAGTTCGGAGGAGGTCTCCAATCGTAAACTGTATGGCATGTTTTAAAAACCTGAAAAAATATAGTTTTTTAGTGTATATGCCACCAGTGAAGCGTCATGCGTTTATAAGAAATTGCCGATTACACGATTCTGTATGGGCTTTTGATTATGTGCATAATTTTTTTTGTAACTAAAAAACTTGTAAATCGAATCGACCGACTGACGACTCACCTCCTCCTCTGGAGAACGAGACGGTCTACTAGAAGAGAACCGTTTCTTTCTACGTTTAAAACTGCGAGACGCAATCACGCAGTTTTTGTTTTTATAACTATATAACGCAGTGATTTACAATTATTTGATTTTATTGTTGTTGCGTTCCCGGTGGTATGTGTGAGTATGAACAATAGCACTGCAAATGAGTCATTACGGTATTGTTGATTGTCCAGGAACACAATAAGGAGGAAGAAATGCGAGTCATTGTAGATCTGATGGGAGGTTTTCTTTTTTTCGAATCGGGAGATATGTCTTTTTGACAACCATCGCGTGGCGCTTTTTTGTACACTGTGTGATCCGTAACAAAAGAAAACGCGTCTATTAATAAACGCGTTTGAGTTACTTTTATTTCAGAACCGTAAAATGAAGCGAGTTGATAATTATCAGGATATACACTGGGAGATTGTAATCTGTAGCTTTTTTCACCTGTCACTGTATTGAAATGTAGCGTTTTTGAATCAGGGATTTAATTACTAGCGGATGAATAGTAAAGCGTAATAGGAGAATCGGGCAAGTACAATGGGTAATCATAATCATCATTAGCGGGGAGATATTTGATAGTCGAAGGGGAATATATGGGTGAATGACCACACAGTGCACTACTCTGAAATTCACAGTCTACATGCATATTGTTCCAGGTGTATGCGTTTTTGGATGCTCATTTTCATTTCGAGGCTGGTCGTTTGCTGTCAATCGCGAGATGATGGACACTAGCTGCTGATTTTATTGGCAATGCTTAAAATACTCACGTTAGTGCTTAATATTCATCAAACGAACGTGTGTACTTATTATGCTGATCTTGTTAGCGTTGCTCTTTTTTGGTAAAAATTTGTAGTATCGTCAGCAAGAATAAAGGAAAAAAATTATCCCAAGAGAACGCGACAGTGTACAGAAAAGCTTACAAGAATTCTTCTTTTGGCTCAACGAGAAAACCTTCAACGATGAATTTATTGCTAGTCCCATAATTGGATGTGGAGTTTCGTTGTTGGATGATGAGGGAACTTATTCTTTATTGGATTAATATAACGATGATGGTCGTGCAAAAATGTGTGCTGCATGCCCCGGGCAGTTCGTATGATGCTACTGATGAACTTGGTTTTTTTTTCTTTTCTCGAGTCCTCTCGTATGTTTGTGGGGTTTATTGCCGTGTAGTTTGCTCGTGGGCATTGAGAGACTGAGGAAGATGCGCTATTATGGATGTGTCATTAATCCAATTTCTTCTTCTTTTTTTGCAGGAACTTCATTCATGTTAGTCATGGATGATTTCATGTACACGGTAGTTTCTTTAAAGAATTCTTTTGAGCGAAATGTCTTTTTAGATTTTTGTGAGTTATGCGCTACGCTAAAAGTTTCATATTTCATGTATCGTTGTTATTTCGCTGTCTCGTCATAATGATTATGATCCATATGCCACAAGACCTTTTATTGACTTCCAACCGCCTGCTGTTCTCATGCATGGTAATCAACCGTATAATCGGGAAGCGTGAGTACACCCTGTTATTTGTCCGCTGATGCAGCGCGTAAATACTAATATTGCGTAATCACAGGGATATGTGAGTTGGTTTATCACGGAGCGTATCTGTTTGAAAAGGTCACGGGCTTTATGGATTCGTAGGGGTCAGCGCTTGAGCGAAAATTCGGAAGTTTTTGTTACGAACCGATTAGAAGTGTATCTGCAGTTTGTCTGGTGCACACGATAAACGCGTGCTTCGCACCACGACCACGTAATGACGTTAAGGATTTTTTTTCTCTTGTTGGTAGGAAAAAATCATGGAAATCGTACCAGCATAATAATCATGATGGTTGGGTTTAAAGTGGAGAATCACGTTCGATGGAGAAAAAAAGGGGAAAAGACTGAAGTTTATGTTCTTGAGGAGGAGGAGTAGGTGATCATGTCGTGGAAGGAGTTTTAGAGCGATCAGCGTCATTACGTTACTTTGTTTATACGAATTAGTGCGTTGTTTAGGGAAAGGTTCTTTTTGGCAGTAGTGAGTGCACACCGACGAGTCCCGACACTTAAATGCATATGAGAATAGTCGTCGTGGGTGTGTGTGCATTCGAATCTTTCGTTCATATTTTAAACGTATAAATCATAAACGAAATATATCGCAAGCTTTTTTTTTGCTGAGCCAAGTGTGTTTTTACACACAAGCTCGTATATCAAACTAGGAAGGAAGGAAGGAGTGGTTGGATCTTGTACATCGAGTGGTTTGTTGCTGGAAATATTCTTCTTTATTTTTTGGATTATGGTGAACAGTACGCGTTGATTCTGAATCACGACTTTATTATTGATTATCATCGGGGAATCTTGGAGTCGCGATGATATCGACTGTCTGGTTGGGAGTTTTTTTAGTTGGAAGAATTGTAGGGAACAAGAAAAAGTCTTGTGTTTGAGCTTTTGGAGTATTTTTTTTTGTGGGTGTGATGATGAGTACGTAATCATACGGTACTGAATAATGAACATGTTTTGTGCATCTTCTAATCGGGGATACGCTTTTGATATGAATTTTCTTTATTTTCGAAAAACGCTAGTACGGATCGATATTAAAACTCGTAATTACACGATTATACGTGAATTCCTGAGAAACATACCAGCATATATGTTGCTGCTGTTTATGATGCACCTGTCAAAATAATGTATAATAAACAGGCACAAAAGTTTCTTGTGCATGAGGTCTGGTTCTTGTACAGGAGGTTTGGCCACCACCGACCCACCGTCAGGAGTACGCATACTAGCAAGTATTTCTTTTTCAGAGAGATAGCGACTCCCTCCCGACGAGTAACGCCTAATTACAGATGCTTGTTCATTGGAATTTAGTTTTTTATAAGAAACTTGTATTTTTTTTATAAGATCTGGATTATCGCTGGGAAATTATATGGATGAAAGGGTTTTTCTTGATGGGATAGTTTTTCTTGATTCGAGATTATGTGCTTTTCATCGGGGCAAGATTACAGGAATGTTTGAGTTGATTCGTCGTGGTGGATGATACAAATTATGTTTACCGTTTTTACTGGAATTTTGAATTTTTCGTAGCATACAGGTGGTGTGTGTGCTTAATGGCTGTAGTGTTCATGGTTTGATAACATAATTGCGGAGCAGAAACGCAATTCAAATTAGCTTGGACACTGATAACGAGTATTGAAGTTCTATGGCGGTTTGGACACATGAAGTAAATTGAGGATGTTTTTTTATATTTTTAGAAGTTCATGATGGAATGCATAACAAAAGTTGGATTGATTTCAGTTACACGCATCCCCATTCATTCGACCCCATTTGTATTCAAATTCAGATTTCTGATTACTTTTTATATCTTGTGAACGCGAAATAACATGAATAAAAGATTGGACTTCCTTTTTGTTTATACAGCAATGTTTTCTCATTTTCTCTCTCGTTGCATATTTTGCCGTTAGCTAGGTTTTCATTACTGCTGGAGAAAATATATACTGGATGCGTTGCTTCATTCATAAAACCTTTTGTTGGAGGATGTGTTGGTTAGAGAATCATTCAGAAACGTAATGTTTGGTTTTTTTCTGCAGTTGTATTGTGCTCATATTTTGCTGACGGGGATATTAAAACATTAGGAGTTGGGGGTTTTCATTGTGTCGTTTTTGGGAAGATGGGCTTCTTTTTGAATGAACGCGATCGTCCAGTTGTTTGGACTTATATGGTGGTAGTGATATTACGAGTATAGTACTATTACGTGATTCTTGGGGAAAATACTAAAATGCTTAAAATGGTTGTCTGTCGGGTGCTCATATTTTTAGTGCTGCTGCATAAAATGATATTTCTTAATTTACACTATCGTACGATTCTCCCAGTTTATGTCACTCACCCGAGTGTTCATAAAGTTTCATATTCCAGCTTTTCATTAAAAGCACCCATCACGATTAGTCTGCTGCTACATTATCCAGTAACCTCGTGGAAAGAGTAGTTGTTTCATACTCTGCTCCAGGCGACAAGCTCATCATTGTGATTATCAAACAGGCATGATGGCTATTATGGTAGTAGCAGAAGTCCTTTTTGTACTCCCGGAGAATCTTTGCTCGTTCGTAATGAAATGCTCATAAAAAGGAAAAACGTATTTTCTCGGATAAACGACAGCTTTTGCATTTTTACTTTGCAGCCTGCTTGACTACACCGTCCAAGGAATCGCTTGTCTCTGGAATGTGATGTAATTTTGTTTTATGAATGGTGAAGGGTTTTCGTTTGAGTGACATGGGTAATATGTGGTTCGGGTTTAATGAGTTATGTGTTTTAATGCCGTGATTCTACTGGAGTACTAGACTCTAAGGCTTCTCGGGTTTTTTAATTTCTCCCTGATGAGTAGTTAAAGCCGTACGGCTGTAGATACTGAGTTATGTGCCTTTTATACTCGAGTATTAAAAAACTACGCGTATGATGCGAGTGTAATAATAATACCGGCCCGACAGCTTGTCTAGCGAGTTTCATGAAAGTTGCTTTCTTGTGGAGGAAGTTGATGGTGGTGTGTAGAGTACTGTAGTTGTAGCCGGTTAGTTTCATCCAGTGTAATAAACTCGTTTCGTTTCACTCAAATTATGTACATTTCGTTATAATCCAATATGCTTCGTAACTCTCGCGAGTTCGATATGGTTGCGGGTTTCCAATATTACTCTCGTCGTGTTTGTCGCGTTTTTTGTGGTGTGCTTATAGCGAAAGAGTTTTGAAAGCTACCAGTATATCCTGAACACAGGAGCAGTATCGTGTGTGCACGATGAGGACGAGAAGAGGAGGTGGCCAACATTCCTTATTGGCCTTAGGGTGACTCCGGTTCGGCTTCGTGAGCTGGGGGAAAGGCGGAGTATTCAGACAAGCAGAATGTTTCTCTCTTGCTTTTTATCATGAAAATATTCTTTTTTTTCTGCTTTTGCTACTACCTCAAGTTTTGTTGTAGAATATATATGATGATGCGGTTTACTATTTTGTTTTTCTTGTGTTATTTTTTTCGTTTTTGGATAGATTCGTGTTCTGTGTGTGGAGAAGCTATTGAGTAGTTAGTTATTGGCTGTTTGGTAATAATCGCTGGTTGGTGATTTTTTTTATTTCACGAAAATATTGGGAATTGGATGGTACTTCATCAGCATGATTTTCAGGTTTGTTGCCTGAACTTACCGGTTTTTTATTGTTGTTGGTTGGTAGTAGCGTATCATTTTTTTGTCTGCGCTTTTAATTTGCATGTGTGCGTACGTTTATGTAACTGGGTTTCTTGGAGAAGAGATCACGAAAAACTTTTTGCTGTTCACTTTTTTATTAGCGTGTTGTTTTCATGATCATGAGCTTTTCGATCGATGATGTATGGGGAGCTTCTTTTTTTTGGGAGAAACACGCCTTTTCTTAGGATTTCTTATAGAAATGCTTCATCAAAGTAGTATGAGTTTTATCATTTATAGTCGGGCTAGTTTTTTAGTCGTGGTTTATAGTAGATTTTGGCAAGCTTGATTTTTGATTGATATTTTTAATTTTGAGTTGTTTGGAAATATTTGAGAGTATAGTGTAATCTTCTGTTACTCTATTCACTATTGGAAGCTATATAGTGTAAATGAAAAAATGGAATGTTACAATTGATTGAATGACTTGTGCTCGTGGACAATGTGACAAAAATGACAAGCCGAGTTTCACTCAAAATATACGAGTAGCCACACGCCCACGTGTATTATAATTTTTACCGTACTTGTTATCATTTTGAGTCGGCGTTATTACAAAAAATAATTGGTTTGCTTATTTGATTGATTGGGTCAGAAGAACATTTTTGCTACAAAATCAAGCATGCTCTCGGGTACAAAAAGGATTCTTTTCCAACATGACAAGATGCAAATTTTTAAAGCTTGTAATTCCATATATCACAAGTAGCCAGTGGGTTGCGGAACATTGATCAGAGCACTGTAATTTTAAAAAGGCGAAGGGTGATAAATTTAACGAGATCGAGTTCAGTTGAGAATTTTATGTTTTTTAGAAAATATTTTGGTGCATTTTTTCAGAGAAACTGTCGCGCTCCAGGGAAGGGGATCATTGTTTGCAATTTTTTGTAAAGATGTTTTTTGAGAAGACCATATACCACACGGGTTAATTTAATTACGAGTAAGCAAACAGGGACAAAGTGCCTCTGGATCGATATTTTTTTGGTTTATTGGTCGCAATATATTATTGCCCCACCCTTGTTGCTCGATTGACAAGTGACATGTGCAAATTTCTTTTTAAAATTACTAGGTTTTACGAATATTTCCTTAATCGTCAAGTTTTCTATACGATGTCAAATGAAAAATGGTCGAGTTTTAATGCGAATGATCTAATAAATTTTTACAGGATGATTTCGAAAATTGCTGTTGCAAGTGAGTGATGGGTACTATTTTGTTTTGATAGGTTTATTCAGTTAACCCCGTGTAGAGGTACAAACCGCCCGAAAATAATAGGTACTTTGCAACACACCTATTAAAATTTGAATAGAAAATTTCCCCATTTTGAAATATGAGTATAGAATTCCACCCAAAAAGTAGCGCTCATTTTCTACCCTTCATACCTGTCAGATGGGTTATCTCAAAAATACATTATACGATTATGATGGACGTGGACAACAGACTACTTCAGTAGTTTTTTTCGAGAAAACTTGAATTTACTTGTCTTGTGATACTTTCTTGCATTCTGAGTGATTTGTTGTTTTCAGGGTAGTTTAAATGGAAATTCTTTTGGGTTTCATTTTGTCGTGTGTCCATCAAATAATAATTTTATGCTTGGGTCTATCCAATCCACAGGAATCATGAGCAATTCACACACGATGACAAACACTGGAACCACCCACTATAGCGTATAGTACAAATTTCCTAGTCACACGCGAAACAAATTACTGTGAGAAACGCGACGCTTTTTTCATGAAATATGGTAGTTTTTGCTAGAAAATTGTAGTGAAAATACGAGTAAAAAGTTTAATCGCATGACGAAGTAGAGTTTTTATTTTCTCAGAAACTCCGCCCAGTCAGGAAACGCGAATAAATGTTATGCAGTGAGCGTAGTTTTATGATGAATTGTTTTTCTTAAATAGTCACGTCATCGTACTCATCTTTTTATTAGGCCTTTTAACGTGTAATTATTCGCTGTGGGACAGAGACGTTTGCGTTTATGTTCGTAATTAACGTTTACTTATAGTAGTTTTTTATGGTTGCTGCTTTTTCGGATTTTGTTGGGTTTATAGTGTTTGCGTGAGGCTAGGATAGGTTTTAGACATGTATTTAGTTGAAACGCTGCTTTGTGGAAGTGGATATATGTGCTTATGTGAATAAATTTTGAAGAAAAACACAAAATTTGAAACATGTTTTTATAAGGGATGGTTTTCATACTTTCATCAACATGCACAGCAGACAGCAGAATACTAGAATCAAGAATTGTGAAATAAAATATTGATAATAAAATACACTGCAGACATTAGTCATAATGAAAAAATACACCATGATCATAGTCCATGATCATTCATGTCAGTGGCTAGCATTATTTGATTTCTTAATTTGTTGGTACTATTTTTATCCTTATTAATCTTTATATTTTTAAGGACAAATTATTGTACACGTTTTTCAATAATTTAGTATACAAATTAACAATTTATTTAGGAATAAACATGGAATGCATGGAAAATAGTCGTCCGTTTATCTTTTTCAAATGAATACTATATAAATTCACTATACATTCAAGTTTGCATGTTATTATCTTTGGTCAGTTTCATTATCTTTCGGTTTTGTAACTTCAATACAAATTTCATGCATCAACAATTTATGAAAATAAAATGCACAATCATTTGAAACAAATACAAATCCATATAAAAAGACTCATTTCAAAATGATAACAAATTGACTCATACATCAACACAAAAATCATCATCAAGAAACTCCCAACACACACCATTCGACAAAACAATCGTAATTATTCGCAATCCTACCCTCAAGTCCACCGCAAAACATTTCAACATTTTCCAGTACACAACCGCAGGAAAACCGTCGAAAAAAAGAGGAAACGCGTACAAAAACGGTACGTGAACCGCCTCTTCATAATGTTCGCAATATACACAGAGCGTATCCACTCGTGCTTGCTCCAAGTAAAATAGCAAAAAAAGAATAGAACCATAGCTGTCGGGTTAGTTAAGAAAAGCGTAAAACGATATGCCTTTATAAGTTTTTTATTTAATTTACAAACCCAAGCATGGGATACACCTTGAGGTTATGTATAAAAACTCTTTTCTGCAATTATCGCCATTGGTCTTCCGGATCATATCGTTTTTATAGTGTTGAGGTGCGTGCGAAAATTCTTATTTTTAGTTAAAACCAACAGAAATGTGATGATTCGTTTTTTTTCTGTAAAAACCTACATGATCGATGAGCAATCGTACTTGCACTACTACATCCACGTAGAGAAAAAACGCACCAAACTCGCAAAATCTAATTTTCACCCAAAAAAAGTAAGCTCGACCCCATGCTGCGTGTTTTACTCTACGGTCCTTGATTATGACGGATTTGCTGTATGTCCGATTACGTTACACACACGAGTTCTAATTAGACGTTCACGACAAACGACGGTGTGTGTAGTAGAGCTACTAACATTTACAAGTCGACCAGTTCAGAGAACAAACACAAAAGCAGCGAACAACACACGTCAAAAAAAGTAGCGTAAGTCATATCGCTTTACAATAAACACTCTCATAGAACGAGAGAGTGATAATTTTACATATTATCCCCTTTCTACTCTTTTACACGTTTTTTATATGCACATACGTAATGAAAAAAGTAACGCAGCTAGAAAAAAAAGAAACCTGATATGTTGTGTATATTTTCTCGGTACAATTTTTTAATGCTCACAATAAAATATTTTGTAGTACACATTAAAAGGGATTATTAGCGTAAATTCGTAATAATACCTGCGTGTGTGTAGTGTGCGTTGTGGGCATAAGTGTATGTAAGATTTTCTTCCGTGGAAAATAATACGTCTCTCGTTGTTGATGATGGAGCAGTTTAGGAGCAAACCAGCAGCACCCAACAGTTTACAAGGTGTGCTGTGTGTGTGAGTCTCTTGTGAGCTTGTACTAATAATTATGTACACAGGGAGAGGAGAAAGATTTTGTATATGGTTAAAAAAGAGACAACAGACCAGTTGGGTTGTAGCGAGTAGCAGGAGCATTTATAAAAGCCTTTTTAGTAGGATCCATCGTCTTCTCTGCTACCTTACCACCTTTTCAGTTAAAAAAATCTCTCCGAGGCAGTGGCTCAGTTGCGTTGCGGCAATATACACGAAGCGTTTTGATTCTTTGAAAAAAAGGCTTTACACTTTTTTTCAACTTGGGCATTTGCTTAGAGGTATCTCCGGTGTGAGTTTCTCAGGTTCTTGTGAGCTCTTTTGTGAAATGCCAGAAGCGGATCTAAATTAAACGTACACGTTGTCCTCTCTCTGGAAATACTACCGTGTGTGGTTGTCGAGGAAATAATTTTTCTGTCATTTTTGTCGGTAGTGTCCAGTGTGTCGTCTCGGTGAAAGGATTCTTTTGTATCTATTTTTGTCGTGATTGAGAAAAAATGCCCGGTAGCGGTGCTAGATTTTGTTTTCTTTTTGGACTTGTTGGGCGAAATAGGTTTTGAGGGTTTTGTGCGTGGACAAGTACACAGACTGTCTTTGGGGGAATCGTGATCTGTGGATTTTTTTACGTGACATGGGGGGATAGAAAAGACAATTTTCCTTGATTTTTAACACTTGACAATAATTTCGTGTGTTTTGGAATGACCAAAATGCTGTGGGTGTAAAAGACAGAAAATTGTCCGGGTTTGAGAAAGATTCGAATTTTTAGATTATTTTTGTCACTAGCGAGTACACTGAAATTAGTCTGAATGGTTCTCAATAATACTTGGGATTCACCCGGGAGTGACGTCAAGTTTCACATCATCCCACCTAACTTTCATCATTACAACAATAACTTCAAAATGATGGTAAGTTTTGGAAAAATGCTTTTGTTTCTTTATTTTTATAGATAACATTATCCTGCATCATTGCAATAGAAAATGTTTGTCTTTGTGTGATTTGAGAGAAAATTGCTCGTTTGTACTTTCATTGTAACATCAAAAACGGTTTATTTCTCGGTTTTCAAAGCACTCTTTTTAAACGCAAATTGACTTTAAATTAAATTCCTACTTGAAACGAATTTTAAAATCCTTTTTGGTAACGTTACTTCCAGGAGAGTAAACATGTTATTTTGAAGTTGTTGAAAAACAAATTAGCCAAATGGACTAGCATAATATCTCATACAAATAAAAATCATTCTTCAAACGATTTAATCACGTTAAAAATTTGGGATCACAAACAAAAGTGCGGATTAAAGTTTGTGAGTAGAATTGAGAAATGAGAAAAGAGATCAGTTTTTTGAAGGGAAAAGAGAATGGAGTAGTTTGTTACGTGGACAGATGATATAGGGATGCTTTGTTCGTATACAGATTTGTCTCAATGTTTGATGAAGATTTTGATCTGGATTGAAAGGATATTTACTTTGCTATTTGGAATTATTTAGGTAGAGTGTATATATTTTTAGGTGCTTGGGGCAATGCACACATTCAACAAAAATATAGGGGCTTTTTAGCTGCTTTCTACGGATTAATGTACGCTTTTGTGCTTAATGTTGAGTAATGAAGGGTGCTTTGGTGCGATATCGAAAAATAGAGTTGTTGTGTAGGATGCTACTTATAGGTCACTATATTCCACACGAAGCACTTGTTTTACCTGACAATAATTTTTCAATTAGGTTAATTACTCGCTACCTGCTACTACGTCTTGCATCCCTTAGTCATTCGGATAAATCACAGGGAGAGAGAAAATCAAATCGCACAGTGGAAAATCTTTTTCAATCGCGAGAGAAAGACGCGTAAATAAAATCTCCAGCTGCGCGTTTATACGGATTGTAGTTTTCATCGTGCCGCTTTTTATGCTCTCGTTTGCGTTCATCAAAATAAAATAGATTTGTCCGCGCTTTGTATAACTTTTTAAAACTCATTTTCCGATTTCCGAGGTGGTATATACTGTACTCATTAGGCAAATTAGATTTTTGTTACGTTTGCTTTATGATTCTTTCTTTGAGATGGAAAAGATAAATGCGAGATGAGATGAAATGGACGCGCAGAAATGAAATACTGAATAATAAATCATGTGATTGTGTTCTTGTGATGCGCAGTAGGGTGGTTTTCTCTCTTTGACAATGGGGATGATGGGAGGGGGGATATAGGGAAATGAGATGGGTTTTAGCTTTTTTTTGTCACTGGATTTATTTTCTCTTTGTGATACATGAGTGACGAAGGATTTCATGCAATGTTTCATTTTTGGCAGGTGAGAAAGTACTAGCACGGTTATTAATTTTTAACAGGAGTTGGTGTTAAGATTTGTTTGATAATTGAAAGATAATGTTGCATCTGTTGCCAAATGTTAATATTATAGTGTAGGGTTGCTTTCAGACATTGAGTTTTGCGGAAACATAAATTCTTGGTATTCCGCATGCTGTGGGTGCGCAGACAGTACTTTTTACGATACCCATTTCTCTTAAGAATTTCTTGAGCATTTACCTTTATATTAGGGATTCATGAATCATAAATGCAATCATGTTTGTAAAAAGAAGTATTCTGATGAAAGAATCAGAAACTACCGTCTCGTCGTGTAGATCACTACCATCCACGAAATAACTACAAAAAGTGAATACAAAATCACAAGCCCCTTGCTGTGATGATGATTATTGTTTTGAAATGAGGAGAATTGTGGAGACTTTCGTGGTGGTGGAAGTCGAATGCGATACTGTGCATTTCTTTATGGTGTAGCATAATTATGTCATTCCCAAAGGATTATGAACCAGAGATTGAAATGAGACTTAAGGTTCTGTAGCACGCCTTTTCATTAAGTTGTTTATGGGGTATTTGGGGATTAGCAAGTTTTTAGGTAGGTTACTGGTCATTAAATGCTTAAAGTAAATTCTTGTGCATTTCTTTAAATCTGACTTCAAAATTATAACTATTGCTGAACACGCAGACTTGATCATACTACTATCATCCTACCATTTACTTGACGCTCAAGCCATTTCTTCACGGTCACCAGCGACATCCACTATCAGACAACGCGATGTTCTGAAAGAATCTCTTTTGAACAATATTGCTAGGGATGTGATAGAACTCTCTATTAAAAATCTTCAATGCGACGGATGATCATATTCCGATATTGTACGAGTAGAGTTGTCGCGATGTGAGGTAGATGGAGAAAGTGAAGCGGTCGGGATGGGACGGTGCAGTATTATCGTGTAGTTGGGTTTTATGGGAATTGCAAAGACCACAGTCTTTGTACTATGCATTTGGTATTTCATGTATTTAGTTTAGTCCCACCAGATTTACAGTAAAAGCTTTATTGAGCAACTCTCACAGATCTGCTTGAGCGGTTGCACAAGACGCAAGATGACTTTTTCTCCAAATCGCTTGTTAGCCACAATTAAAAATTAAAACAGTAATTTCCACGTAATTATTTGATAATCACATAATATTTTTAAAAGAAAAAATAAAACACCATCTGTAAAAGTAAACCCAAAACCTTTTTTTTTCTCTTTCTGTCGAGTTTCCCACAAAGAGAAAAAAATTCTCACGTACAAGCTTGTTGATATTACAGACATTCCTGCTTTTATCTCAAGTACCCACCACCACGGTAATCACAAGGGGTACTGTTTCATCCAACAGCGAACATAAGTATCATACCTATAATCAGAGTGTGAGATCAATCGAGATAATGCGGTTCTCCAGCGCGTACTTTAATGGCTCGTAATAATCAAGATTATTAACTTTTTCTTTTCATGTATTTTCTGCATTTTTAGACCAGATTCGATGAGTGCTTTGTAATTTTTGTAACGAAAATCCAATGATTTTGAAATCGATAAAAAGGTTTGAAGCTGTAGCTTATAGTTAGCACGTTTAATTGGGATGTAAAAGGTTATCAGGTATTAAAATTCCAGATTTACGTGTTAAGATCCTTAAGCGCATAGCTCCATCTCTCAAACCCGCGCGTCAACGTGACGAATCAAGTTCCTTTAGTTTTCCATGTTGATTTTTCAGCTAGATTTTTTACGATAAGAAATTATTCTTGACAATAAACATGTTTTTCTTTCTATCGACGGTACAACAGGCGTTTATGCACACGATAAAAAAGTAACTCTTTGATATTGGTTATTAAACTGACATGCATGTACTAGGATACTCTGTATATCCCAAAAAGCAGGACTGCTTCTTTCCCTCAACCACCACATCAGTTTTTGAGTTGAGCGTGTTCTCTCGACTCTCTAATGAAACCTAATTATATGGTTTAATTGCTCAGGTATGTGGTGGTGGTGGTGAGCTAAGAGAGAGCGAGACACAGAGATGGTCTGTGTGGAGATTTTTTAGGGGAGAAGGGGCTTTTCGTGTCTGGATACTGGACAGTGGACGGTGTGTTGTGTGTGAGCTAGCTTTTTTGTACACAGCGACAAAAAATCATTTTTTCAGCTTTCTTATCAAGGTCCAAGATAATATTTCTGTTACAAATTTGAGTTTTTAAAAATACACACAATTTTGTACTTTGTTTCGCCGCGGATATGTAAACAAGCGTTTGTGTAAGATAAAAGGCATTGTTGTTTCACCGAGCGGTTCGTAAAAACAAACGAAATTTATTTTTACAAATCATAAGAGAATTTCTACCTTATCGTAGATTCGCATCATTTTTCAACTTGATAAGGAAGTATAGATGTAGAATTCGTAATTAGGTGTGTAGTGTACTGGACAAAGGGAGAGAAACACGGGAAGGAGTTTGCGTTCTCGTAATGCCCCAGAGGGGAAAATGGTGCAAGGCTATACACACACGTACCAGATGGTACAGTAAAATGATGCGGTTTTCTGGCATATTTATGCTAATAAGCGTGACAATGATAGCAGTATCATGAAACTTGCAGACGCGGTAAGAAGATAAGCGTTTTCACACTCTTAAACTTTTGTTGTTATCATTGTCCCAATTAGCGCCGCGTTTCACAAAGTTGATTTTTTACTCGAGAATTATTAATCCCATTCGAATGGTAGTTTTTTATCCCGGAAAAGCACCGCACCGAATTGCACTCATTGTTTTAGCTTGACCACAAGCAGTGCTTGATGGCTTCATGATTTATGTACCTATTCAGTGTAGACTTTAAGCGCGCTTTACTCTCTTTTAATTACGGAATCGCTTTGTTTTTATGCGTGCGCGTTGCAATTGTTAATTTATGCAAATTGAAAAAAGTATATACTTGGTGGTTTGTTTCTTTTATTTTCGGGTCATTATCAAACTAGTGTTCTTGTGACGTGTGTCGGTAGTAGTACGCGGTGATGGTGGGAGATGAGTTGAGAAAGAAAGAAACGCGGTTGTTGTCACTCGCTTTGTGTTAAATGGCTTTTTTTCTCGGTTTGGTCAGTTTGATAAGTTTTTTCGAGAGAGGGGAGTTGAGGAAGGAAGAAAAGATGCTTGATGAGTCTGTCAAGGAACGTTGATGAGATGAATTCCTGAGCCGATGCTTGAGATGGCTTATGACAAGGGATTCTTGTACTTGAGAGCTATGAGATTTATAGCATTAAAAGTCATTATAGGGGTTTTGGCAGGTGGGGGATTTTTTCAAGGGGGATTGTGTATCGGGTGGTAATTCATCATTTTTTTCAAGTTATGGAAGTTTCGTTATTAACTGGAATGTTTAGATTGGGTGATTGAAGGAATCTCTTCTTCAGAAGCGATTGACTCTTGTATTTTTAGTTGTTACTATCTTGGGAGTAATTACACGAGTCGATAAACGTACTTTTGGGATCATACACAGAAACATAGCTACTTGGTAGAGCTTATGGTTTTCTCTAAACGCTCCAACCATAAATTATGCAAATTACATAAATCAAAACTAAGAATCGCGAGTGACTGTCTTTGTGACACCGATCCATCTCGTTTAAAACGAACGAATGCTTCTTCTCCGTAAATGACAGGTATATAATTTTTTTCTGTGGTCATCAGAACATAAAAGAAGTAGCCGCGTACGCTGAAACTTGTGAATATGCTTCGTTTTCTACCCGTGGACGTTCACATGATTGATTAACATTTGCATTTTCTAAAATGAAAACATGATGTTGATGAGGAGAATCGTTTTATGTTTCTTAAATCGAGGCACACGACAAGAGTTTTGTTTGTTTGTATGAATACTTTGTAACTCTATTGTTGGTTTATTGCGCATATTATTCAAAATTGCATGAGTACCAAAAGTTTTAATTTTTTTGCAGCCAGAAAATTTAAATAAACCTCTTAATTGAGTTAACATAAAAAGAGGATACATTTAAAAACCAACATTGACATTTTTATTATCTCTGCTCGTGTTCTCGTTAAAAACTTGTCCTTTTAATATCGTGAAACAAGTCACACAATAGCAAACGCAAGAACAAAAGGTCCCCGGTCTCGTTGTAAAAGCCTGTTCTGAACTGATATCATGGTCTTTTTCTCACTCTCTGAAAGAGTGAAAGCATTTCTCGCGTGTGTATCTCCGACACTAACGTATAAAAACGGATATTAAACTTGTCATGTAACCAGACAAGGTTTTTTTTCTTCTTCTGCAAACCATTTTAAATGGTAATGAAAATGTTTTGTTTTTTTCCTCTTAAATTGTTTTAATTTTGTTGGAATTGAGATGTGGAGTGGAGTCACGAATGCTTGTTTGTGTGCAGTATGAACATTCGTTTTTCCAGTATGCTAATGTCGCCAAAATATATACTCTTGTGCATTGCAGAAGACTCACGTTGAGTTGCTTGAATTGTAAATATTTTGATTTGTTTTAACCCGTAAATTGGAAAACGCACACACAAGTAACGGGAAATAACGAGAGGGGAATTTGCAATTTCAATTTCTGACTTTGTTTGGTATTGCGCGTTTATTGGTGCTCTCAATTTCTTGCCCATGAAAACCCGATCATTACGAGTATATTTCTGTTCACGTAATCAAATCTGTTTGTAAAGCTACAATTTTCGATTATCACAATCCCCAAAAAAGAATGTTTGGGTCTCTGAAACGTGTATTTTCTCCCATATGTCCATCCCCTTTTTTCTCTGACTGCATATTTTTCCACAAAAAAGATTCTTTAATAATCGTAATAACAGAAAAAATATTCTTCCCTTAATATCGTTTTGATATTTTAGTGTGTAGGGAATTACAGCGTAAGGTTACGAATCATGTAATCATGTTTTGTTTTACTACGAAAATTAACGAACGGAGAGAGAGAGATTTTCTTTCGAGATGGTGTGGTTAAATGTGTGTACGATGATGTGCTTGTGCTTGCATGAGACTGGCAACGAGCCGGCAACGAGTTTGAGGTGCGTTTTCAAGAGAATATATAGAAAAAACGAGTTGTGGGGATTATGATCAAGACTGGATTTCTTGATGTCCGAACAAGAGCTCTCTGGATGATAAGAAAGTCGACGTGAAAACAGGTACACACACAAAACTCATCAAGATCATCAAAACACAAACTACAAACGCTTTCGCGTTATTATTATGATTACACGCTTAGGGATTCATGGATGAACGTTGATTAACATGATAGGTCGATTTTTTTTCGAAAAAACTTTGAGTATTAGGTCGGTCGGGTGTTATAACGTTTGATTGCTTTGCTATTGTGCCGGGGTGTCTGGGAGAGCTGCTTTCTTGTGTATCTTATAGTTCTGTATATGTTAATTAGGTTGCCCCAACCAGAAAACAGATACTTTTGACTTTTTTCCTTGTGCTTTTCCAGCACAAAAAAATCGAAGAGACAATGGTACGAGATATCGGCAATTTTTTGACGTAATTAACAAGCGTTGACAAGTACACGACACCCAGTGCTACACGAGCACATAATGTCGTTACATATTTCTCCTGGTAGCTTGTCAACTTGTCATGTTTTTCGGGATGTCCTTTGTGGGAGAAAACGTCACACATTTTTCACCCACATATTTTCTGATGGATTCGATTAAAGAGAGTGTTTACGACTGGAGAGGTAGTAGCAAAAGAGCTCTAGACTACCTAGCTCCGCTTCGTCTCTAATCTCGTTACGTGCCCTCGAGGTATTGACGAGGATGCTGCTGGAGAGAGGAAGAACGAAAATGATTGATTTTTTTCGGATACGACGGGATTCATATGGGATATATAGTTCAGCAATATATTTTGTAAAACATGACATTTTTGGGATTCATGATGCTCTGGATTTTTTCAAGAGATTCTTAAAAAATTCTTTTCATAATATGCATTTTAGGAAATTAAAAATTTTCATTTAAAAAATTGCCAGTTCAATTAATAAACATTAAAGCATAATAAAGTCCTGTTAATCTTCTTGCGTTCAAAAAAATCTCAGCATGAATCAGCGTTATAAAAGTGTAATGTTCTTTTCGTTGAGAACCCCAGACAGTACTCAGCACTCACTCAACAGCACAACGACGCATAAAAGGGTTGATTCGGGTAGAGAGAGGAGATGAGAGTCGAGACAAAGTTGGCTTGCTCAGATTTTAAAACCTCAGACGAAACATGGGTAGTCTTGATGATGTTCATGTTAATGGGTTTAGCACGGGGATGCAACGTATCTCTAAAAACCCGGGTATTGTAGCAAATAATGAGTTTGCACTTTAATTACTTATGACAAATTTTTAGCGTCAACATTTGCAGTATTTGCACCAGTCATGAATCAAAAGTCAAAAGATTTCCCACACCCGCAAATACACGAGAGAGTCAAGTGAAAAAAATATTTCCATGAACTTTGACTATACGAACACGGATACAGACAGAGAGGGGAACATATATAATCTATACTCGTGTATTCAAGAAAGTATTGAAATGGTACCTGTCCACCACCAAAAGCCTTTTCGAAGATGAGCACCGAGCAAAAAGTCAGGTACAAAAACGTATATCCATACTTTGTTCATATAACCACAAAAAAAAACGCGTCGCAGTAAAACTCTATATTAAATCCCTGGAAAAAACCTCCCCTCTATATAAGCAGACAAGAAGAGTGCACAGGTATGTGTTCCTATCCTACCTGTTCTCAGGTTAACAAGTTTTCTTTGTTAGCCACACATACGCAGGTATTTTATCTACCTGTTGCAAACTAACTACTAATCCATGTCCATGTTAACATTAAAAGAATGCATCCACAAAAAAGAGCCCAGGACTGAGAAGAGTTTTATTATTTTTTTGTCAGAGAATTCTTCGTTTGTCCATACACACCTGTTTTGAAAGGAAAACTTTTTTGTTTGTTGGCGTTAGTTTTGCCTTATACATTGGCTGGATTATGCATATTTCAAACGTATAGAGTGTTCAGTTTTACATTTGGGCTTTAGTAACGTAGTCGTGCTTGAAAATAGTATTTTTAATTTTTAGTGCTGATAGTTAGTTTAAAGTGCATTTAAAAATGCAAACCTACCACCGTGTCGTGTTTCCAAAAATAAATAACAGATAAGTTTTTTAAAAAATGGCCACAACGCTAACAGCCTCTCAACAGCGAGTCTCATCTCCACCTCCCCTCCAGAACGCTTCCAGTCCACCACCTCACACAACAGTATTAGCATCCACCATGAGTCCCCTAAACACTAACGAGCACTCGCCTGTAATGAGCTCGTCCATAAAGGATGAGTTGCCAACTTCGTCTGTCAACGAAGGTCAGGGGATGAGTCCCCACCAGGAGCATTGTAGTAGCTCTCCAAACCCACCCATGACACCTGCTCCACAAACTCAACAGCAGCAGCAGCAACAAATGCATGCACATCAAACTTTGCATACGATACAAATCGTGGACTCTACAACGTCAGGTTATTCTACAGTGTCAAGTTCTGATCTAATCGCAAGTGGAGGATCTCCACAGCAAATCATTTTGAACGGTAACGGGACAGCTACGGTTACAGTGTCGGGTACTCCTGTTGTCGTGAGCTCTGCAGCATTAGCAAACGCTGTAATGAGTGGGGCTGTAAGTACCAGTGTGGTTGACAGTGGGGGAGGGGGCATGCTCCCAGAAGGGAGTATAGTTCTCATGAGTATCGTGCCAAATAAAGGGAGAGAGGATAACGTATGCGTAGCAATGGACACTGACGGAGAAGCACTTCATCCCCGAAAACTGGGGTTAGTGAACGGGGTGAGTGCTGGCGGGGTTACAGGGAACGAGCACGTTGCATTTCTCATACAGCAACAGGAACAAGAAGAAAGAGAGATGCAAAGACAACAGGGAAGAGGTGGGGAGGATGATGATGAGGAGGTGTGTGGAGGTGGAGGTGGTAGAGACGGAGGAGAAGACGAGGAAATGGAACATGTACGGCTTGGTGATATTACTTTATTATTTATTTTGTAAAATCTCTGGTTTTAGGGCATTTATGTCTACGTCTCACTGGCATGTTTTTTTGGTATATCCCAGTTGGCTTTGGGCAAAAATATTTATACGCTGATGCGTTGAGTTGATATGTAATCTCTGCACCAAAAGGAACTAGTAACGTTGATAGGTATTACCACTGTAGGGGTAACTTCTACCTTGCATCTACATCATGAAGGTATAATATGCTCTTTACTGAGCTTTTATAGTCCAGTTGGTGGTAAAAAAGCGCTTTGGACACTTTTTTACTTTGCACAGAGCTCGCTCGATACTCGCAGTCAACAACAGTCTCTATAAATAAGAATGTGTTTTTTACTGACTCGAGACCGTGCTTTAAGAGTATTGTGCTGTTTTAAATGACTTTTTTTGTCTTGATGATGATGAGTAACGAGATGTTATATAAAGGATTTTTTATTCTTTGTTCGGACGGTGATGGAGGAAGAATACGGATGAGGACTGCATATTATGAGGACGTTTTATGTCTTTTGGATGTTGGGATGTCGGGTGTGCGGAATTTTACACACTTCTTGGGGATACATTTATATAGTTTCTCGCTTATTAGTAGTATGATGACAGGGAATAAGTTATAAAAGAAAGAATTTCTTGAATTGCTATTTTAATAACTGTCCTATTCCATTGTATTCAGCACGTAACAAATCTGTAAGCAGTTTCTTATATTATTATGAACATTTCGTAAGATTCCACATGCCCGCTAAAAATTCCATCTCGCAGAGAGCACATACCCCATCCAGCTAGACTGGACATTAATATTAGAAAAATAGAGTTTAATATCAAGATTCTTATTCTCTCCCTCTTCAGCGAGAATTTTCATCTTAAACAACGCGATTGATTAAACTGACATCATCGTGTTCTCATCTCAGCATCACGTCAATCTCATCATCGCCGAGTTCATTGCTATTTTTTGTTTGCTTTATTGTACAACGCGACGTTGGTTGCCTGTCAGGTTGACGAAGGAGAAACTCGCTGCTACAAGAGAATCAACACCGCG
The DNA here is from genome assembly GCA_029691765.1 of Entomobrya proxima. Lineage (NCBI taxonomy): Eukaryota > Metazoa > Arthropoda > Collembola > Entomobryomorpha > Entomobryidae > Entomobrya > Entomobrya proxima. The sequence goes on along the minus strand of CM056170.1, from coordinate 10,422,501 downwards.
AGAGTAGAGGGTACAGGACATTCACTTGTTTGCTTAGTATTCTCCGAATTATCGAGTGTGTTACGAAAATTAGTCATTTTCACACACACGCAAATTGACGAGGTTTTTGGTTAATTAAGCTTATTTACCGTGAGAGAGAAGCGGTTTAAAGAGGAAGATCCAACTGTTCAACCTCTCTCTCGTTTTTGGATAGGTGCACGGTAGCTGATTTTCACAAGAGTCGTGGGTTAGCTTTTTCTACTGTGCTACACGGTATGCAAACGAGAGGGTTCAGAGAGAACGTGAAAGCATATTTTCTTCGGATGCGTTTGAAAATTGCTTTTATTGGAATGTTTGTCGCTTTTTTCCACGTGGGATAACTCGGTTATAGGTTGGAAGATGCAGGAAAATTACAGTGTTTATTATCGTCAAATGAGGAAATGGGAAATTATAGGCACGGATGAAGGGATGAACGTGTATTTACATTTCTCTGGATGTCATAGCTAGTTTGAATAGGTAAGGCGTGAATCGTACGCTTATGTGCTTATTATAACAACGGGGATCCTCACACTGGAAGAATGCAAACTGGAATAGTAGTAGTAATACTGAATAGATTTTAGAGAGAGTAAAAATTCTAACGTTTATTATGGGTGTGTTCTAGCAATGTTAAACAAAAAGTAGCGAAAATAACGAAATACCCGGGCAGTTAAAAAAGCCTTTTTTCGTACTATATTGTTCACCCTCCAGCAACGTAGTAGTGTAAAGAGTAAAAAAGATCCCCCTCGAGCAACAGTTTCCGTGTACTTTTTTCTCTGTGCTCTGCTTCTCTGCAGCTATTCTTCCGTGCACATTGCCGTGAGCAGACACAGTCTTTTGCCTACAATGTATCGGACGGGGAGAGTAACGTATTCCTCTCGGGTATGCGTTTGTGCTCCAAGGGTTTCTACCTATAGCTTCGAGGTCTTTTCTTTTTACTTTGCTTTTGGTTTGGGGGTAGGAAGGAGTTGTTTGTTCGACGACCAGAACACGAGCTCTTCAAGGGAGATTTCTCTCTCGTTATACTTTTGCTTATTAATTTTCTACTGGACAGTAAAGAACACAAAGATTTCCGGTTTTTTTAAAGGAATTTTTTCTTCCGCTTTTTTCCACTTGGATTCACTTGGATTGTGTTTTTTTCTTGGAGAAAATTTTAATATTTTCCGGGTGATTTGTTGTTATTAATCGCGCATATTTGTGCTTGTGAATGATGGGGTTGTTTCAAATTGTGCTGTTGTTTGGTCAGTTGGTGTTTGAACGCTAACTGGCGTGCTTATCAAAAACGTCTCTGGTGCGGTACAGAGTAATTGAAACTTTTATTCTATCAAATCGTGTTTTGTATTGTGAAAATCACATCCAACTACCCAACTCTGAGAAATCTGCGAGAAAGCAGTAACATTGGGGCATTGTGAGAATACCCGATTTGCTGGTTTATTCATTGAAATGGGGTGAAGTTAAGGTGTAATGTGTGTGTATATACTGTTTAGTCTATCGATAAGCTCAAATTCATAAATTAAATCATGAAACCTAGAGATTAAACTGTGCATTTTTAGTATGAAATGTACGGACGCGGTCGACACTTTCCAGTCCCACCACTTCCTAATGGTACTACAGAGGAGTTGTGTTTCAGTGTTTCCTCAAGATTTTACACCTCAGTACTGAGTTTGTTTTAAAGTTGAATGTTTGTGTGTGTGCAGGAAAGGGTCTCTGGAGCGACCCACGGTGGAATAGGTGCCATAGGAGCTGGAGGCACATCTTCCGGTTCTCCGTTCGCGTCTTCAACGGCAACAACGAGAATGACGCCAACGTCAGCAGATTTTCAGCCACCTTACTTCCCGCCTCCTTTCCCAACGACACAGCAGCAGATTGACTTTCACGCTGCAGCGCACTTGACCGTTGCAGCAGCCGCGGGGGCTGGGGATCCTTACTCGCAGCTTAACTCGATTCATCAGCAGCACTATCAGGTAAGTACAAGTAACTCTTGATTCTTTTCCAGCATGTTTCAACCATACTGCAACGACAACTTTGTAAACAGGGCCATTTGGCAGCGGCAGCAGCAGCGTCATCTTCAGTGGTCTCGTCTTCCTCATCGTCAAACACTTCCCGTTCCCCTCACCACCACACATCATCCCACCATGACCTACTCCGGCGTTCAAACGAAGAGACCCTGCACTCAATGCACGCAAATTTCTACGACACATCATCCCAGCGTCGTTCAAACAGCAACCAGAACAACGGCTCGATATCGGACTACAGCTCCCTGCGAAGAGGTGGTTCATCAGACCCACTGTCAATCCCAGTGTCAACCCCCCACCATCATCACCACCACCACGTGTTGGTCCAGGAGCAGGACTCCTCCGTCCTGATCCACCATCACAATGCGTTATCATCGATGGACGAGCACGGTCTCCAGGTTCGTTCTTATCATGCCAATCACGCGAGTGCTGCAGCGGCAGTAGCAGCCGCGGCAGCTGCGGGTGTAACTTCTTCTCTTCATCCTACAAACGTTTCCTCTTCTACTCATAATCATGTCAATCCTGCTTCATCTGTAAGGCCTGCTACTACGCTATCACCGTTTTTCATACCGCAGATTATGGTAAAAAAATCTTTCTCGTGGTTCTGGTGTATTCTTTCTCACTTCACCCCGCAGCAATTTTGTGTACCAAACCCACATAAATAATTCATGGCACACTTGACCTTTTTATAGCGCATTTTCATTTCACACCATCTCACGCTTTTGCATGGGCTTGTAAAAACACGAAACTTTGTGTGTAATTTATTTGCAATATCTCCTGCATGGCTATATATTTTCATGAGCACTACAGCTTTAGTGTGTATCTCTTACTGTGTACTGCACCCCACAGCTCGGACGATATAATAAAACGATAAAAACCCACAAACGGCAATTTGAGCAATTTCCCTATTCAAAAAATCTTAAACAATCTTATAGGCGTAATTGGTATTTAATAAAGAGAACTAGCCTTGTTGTGACGAAAATTTAGTTTTACAACCGCTTTAACCTCTCTCATGCTTGTAAACTTTTCTCTCTGTCCGCTTTTCGCTTTACTGCTTGTTCAACGCGAGAGAAAATTGGTTCAACTCTGCGTATATTATTGTCAAATTGCAGAACAACGTGGAGGAGAACGCGTCGTACATCACTGCGGATATTCCTCTTCTGAAAAGTAAGTACAAGATAACTTTTTCCAGACACTTTCTTACGATGACACGAGCGGTTTATGTGTAAAGCTTTCACTCTTTAAATGCACCAAAAACAACACAGATCAAGAATGCCACTGCATAAAACCCAAATATGTCAGAAAAAGTTTAGAATACGCAAAAGACGAAAATCTACATGCCAGAGATACTTTTTCATCCTCTCCTCCGTTTAATAAACTTGCTTACTCGAGAAGAGTTGAGTTTATTAAGATAAACTTTTTGTATGGTGAACAATTTTAGAATTCTTTTGCTGAGAAAATGTTGCGGAGTATAATATCATAATCAGAAAATTGGAAAATAACGCTTGCATGCATATACGAAGTACGAACTTGACTCAATATTTTCTATTCATAAACCCCACACGTTATTTCCTCGCGTACAAGATAAAAAACCTGTTAAACTCTTCTGTTCATCGGTTGTTCTCGTTGCAAAATATGAATATTACTTGGGCTCATCCTCTTATTTTCAGCAGTTTAGATACGAGAGATTAACGTTTCTTTGGGGGTAGAGGAAATTGAATACATATGCGATGGGTATGCGGGGTTCGGGAATGTTTGGAAACATGGAAGGCACTAGAACTTGTAAATATTCCTCATTCATTTCTCATCAAATTCTCGCCCCAAATCTAAAGTTCTCCATCCCCGCTTTCTATTGTTATCAAAATAGCGCCAGTACGTATCTAACTTTTTGTCACAAACATGTCGTTGCGAAAACTGCTAAACACACCACATAAAAGCCCGAGAAACGCAACAACCCATCAAAGCATCAACCAAAAGAAGCAGTTCATCATAAAGTGATTTCCCAAAAACGATAAGTTATGTAAACTGTTACGTTTACAAGAGAGAAGGGTTCTTTGTCGCACAAAACTCTATTGTGCTCCATTCATCCCGTCATAATAATAGATTATCGGGTTTTTAAAAAAGGGGGAGTGATGCGTTCTCTTTCTTCTTTTTTCGGGAACTTTTTCACTGAATGTTTGAATACGCGATAAAAAGTTATTGATAATAAGCATTTGAAAAGGAGTGCTTGAAAACGCGAATATGTTCATTGTGTGTGGTCCCATTGTTCAGGGGGGTTTTCGAGTGACAATACTTGACACTCTGCACACGGGGTTTTGATGCATTTCTGCATTTTGAATATTTCTGTATAAGTACCCTGATGACATGCTAAAGAATATATTTCAGGGGCTCTAAACTGATTTTCTGCACAGGATACAATAAATCATTACGTTAATTATGAAAAGGTTATTTTAATGGTAATCTAAAGTCCTTAAAAATGCAGCGTTAAGTTTTTATTTTGAAATAAGTTTTTTAATAAGATCGTACGAAACTGGACAAGAAAATGCTCGTAACATGACAGTTGCGATCCCATCACAGCATGTTAGATGAAATTAAATTAGCGTTTTTCGAGATCAGTGTTGTCCATCAAAAAAGTAGTGACCGGATACGTTAGCCTGACTTTCTAAAAACCATTTTTTAATCGAATTAGATACTTGTTTCACGTTAATTGGGTTTTTTGTTTGAAACAAACGTACGTCAGCGGAATAGTATGTAGTGCTATGTATACTTGATTGTTGAAGAAAAACGAGAGGAAAAGGAGCATGAAAAACAGGAATGCGGTAATTATAGTGTACGGGTTAGAAACGAGCGGAGAGGAGAAAAACTGGATCTGCTAGAAATAATCTTTTGCGTTATGCATGAAGGAGAAGTGCCTTTTTCAATTGTTTCGATTGTTGTTTTTTGATAACCCGAGTGGTAGGGATATTATTGCGTTTTTGCCAGACTGCTTGGTGGCAGTTCACTGAGTGGCGGGGGTTATATAGCTGTAGAAATACACGTATCGTTGCTTTTCGGGAATTGCTACTGTTGCTGTTTTGCAGTTGCATTCACATTTTTATGATTAATGCGACTGTTCTTGAGAAGCATGATTCTGTGTGGGTAGTACACACTCTCTCCCCGACTCTCTGGAAAACTTGATGGCAATGACTTTGGGATGAAGGTGTTTTCTAAGCCTGGAATTTTATAATTACGGTGTGTCGAAAGTCGAAAATATGTGGATTTTGGGTCTTGAGTGGGTGAACATATGCAGATGCGAGAAAAGAGAAATTCTCGATTGGGAATTTGTTCTCATCTCCAAAAGATTGAATTTATGAGATGCAATGAATCATGTCCAAATTGTATCGTTCAAGACGCTCCGAATTTCCACGTTTATGCAAGTTTAGGCCATCTGGGAAGAACCGTGAGTATACGGGAGAAAATTATGGTTTTTGGGACAGGGTAGAAGCTACTGTTATATTCGGTTGTGGAGAGATGGATGTAGCTGCAGAGGAGAAGGGGAAAATACTTTTTTTGTGGAGCTGCATATATATTTTTTCTCTTTTTGATCGGGTTCCGTTTTTTATCGTGCATTGAAGGATATATGCTACTCCTGGTGCGTTATTACGGAATTTGTGTGGTAGTTCGGGTTAACATGTGATGACGTGAATTGGAAGAATTTTTCTCTTTGATGATCGGATAGGTGAATATCGGGGAATGATGATTATATGGGGACATTTCTCTAGATGGAATTTTTTTGATAAGTTTCTTAATTGAACCTATGAATAGGGAAATTAAAAATGATAATGGATAAAGATAAGGTATGCCGGGGGGTTTTACAATGCAAAATTCGTACCCATTAAACTGTGTACAAGAATTCCTTACATCACTCATTTTAATGGTTTTGTATCATTTAACCTTTCATACTTTTATGAGCATCTTAAGATAATTTCACTTGGCATCTTAGAATCGTAATAGCGTAATTAATTGCGAATCTTTATGTTGCGCGTGTGTATTGAGTATTTTATGGACTCATCAAACCATACACGCTGTGTATCATCTTCCTGATGATGATACGGTTGTTTTTTCTCGGGTGATATATGCGTGTTGTGTGGATGCAGTAATAAAACATGGAATCCGGAGGATGTGGGCTTCTTAGCATACCACACGGGTGAAACTGGGTCTTTTCCGTTTTTTTCTCAGGAATTCTTAAGGTTTTTCTTGGGAGAAAATGCTCAGGGATCTGGTTTGATTATTTCTAGTTTTTGGGGAAATTGTGGTCACTGTACAATTTGCAGGTTTTGAAGTGTAAATATTTTAAAATGACTGATGAGTACGGGAGTTCAGAGTGTTCGAGCAGCTCGAGTACAGATTCGGGGGTGAAGAGGAAGTTTTGTGCTGGGGACTATGAGTTTGTTAATGGGTTCGTTGAGGGTGATAGTGATGACGGGGGAAGTGGAGAATGGCCTGTTAATCTGAGTAACGGGGGGAGTAGTGCAGGGTATAGTCCGGTGAACTACAGTTTTGGTGGTGGGGAGGTGGCTTGTGCTAGTGGCTCGGGGAGAGGGGGCAAGAGGAAACGGGGTGGTGGTGCGGGGGGAATTAGGAGAGGGGTTGGGAAGAGGAAGGGGATCGGGAGGAATGGGGTTCGTGCGACCGGGTGGGGTGGTGGTGAGGTTGTTGTTAAACAGGAGGTTGTAGATGTTGAGGATGAAGAGGTTCTAGATGATGAGGTTGAACGGGATGGTGGGGAGGAGGAGAATGGTACGGCAGTTTTTCTATAGTTATCGTTGGGATTGTTTTAGGATTCCGGTTGTTAATACTGTTTGTCGTGTTTGTAGATGCGAACGGTGGGTTTGGTAGTATTATTAACGGTGGGCTTCTCGATCTGTGTAAGCGCATATAACCGCTCTGTTGATTGGATTTGTATAGATGCTATGTATAGGTTTTTCGGTTGCTAAACGTTCACGTTTGTTTGCAGGCATGAAACCGCGTGAAGGGAAGGACCTAGTGCTGCACCATGGCGGTGGTGGAGGTGGAGTCGGACTAGCAGCTCCTGCAGACGTGTTTTGCAGCGTTCCAGGGCGGTTGAGTCTGCTCAGCTCTACTTCAAAGTATAAGGTCACTGTTGGGGAGGTTCAGAGGAGATTATCGCCTCCAGAGTGCCTCAATGCTTCGCTGCTTGGAGGGGTTCTAAGGAGGTGAGTACTTGGCTCTTTGTTAATGTGTTATAATAGGACGGTTTCCAGAAGAGAAAATAATGCCTTGCTTCTAATGCTTCTTGTTTGCAGGGCCAAATCAAAGAATGGTGGACGACTTCTTCGGGAGAAGTTGGAAAAGATTGGTCTCAACTTGCCGGGTATGTCTTTTGATTAATATTTGCAATATTTGTTACCTTTCAAATTTGTACTCATAGTTTTTTATTACTGTTTCAGCTGGGAGGAGGAAAGCTGCTAACGTCACGTTGCTTACTTCGCTTGTCGAGGGTAAGTTGTGTGAAAATAGTTCAAAAGTAGCGTAATTAGGCCTATGAATTGCACCCTCTACGGGGTGGCTGTTGAGGTTCACTCAAGTGTAAAGTTGATAATCGTTTGTTTGCCGTAGGTGAAGCGATTCACTTGGCCCGTGACTTTGGGTACGTATGCGAGACAGAGTTCCCAGCGAGGCAGGTAGCCGAATACTTGACCAGGAACCATACTGCTGACCCCACCGATGCGTACAGGAGGAAAGATGTGTTACATGCTACCAAGTGAGTGTGCACTCAATCATGCATAATTGTATCATAATTACAGAGTTGAAAGCATAATCCCTTGATTTTCCAAATTCCAGACAAGTAACAAAAGAGCTAATAGATTTGCTAAACCAAGACCGGAGCCCGTTGTGCAACACTCGCCCGCAGCTGATTCTCGACCAGTCTATCCAACGCCACTTGACCCACTTTTCGTTAATAACGCACGGTTTCGGATCTCCAGCTATCGTCGCAGCGCTAACGGCAGTATCCAATTACCTAAACGAATCTATAAAGCAGCTGGACAAGGTGTACCCTTCGAACGCGAACGGGGGAGGGAGCATAATCCCTCTAGGGGATCTGCCCAACACAAAGGTTGAGCATCACGGAGGCGGAAGCAAGGATAAGAACAAGTGACGGTGAATCCGTGGTTCTTTTTACTCGATGCCATGCAGATTTTTACTACGAAAGAAATCAATGCAACAGTTTTAGCTCGTATATGTAACATGTAGGTATGTAATTTTTACTGTCTCGCGTTTAAGGTACGTTTTAAATCGTCGGTGCCACAAATTTTCACAAGAAACTAGGGACGTGGTGTTTTACTCCCCATTTTACTCGTACTTAAAAAAACCAAAATATATGATAAGTTTTTTTTCTTTAGAGAAATCGTACACAAAAAATTACAAGCTTTATTCTATTTAATTGAAAGAGAGATTAACGATGCCATGATTTTATAATATAGTATTTTACTCAGTATTGTTAATAGATTTTTATTGTTTTTTTAGATCAGTTTTTGTCGAACGATCTTTTTTTTTCAATGTACATGAAAATATACCCTATGTAAATAATTGTAACATATTTGACATGACTTCCAAAGGATTTCTCTGACAAAGTCGCGGAACACAAAATTTTTAAATAAGCGTTTTTGTGTTGTATGTTCCCGGAACAATAAAGACTCATCGTGAAGTTTTTTTCTGTTTTTCACAATCCAACCCCGTGTCTAAACGGTGTGAACAAAGCGTATATTATGCAAGGAGTGCAATAGTAAAAGTTGTACAGACGAAGATTTCTTTTTACGCCACTACTTAATCGTGTGTGCGTGTTTTTATAAAGTAGCACGAATGTAAAGTTATCTAAGAATTATGAACCAGACATTTTTTTCTTTTGATGATATTATAAAACGAATGTATATTTAGGATATTAATCATAGAGGAACGATATATTGAGGAAAAATTTTAATGATGAAATTAAATAAAAAGTACTTATATTATCGAAACACACATGTGCTGGACTTTTTTGGCATGAAAATGAATGAAGTTATTTTTACCATAATTTTTCAATTTTTTATTTCATCTTGAAGTTACATAACATTAAAATAAATTAAAATCTGTACAAAAAAGAGTTTCACTAACATGACTTTGTAGACGGTAGAGTCAGAGTAGATAAAAAATATTACTTAAGCGTAAAAAACTCAAAAAATCCTGTACAAATTAGTAGCATTAAATCTCGGTTAAAATCAATAAAAATCCAACACAATCACAGAGAGACAATTGATTTGATGTATAGTGATGTGTGTGAGTACTTGTTAAGGCGCGTGCGGAAGTTTGTTTTTGTAAAAAAGCTATTTTAAGTGCATTTTTCATGACAGTGAGAGTTTTGCATTGATTTTTTGATTTTTAAATAAAAAGTTTGCTTAAAATTAGACGCGACACAAGGCACAAAAAACACGGCGCGTACGAATCATGTAAAAAAGTTTTTTTTTGTGCACGGTTTTCATGTATAAAAAACTTATAACTTAGCGAGTGTATAGCAGCGTCATGTAATGTAAAAATTGGCACGAAATCGGTTTTCTTGGATATTTTTTAATTTTGCTTGTAAACTGGTCGTGTGATGCGATGTATATGAAATTATGAGCAGCGGGGGGAAGCTTTTAAAATAGTCCAGCGGCTTTCTTCAGTTCAGTTTTTCTCCAGGCTTGCAGTTGAGAGAATTGCGTGCGGGGCATTGAGAACAGGCGCTGAATGGAAAAGAGTGCTGTTAAGCATACAAACTTACGAAATTTTAAAAACAAGTAGTTAAATCTCACCTCAAAATCTTCGTCGCTGAGATAGTCCTCGAGTCTCATTAGATCAACCCCTTCAGGTTTCTCCATGAGCTCATCCACAGTGTACGTTCTCGCCTGTGTCAATTCCTCAAACAAGTAGAGCAGATCAACTTTCTCGTGAACCCGTTTTCCTTCCGCAACGTGATAGTCGTGTGCTTCCCTGACACTTGAATGTGCGTAGTCCCAATACCCGAAAATGTGCGTGAACTCTTGTGGTTCAATTCCAGCGTACACCAGGTAAGCGTTCTGAACGTTTTTCGAGTGGGCGTAGTTCAAAGCTGTCTCGACAGCGCAGCGTCTATACTTTGGCCATATTGTGGTAAGAGGTGTGGAGTCTGGAAATTGGAAACTGTTTATGAAATATTTTCTCTTGATCTCATATTTGCTACAATCTGATCTACTTACCAATGGCAAACTCTGGTGGTTCATCTTCAGGAACAAATTCTCGCTTAATAGTTCGCCTCCACCCTTGCCAGAGGTAAACAGTGTTGTCCGGAGAGAGGATTAGGAACATACCTGAAACAAATAGTGGGGATTAATAACAAATCTATCAAATAAGTAGATTTCCAAGTATTGCAACTTACTCGGCTGCGACACATTCCTCCCGTAAAGATCTTCCTGTACTACAGGAAATGGTTCAAGCACGCCAGCGCACCTCCTCGGACTAACAACCGGAATAACCTCAAACTTTCCATTGATACTGGTAAACCTGAAGCACTCAACAGTGCACACTTGACTAATAAGCGAGCACCATCTGCCGATGCAGTCCTTTTCTCCCAGAATGCAGGACCAGAAAGAGTCAGTCTCGTGGGATTGTTTCACGGTAACTAGCTTGTTCATCGTTGGACTCCAGTTTGGGTTCTTCAGTACGTAGCTCGCTCCTGACTGGGCAACCTACATAACAGAGTTTTTGTTAGCTGATATCACATTATCTTAATTCATAGACAACTAAGATTAATACCTTCTTGAGGTAACTGGGACAAGCACTCCCAACCCAAAGAAAAAGCACGCGATGCTCAAAATCAAAAAGGAGAAAGCAGCCGTTACTCCTAAAAGAACTAGAGCTGCATGCGACCTCCATGAAATGCCCTTCATCCTCGTCAGTCCCAAGCGTCACGTACAACCTTGCACTCCTGTTCTTGACAGTAGCACACTCGGAGTTAACCTGGTTATCATGGATGAACATTCTCCCTTTAAACAGGGAAAGGAACGCTGGTGGTTCGTAATTTTGCTCAACGCGGATCTGAAAAAAATCAAGTAATTAAACGAAAATTGTTCCAACTTTTCAATCTCTAAGAGCTAAGAACACCAACCTGTGGTCCTCTGCTACTTCCACCGAGACTAGCCCCACCCCCTTTCTCACACCTTTCCATATCTCTTCTCTCCTCCATATCATCCAACTCGACAGTCATTAGTGCGGAAGCACCTTGTTCGGTTATCTTTGACCTCTTCCCGTGCCAAAAGAAGTATGCACACCTATCCCTACCACCACCACCCATTGAAGCATTGTGCTTGGACGAGTTTCCCTTCAAGTCCTTTCCCATAAAGTTGATCGTGTATTGCCATCTAAGAGAACACAAATTCATTAATTTGTACAGATATCAAAAGAATTATTACCTAAACGCACTTGCCAACTCACCTAATGACATAAGTCCCAGCACAATTAAAGTGCCCAACCTGATTATCAGGAACGTCAGATTTGGAAAACTCAGAAATGGCCCACGTCTGCAACTTTGTGGTCGTTATTATGTAATTCCTCCGCTCCTGTAACACAACACAAGCCTATGAAACAAGCTTCCAGAAAACTAAACCGACAACCACCAAAAGAACCTTACCTTCTCGTCAACATGAAACCTCCCACGATGCACATCAAAATTCTCAAGCACAAGAGAAACCTCCCCAGCAGAATCACTCGCATACTTTAAAGCACTCGGTTCAATAGGAACAAAAGCAGAGGCTCCATCACCACTGCCCCCAGAAGCACAACTTTTCTTTGAAGAATTCCCGTTAACCCCAACACGGATCCTACCAACTTCCTCTGGCCAGTCGAAAAACTTTTCGATAAAGAGAATAGGCTCCATGTGCTGGTTAACTTTCCTCAACCATCCCCTCCACTTTGACTTGGCTCCATTAACGTCCTGGAACTCTTTCCCGAGCTCCTCCATTTCAAACATCTGCGATAACAAATGAATATTAGCATCCTTCCACAAACCAACCGTAAAAATCACAGATTTTTAGAACTCACCGACTGCGCCAACCTATACCCAAGCCTCTTCTTCTCAACACTAGCTTTCGACCCACTCCAAACATACATCTCAGGCCCAAAGTCAAAAATGAGTACCTCACTCCCTTCAAGCAACTTGTACTTGGGAACGATCCCCCAATACTCCCTAACAGGCAAAACCTTCTCATCAAACTCATCCCCAAGCACAACCCTCCAAACCTTATTCCTCCCAATAACCATCCCCTCATACTCCTCATCAGCCTCATCTCCTAGCATCTCAGGATCATCCTTAACCCTCTTCTCCCCATCCCCACTAACCCCAAGCACCTCAAAGAACGAGTCCCACTGACTCCCACCAGCACTCTCCTCATTCAGCGTGATAACTTTAGTGTGTAAATTGCACCCAAACTCTTTCTTTTGAACAATATGCGCAACAACGTCAAGACTCTTGCTCCTCTCCATCCTGTTCGAGTACTCCCCAATGAAGTGGTAAAGTTTCGTTTGGGTGATTAGGATAAAGTTGTCTCCAGAATTTAAACTGCTAACTTCCGGTGCTGCAAGTCTGGTTTGTACAAAACGCTTTCCCTTAACTCGAATTAGAATAGGGTACGGGTACTGTGCATTGATTTCCTGTTGGGCTCTTCTCAGTTTGACAGACGTGTAGTCTAATTTACTTGCTAGTCCTGCAAGAGCTTCTATTGACAAGTGTGCGTGGGTAGTAGACGTGGCTGCAGAACAGAACACCATACTTAATTATCAAGTTCACATTTTAACAAAATCTTAGAATCACAAACTCACCATTCTCCATCTGTATCCTCCTCCGTATATTCTCCCTCTCCCTAATCTCCGGATTCACGTCCAAGTAGCTCTGCTCGTGTATCCTTCCAGCAAGCGCTTTAATCGGGTTCCTAACTCCACGTTCCTTATTCCTCGCAACTCTGATACTCCGTTTACTCCCAAGTAGCTGTTCCCCTCTAACAATAGAGTTGAATGAAGCATCCTCAAGCATAACACTTCCATCCGACCCCGCTGACCCACCGGAAGCCGTACTGAAGAAACTAGTAAACGTCTCGTTGTCATTTTTCATAACGGGTACTGTGACGTGCTGATTATTAGACTGACTGGATGAATTGTCTTCGGGTGAAGATAACTTTAGAGTATGCGAATTGGTATGTGGAGATTGTGGAGATGCTGTGAAATCATATATTTCAGTTTAAAACAAACATCCTACTTTAAACCGTAAAAACGTAAAATTCTTAAATTTTTACCTGCAGAACTACTAGCCCCACTCCCACTAGCAGAAACTTTCCCGTACCGCATGCTCTTGCTCCTCTGAAACACACTGCTCTTCGGACTCGTAAAGTCATCTTCATTCTTGACAGCATACGAGATAATCCTAACGGTTTCACTAGTGCCCATTATACTCTCGTCAGTTTTACTCCCTCTTATTCCCCTAAACACGTTCTTGAATGAAGACGAAGTGCTCTTTTTCTTCACCGGGCTACTTGTCACTGGAGAACTCATGTCTTGGTCGTCTGTACTTTTCTTACCCGCTCGTTCCAGTTTACCTAACATATTACAAATAATTTAATTAATTCACAAAAATAAACAAAAACCTGCAACATAATTAATATCAATAAAGCAAACCTTGAACAGTAAAATCCTTGGCATCCTTCTCCCCAACCCGTTTCCTCCACGACTCCTGTGAACTCTCGAGCATACTAAGCCTATTAGCAAGTATCCCATGCCTCCGTTCCTCAGCCCCATCCCCAATCTCAACCTCAGGATTTAGTTTGCTAATCCGTTTCTTCCAACTCGACTCACTAACTTGCAAAGCAGCGATCTTCTGAGAAATTGCGTTGCTCTTCTCAGAATTCTTCTTGGGACTACCGTGAGGAGGTGAACTGATCCCAGAAGAGGGTGAGGTCTCGTTACTACTCGAACATTGGGGAAACCCACTAAAGTCAATTTTCCCTAATTCCAGTTTTCTCTTCAAATCTTCACTTTCCATTGTTGTAGGGCTAGTTAGTGGTTCAGAGTCGCGTCTTCTGAAAAGTACGTTTTTCTTAACCTCGTCTTCTTCGCACTTTTTGACCTCGCAGATGTGTGGGGAGCTCTTTCTCATGATACCGGATGTTCCGTCCAACAGACTACTCGTGCACCAGAGCGTGCTCTCGTCGAAGCTCTTGCATGGTTTCTTCAAACAGGGCTTTATCGGGTAGTTGCCTTCAGAACTTACTAGAATCGGGATACTTTCTGATGAAGTTGGGATCTGTTGGTGTTTGTTCTTTAGGATTGGTCTTGGGGGAGGTGGGGTTATGCTCGTGCTGTTGTAATCAGAGTCACTAATTTCCTCTGAGCTCGACTTTTTCTTTAGAATTGGTTTCGGGTCTGGTTCGTGTAAACTTTCGCGTGACGAGCAATAACTTGAAGCTGTTGACCTAAGACTTGACGTAGTCGACACGTCAGGTTGAGATGATGAAGTTGATGACTTCCGTTTCAGAATCGATCGCTGGTTTGGTTTCGACTGAGGGTCGTAGTCGTACTCGTCAGAGAACCGCGTGTTGTGGATCGTGTGGATATTGCTTCCAAGTGAAGACCTTCTTAAAGCTGGTTGCTTCAGGATCCCCCTGAACTCAGAGTCTGATGACGAGTTGGCGTCAACGCTCAGTGAAGAGCACGAGTGTTTGAGAATCCCGTGCGTTCGGGATGAAGCGTGTGCCTGGACCTCTTCTGTAGACGAGTAGAAGCTCGGTTCTGCACTGTTCCTTCTCCTCGGGTTCCTCGAATTTGAGTTTGTGCTGCTGCCCGAGTAGCTCCTGCTCCTTCTTCTGTACGCGTGGTCCTCTTGAGGGTCATCAAAATCCAACTCGTACTCTTCAGGGTCTACACAAGCAAACGAGACTGTCGTGTTGTTTGTTGACGCGTAGTCTTCCTGATTTGTGCTGTCCCGTTTCTTCAGTATCGAGGATGGGCGGCGACGTTCTGGCTCTGGGGTCCTAGCTGGGGGAAGATTTGGAGGGGGTGAAGTCCCACTTATTATCACTATCGGGTCAATTACAAGAATGTCTGGGATGGATGGTCTCTTCCTGGTTCTAGGTGGGGATGACAGAGGTGGGGTTGGGGGTGGAATTGGTTGGTCACCCGGGGTAGACGATGACAGATCCTCAGTTTGAGGAGAAGTAGATGAAGACGAAGGGGTGGATTTGGGTGGATCCTCTTCAGGAGAACCGTCAGGGGACGCTGGAAAAACAAGCACAGAAATATTTGTTTCTGGGTTCTACACAGACTCTCGTGCGTTCAATATGGTGTGCGAATACAGACTCTTGTGATTGCAACCGTTAACACAATAAATTGAGCAATTTCTGCTGTGGCTCTATGTGGTAATTGGAGGTTTAACGAGGCGTTCTCTGTGTATAATCCTGCGTTTCGTATGCGCACACATGAGCGTATATGGAGCATTAAAGGTTCTGATGTTGAAAATCTTCTTGTGCGTTTATACGTGAGCGTATACGATCTGTTTAATTTTATTCTTTTTAGTTGAGTTTTTTTTTACGAAACGGTCTTATTTTTGGGATGTTGCTTGCTGTATTAACAATGGAAGCGTGTGTTTAAGCGTTTTATGGCTGGGGTTCTGTACTAACGTGGGCTTGTATTGTGGAATCGAGCGTTATTTTAGTGTTGAAAAAGAAAACATGTTTTTTTGGGAACTCGTCAAGCGTGAAGGGATGATTGTTTGATGAGTTTTCGTCAGGTTGAAGGGTTTTGTGTGCACTTTTTGTGCAGTTTCTTTTGAATAGTTTGAACACGAGTGTAGTAAAGGAGCGGTTTTTAGTATCTTATGCATTTTTATTGAAAACGAATGAATTTAATTTTTCTTGGGAAAATTATTCATGAAAGTTAGTTTAAATTTACATGCAAAAAAATTCATGACACGCTGACGCTGTTCTATATTTGGATAAACGGACAAACTTATTCTGATAAAATTGCACCATCCTGCTACCACATGCAGTGCACCGGTACACCATAAAAAAGTACTTTACAACCCAATCTCTCTTTCAAAGAAAGCAAATTTTCTCTCTCTTGCTTATCTCAACCTACGCATTAAATTTCGCGTATCAATTCACCGATCCGCCGATAACATTCGAGAGTACTTGTGCATTATTGAACGATACACGCTCTGCAATTTATTTTTTTTTATCTATTTTTTTCTCTCAAATCAATAAAATTTTAAATACACGTTTTATCATGTATTTTCGAATTTTTTTCATGAAAAATTATCTTCATGATTCATATCACTTTAAATGAATCGTGTGCAATTTAATAAGTATAATAGGTGCGATTAGATAGCTGAGCGCACGTGCAATTAAAACTGGAGTGCAAAAAAATCCTACCTTTTTCCTCGCTCCTCCACGATCTAGAAGCAGCACCAACATCCAGTCTCAGGTTCCTCCCACGCTCCCGTGCTGTCCCTATACTCCTCCCACTTGGTTCCCCACCATTAGCCCCCCTCGAAAAAAACTCGAAAGCGTTTATAAAGCTGTTCCTGTCCGGTTTCTCACTCGCATCCACTTTATCCCCTCCATCTCCTCCATCCCCTCCAACTCCAAATTGCTGTTCGAGTATCCACCTCTCTGCAGTTTCTTTATGAAACCGTCTCCTCCTCTCCTTGATCTCGTCAATTCGTAGTCTCCTGTTACCCACCAAATCAGGAGAAGACGAAGGTCCAGGGTTCTGGTGCGGGGGCGGAGTAGCCACAGGCCCAAACTTTGATCCCGTGTCCTTAGACATCTTGTTACCCCAAAGATTTTGCAACTTTAACTACCGGGCAGTTAATGTAAAGCACTTGTTGGCAACAAAGCTTCAAGTTAAAAATCTTATTTCTTGTTCAGTTCATCTCCATGGTTTTTGTTACTTTTTTTGTGCGTATCCGGAAGAACACAAAAAACTGTACATATTTTAATTCACTTCCATATTAAGAAGAGCGTACTCCCATGTAAGGAATTGTACGCGTAAAATGATACTTCTTCTTTCTACTCTAGTTTCATATCCATATTTGTGTCGCTGTATGTTTTGGAAGATTTTTTACTTGTTTTGGATTTTGTGTGTGAGTGTGTACGAGTGGAAGATCTTGAAGAAGATCTATTATTAGAAACCTGAGGCTACATTGTAACCAGCACTGATTCTGGTGTGAATTCCGTTTGAAGCGATTGAAAAACGGTTTCTAATTTTTCATGCTGTATGTAATCATAAAATAACGGTTAATTTTTAGGTTCAATTTCATAAAATTCCTTAAATCCACAATTCCTTTTTTATCACAAAAACTGCCTGTTAGTTTACTGGAATCCCGTTTCCATGCACAACATGGGAGCACCAACCGTTAAACTAACGTCAACCCACATTTCCTGCCAACAGGTCAACTTGTGTGATATGTCGTGTGTTGCAAAAACTTGCTTTCTGTCTCCTGCATTTTTTTTATTCGTGTGTCCACACACACCACCAACCACCACACGAGTAAACAAGGATGTTTGATTATCAAATTGGGTGGATGTGGTGGTGGAATATTTTAACAAGCTATTTGCCATACATCAGCAACTTTTTTGTTAACTCTCGTTATTTTGGAGAGTCCTGTGATGATGATCAAGCGAATATAAATGTTTTAGTCTAATCTTTCATAAACATGTGTACAAATATAGGCATTAGCACAGGACGGGAATGTGAAAGGGTTGCGTTTGCAATGGGAATCGTCGTGTAACGTACTACTTTTTATATTTGTTTCGAGAGTTGATCATGATAACGTAGTACTCTCAAGTGAATGGGATGACTCTGTGAGAAAGATTCTGTGTTCTTTTCCATATGATCGATCGTCGTGTTGAATGGGGGACGAAACTTGAGCTTTTTTACATTTCTGTGCTCTGTTGTGAGCTTGTTGTGTGTGGGTTTTCTTTCTTGATTAAGTTCAAGTTTGATGTTTAGCATGAAAATTACTTTGTCTCGAGAGTTGATTATTGAGGATGCTGCGAATGCTGTAAAGCTGTTTGTTAAGCTCTCGTTTTTATAGCACTTTGTGTACTATGCAGCCGGTTTTAAAACAGAGTATTAAAGACACGGATTTTCTTTTTTGCAACCGTACTAGTTTGTGCGTTTAATCGAGGACAATTGCGTTTTGAAAGGACAATCGTATTGAGTAGGCTTAAGGGTTGGTTTGTAGGACAAGATGAGTACGAAACTGGTTGCATGATTAGGTGCTTTTAAGAGGATGCAAGGTTGATTGGGGGTAAAATAAGAAGGGTTGAAAGGGGTATGATTTTTTTGGGGGAGGTTTTATGAATTAATAGCGGGTTTTGGAGGGGGTTGGTACGTAATTATATGCGTTTGATTTCATTGATTTGCTGTTGATCTGGTTGTTTGATTGCATGAGTAAATTCTGGATTGCGTGAAGACTGCATGCTTCTGCTTTTATGCTTCACAAACCAATGCACATGAATGATTGTTGCTTAAATTTGCAGTTTAAAAATACTAAACTAGCTTGTATTATGATTTTTCAATCGCAGACGTTTTAACGGATGGCTAATGAACCTGTTTTGGTAGTGCCATGCAGTGATTAGCTAACGGAGCTTTTGTTTAATTTTGTACTAATTGATGTGTATGAATTTTATCAATGATGTTTGTTTGATGAGGTTGAAATGCATTTTTATAGGCATGATAAGTTTGTGAACGAACGAATGAAGAGGATGTGCCTGAAACGAGGAAGTAGTCTTTTTTGGGAGGTTGTGAATGTTGGGAATCTTGGTTTTCGATTTGGCGTGTTGGAATTTTAAAAATTAAGTTGTGCCATTCATAATCGTAATACCTACTGTTGCAGTTTTAAAACTAAATGATGAATTATTTTTAAGAACTTTTATGGGATTTATCACCATCATCCTATAAAAAAGAGTAATTAAAAAATATATACCTACACATGCACATGCAACTTTTCATTATTTTTTCATATAAAATTCCTTTACTGCAATTCATACATCATCTAATCTAAAGTTTAGATTCTAAACAAAACGCATGAGTAAACTAAAGATTTATTTGAAGAAAAGATGAAAAATGATTTCATGAATTATTATGACAAAATTGCATACTCATCTGAAGTTCTTTTATGTTTTTGCAAAAATTAATTCCACGATTCTCAATTAAATTTTCCAAAATTAATTTCCAATTTCCACTCCAACTTCCCCCAAAGAACCCAAACAAATGCAACCTAAACCCCATGCAAAATCTTCATCAATTTAGTAACCTAAAACGCTATGCTACTTGGCTACTCCCAGAAAAAAAAGCTCCCGTTTAAAAACTACAGCCCGTTCAAATCAGCCCGCACGCCATGCTCACTTGATTCCCTATGGCAGCTCTCAAGGAATTTATTTTAGCAGCCGAACACCAGCAGCAGCCATATTCCACTACACTGATCTCGGCTCTCATCTGTTCACTGCTCAGCCAAATACATCTTTCTTGTCTTGTGATGTGGTATACCCTTTTTGGCAATATAGCAGCCTCTATAACGATCCGGTCTAGATACATGTATACCCGTTTTGTGTGCTAAGTTCCTTTTCTCCTTGCTTGCTACTGGACCTTGTTTTAAATTCGGTCTGGTAGTTTCAATCATCTGTTATTTCCCAGGAATTAGTTTTCGTAGATTTTTTTTCAAGCAATTTTAATAGTTAAAATCCATGTAGGTAAGTTATTTTACCGGTTTTTTACGGACTGGGATTTAGCTAACTAATACGTGAGGTGTTTAATTATTTAACTTTAGGTTTTTGGAGAGTCTGGACTATCTTTTAGCTTATCAATGTGTTCTGCTGTTATTTTTTGCAGGTTGAGGGTGAAGCCACCAACTAAAGTCAGCTTGTGTGTGTCGTTTGTGTAAATCAGCGTGTTTTTAATTAAGAAGAAAATGGCTGGAGTACTAGGGAGACTGCCCACACGAGCTATTCAGGTTTCTAGTAAAGGGGTGCTCTTTGGAGGGGCTACCGGTGGGAGGATTGCTCAGGTTGGTGCTTTAAGGGATTATGCTTTAGAGCCTTTACAAGTAAAACGTATAATGTACTTAATAGAATGTGTTTTTGCTACAGAGAACGGCGACCCCGCTGAATAGTTTAGTGTACCAGCAGTTTTTAAGCACTAACGCCTCTTCAGCGTTTAAAAACGCAAGTACCGGGAAGAAAGTGGTGAGTTAGATGGATTAATTATGGTTTAGTTTATGCCGGTACTAGGATTTGGTTTGTATGATTAGTTTAATGGAGAATTGCTGGTTTGATTTCAGTTTCTAGCAAGCCTTGGTGCCATTGGAACCGGTGGACTTTTACTCTTAATTGGTCTAGAGAAATCTGTTAACGCGGGTGAACTAGAACTGCACCCTCCACACTTTGAGTGGTCCCACAGGGGAACCTTCCAGTCGCTTGACCATTCTTCCATAAGGCGTGGATATGAAGTTTATAAGCAAGTGTGCTCTGCTTGTCATTCGATGAGGTTCATCGCTTATCGTAATCTTGTCGGGGTTTCCCATACTGAAGCGGAAGCCAAGGCTGAAGCTGAGGAGGTTCAGGTAAAGGAGTATTCAAGTCAAGGTCATTTGAAGGATTCATTTTTTGCACGACTTTATAGTTTATTTGTTATGTTTGTTCAGGTAACTGATGGCCCTGATGAGAATGGAAACATGTTTCAACGTCCTGGTAAGTTGTCTGACTACTTCCCAAATCCATACCCGAACGAGGAAGCTGCTCGTGCAGCCAACAACGGAGCTGCCCCTCCGGATCTTTCTTACATCATTGCCGCTCGTCATGGAGGTGAAGACTACGTGTTTTCGCTTCTAACTGGGTATTGCGACGCTCCTGCTGGAGTGACACTTAGGGAGGGGCAACACTTCAATCCATACTTCCCCGGTGGAGCCATTTCGATGGCACAGTCACTCTACAATGAGGTTGGGAATTTATTCCTATAGCGCTCAGTAATGTAATAGCCAGTTGCTTTATGATTTATTAAATTGTTTTAATAGGCAATGGAATACAACGATGGTACTCCACCAACTGCAAGTCAACTGGCAAAGGATGTTTGTACGTTTTTGAAATGGGCTTCAGAACCTGAGCACGATACTAGAAAGCAGATGGCCTTAAAGGTAAGTTAAGGGCACAATTAATTTGGAACCTAATCAATCCATGCATTAATATTTGCCTTTTGAATTACCACCACAGGCCCAGTTCATGTTCGCCATGCTAGTAGCGATCACTTATTACATGAAACGTCACAAGTGGTCCGTGTTGAAGACTAGGAAGCTCGCTTTTAGACCAGTCAGCAAGAAATAACTGCCGAAGTATAAACTAAAGTAATAATAATAAATGCACGAATAAATGTATAAAAAATTCATAATTGCGTGTAAAAACAGGATCCTTGATTCATAACTATGTTTAGAAGCGTCAAGCTTTGATGTATGGGAAAAGAAACTGTAGTAAAATACAAATCTATACAAGTATCCAACTCATCTTGCAGAGTATTTTAGATTTTTTTCTGTTTGTACTTTAGAAAAATTCGGTGTTTTTTTGTGAAGTACTTATTCGGGATTAAAAATGTTTATCTGAGCGTTAACCCCTTGAAATTGCATACTTGGGCTTTACGTAGATTTCCATAATTGTCATCAATGCAATTGGCATACGCACTAATTAAATGCACAGTATGAAAAAAACACGAAATTCCAGCAAACAAATAAACTCAGTATTTCAATAATTATATATTTGATACACGTTATATATGCAAATACACGCATTACAATTTAATAATAGTATTAACGAAGAGCATTACAATTTCTTTCAAACACAAAACTTTCGCAACAGAAAATGCATAATTGACGGCGCTCATAAGTTCTCACAGAAAAATAAACGGTCTAGAAAAAAGTATCTTTTCCAGATGACGTGACGGTGATAAGTTACACCTATGCTAAACCGCTAGATAAAATGTTATTTTGAAAAAATGCTTTTTATACAGATGTGGTTTATAAACCTCGATTAATTATCGATCCAACAACGATCCTCAACGAATGTACAGAATGATTTTTTTTATCCTTTTTTTGTGATTAATTATATAGGTTTCAATATTCTTTTTAAATAACAACTCTAGGTCGTGGCTCCACACTAAAAGGTAGTACCTGTTAAAACAAATTATGAACATCAATTAGCATTCAATCTTTATCGGATGGTTAGAGTATTAATACCAAGTCATTATAAAAAACGCTGTACCTTCCGGTGGCTGAGTTAGTTTTAAGTTGTCTTTGACAGTCATGAGTCTCCTTAATTCCTGCAGCACAGTTTTTATTGTGTACTCTCTCTGCCAACGTGCAAGCACTGGGACCTGGCGATTATCAACCTGTCACAAAACAACATTCAAATAATTACTACACAACCCCAACAAAATACCCACAAAAACTATGTACAAATTCAAACTAACTCACCAAACCGGTAGTACTATTAACACAAGTCATATTAATACGCGACAGAAAACGGATGATGGGAGGGTCATCAGGATACCTATCACCACATTCCATTTTCAGACTATACATTCTGTTTTCGTATGGAGTCTGTTGGGAATTTAAAAAAAAACATATTCATAAACATTAGCTCCAAATTAACATCAGAAAAATCCAAAACTTCCATTAAAAAACCTCTGCCTTAAAGCCTTACCCTAGGGGGTCCTATAATCATCCCTGTCCAGTGGGTCAAGGTCATATCGTCATCATTCTCCAACCCCCAACTTATCGTTCCATCTCCAACTCCTTTCTGGCCTTGCTCCAATTCCTCCAACAGTCGGAATGCTCTCGGTACCACTGAAGACATTATTAAAATAAATAGGACACTTAGTTTTTTACATTAACTACTCTCCCAACGCACTAATCAACGTTCTTCTACACAACTTCTAAACTACCACACGGGGAATCTAACGGTTTTCAACACGGGAAATTAATTAAAGCTTTATAAAATTCTATACAGCTCCTATCCATCTAATCGTGAACACTACAGTTAGACAAACCTACATCTCCCCCGACAACTATCTCTCTAAACTTCACCTGTACCAAAATGACAAACTACACAAAATCCTAACTCGTCTGCACTACAACGGAACCAATTCAGAAATCAAACGCAGACAGTAGTAGACAATCAAAGACTTTGCATAAAATTATCACAATCCCTCGTGAACTCTACAACCATCTTAATTACCATACAATTTACATAAAACGTGAATAAATCCCAACTTACCAACGTTACTCATGTTTGGAAACCGGCCGAAAAACTGCGCTTACTCGTCAGATGTCCGTGTAAAAAAGAACCTTGTCCTTAAACAAATTATTACCTGCCTACCCAACTAAAACGGTTTTAAACACACGTCGTCAAACACAACTTGTAACAGAAGAACACGATATTCCGCTACTAAAACCCAAAAAAGTAAACTTATGACTAAAGAGACACCCACCCCAGCCGGTTTTCTAATTAAAATTCTTCTCCCTTAAACTTTCCCACTAGAAAAGTACTCAGGCATCCAAAACCCATTTAAACTGATGGGTAATTAGCATGTAATTTCTTAGAAATGAAATCACTGGAGAATAAATACTACAAAAAAGGTAACAAAACTCTGGAACAGCAGCTCCAGCAGATTAAAGCCCGCGTCTGAATTTAGCCCGTTGACTGCTAAAACCATCAAAGAATTCTTGTCCAGAAATATTGGAAAGAGTTAATAAGGCTTAAAGTTTACAAAGTTGCAATTATTTTTCTGGGTTTTTGTTATAAATATTTTTATTGTAAAAGTCGCTCACATCATCATCGCCGTGTATTTATCATGCTGCTGATGGTTTTGTGTTAATACAAAAAATATTATCAAAAGAGAATATTGGATTGCATTTTGGGTTGTCCGTCGTACTGAACAAGTTAAAAACGTACACCACCAGTCAGTGCACTGGTGTAATAGGATTTCTCGTGGAGATCCACTGCTACTACTACCACAACGAGAAGTGTACAAGCTCTAGAATGTAGATTGATAAAGAAATCGGGATTCTTGGTAGTGGTTGCGTTGTCTGTCTGTCCGTTTTTTGAAATTTTACGGGAATTCTTGACTGGAGAATTCGTTTATTTCAATGCCAAGTTCTATGAATAGAAATACTACTTACGCATATTGAAGTAGTCGAAATCTTTGAAGTCGAAATTTCACAATGACATATTTTCGAAAGTGAAATAAGCATAAGATTACATTGTAAAGTAGGAGTAATGTTTTTAGCTTTAGTAAAAATTACATTATATGTAAACGTCAATATCTACTGTACCTATCAATTAAACCTATGTAATATCAACCTTTTCAATAGGTTTTATCTTTCAAGCGTTCTTATACTTACTAGAAGGCAAGCGTCACTACGTTGACGCGAGGGCCTGATTCAGGTGCATATAACTGTGATGGATGCTGTAAGGATAATAGTTAGATGTTGGGTTCTGTTGGGATAATTTTTTTGCTATAAAAAGTTCAGCAAAAACGTTTTGTTTCTAGAATGAAGCAAGCCAAGCTTTGCTTGTCGGTTTGAAACTGTTTTGACACCACAATTCCGGGCCTTAGACGGTATTTGTTACACTCGAATTAAACGGAGTTACCTGATGTATGTGTATGCAAACATTGACAGAAGTCCTTCAAGCCAAGCTCGAGTTATGGCAGTCTGAAACTTAAGAGCAACTGAATTAGAGTGGCTGTTAATGAAAATAAAACTTTAGTAAAGCTGTAAAAGTACGCCCAGCGTAAAATTATTGACGCCAAGTTTAGCAAAAAAGGATTCCCCACACTTCAATTAGTCTACATACCGAATTTGAGCTCAATCCGAGCAAAACTGTAAAAAACTACCCCTGGGGGATGAACTATTTTCCCCAGTGGTAATTGGTTAATTTTGCTGAATTCCCCACCCTTCAATTAGTCTACATACCGAATTTGAGCTCAATCCGAGCAAAACTGTAAAAAACTACCCCTGGGGGATGAGCCCTTCCCCCCAGTGGTAATTGGTTAATTTTGCTGAGTTCCCCACCCTTCAATTAGTCTGCATACCGAATTTGAGCTCAATCCGAGCAAAACTGTAAAAAACTACCCCTGGGGGATGAGCCCTTCCCCCCAGTGGTAATTGGTTAATTTTGCTGAATTCCCCACCCTTCAATTAGTCTGCATACCGAATTTGAGCTCAATCCGAGCAAAACTGTAAAAAACTACCCCTGGGGGATGAGCCCTTCCCCCCAGTGGTAATTGGTTAATTTTGCTGAATTCCCCACATTTCAATTAGTCTGCATACCGAATTTGAGCTCAATCCGAGCAAAACTGTAAAAAACTACCCCTGGGGGATGAACTATTTCCCCCAGTGGTAATTGGTCAATTTTGCTGAATTCCCCACCCTTTAATTAGTCTACATACCGAATTTGAGCTCAATCCGAGCATAACTGTAAAAAACTACCCCTGGGGGATGAACTATTTCCCCCAGTGGTAATTGGTCAATTTTGCTGAATTCCCCACCCTTTAATTAGTCTACATACCGAATTTGAGCTCAATCCGAGCATAACTGTAAAAAACTACCCCTGGGGGATGAACTATTTCCCCCAGTGGTAATTGGTTAATTTTGCTGAATTCCCCACCCTTCAATTAGTCTACATACCGAATTTGAGCTCAATCCGAGCATAACTGTAAAAAACTACCCCTGGGGGATGAACTATTTCCCCCAGTGGTAATTGGTCAATTTTGCTGAATTCCCCACCCTTCAATTAGTCTACATACCGAATTTGAGCTCAATCCGAGCAAAACTGTAAAAAACTACCCCTGGGGGATGAACTATTTCCCCCAGTGGTAATTGGTTAACTTTGCTGAATTCCCCACCCTTCAATTAGTCTACATACCGAATTTGAGCTCAATCCGACCTCAGATTCGTCAGTTTGGTAAAAACCTGGACCATAATCATGTGTCGCACAGTACAGTCACTTAAAATTTAAAATTTAACCATTAAGGGCCTAATTCAGGGCCTGCATAATTATGTTGGGTATTGTAGAGATAATTGGTAGACGTTGGGTTGATTTGGGATAAATTTGTGGTACAAAAAACCAAGCAAAAAATTTTTTTCGCAAGGGTTGGATTCGAAGTCGTGACCCCTTGTTAGTTTACCGAAGCTACACCAGGTGTCGTATCAAAGTGCGGCGGTCTACATCACCGCGTATTATATAAAGATTTTTAAGGATTACGTTCAGCCGTTTCCATTTCTATTCAAATCAAATCCATTCCTTGCTACGAATGTGGTCAGCGTAAATGTTTTCCTTTGGGAAAGCTTTATTATAAATTACAGTAAAGTTGGTTGACCTTTTCGGACTTATATAACCCGAAACCATTTTCTCGCCCTTTGCTTACACCGTTTGATCCCAAGCTCTTTAATGTAATAAATTCCCTTTTAAGAGGAAAAAAACGCAACAACGGCATAAAGGCATATATACATTGCATATTTTGGATCATTCATTTCTGATGGAGAAAAGAAAGATTCGAGGGTAGCCAAAGTTGGGAAACGACAAGGTAAGTCGTATTAGCTGGTAGTTCTAAAAATGTATTTAGGTATTCGCTACTTCAAGTAAAGTATGTAAAGTTGAGTAATGCGCCGAAGAAGAAAAAAAGGATATCGGTAGTGGTGGTGGTGGTAGTGTTTGAGTATTTTTTGTGGTAGAGAAACTCACTTACAAACACAGGCCGATAGTGTGTGGCATGGATCGTGTAAAAATTGTATCCACCACCACACGAAACTATTCCTACCGATCTTTTAAGCTAAAATCGTGAGTAATAGTTTGTTCAGGTTTTCTTGATAAGGCTATTTTGGCTTGAGTTGATGCAGGTTTTCTTGTACATTGCGTTGTTAGTACAGGATCACCATGAATGATGATTTTCTCTCTGCTTGGCTAATAGCATGTTTGAATATTAATATGGAAAATTACTTAAGTTCAAGATAATTTGTTCTTGGAAGATGGTATGGATTTCTTGGAAATTGGGTTGGATCATGCTGAAAATATGCTGCGATGATTGTGGAGTTATGATTTGATGGAATTAGATGAAACTTGGAAGCGGGGTAACGTGGAATTCATATTAAACATTTTGTTAGTGGAAATTATTTTTTGAAAATTTAACGTCTAAAAGCGCTGGATTTATCGATTTGTAATTCATAGAGCCATGGAGTTGTAATTTGTAATAGTAAAACATAGAAAGCTCTGAAAACTCTTGATTTCGTTTGGGTCTGGAATTCGTCAAAGCTTGGTTTTCTGGCGTGGCTAGTTTACTCAGTTTACTGGTCACCATTCACCATAACACACTCGGCAAATGACACGATACAGTGGAGTCCTAAACATTTTTTGAGGTTTTGTACTTGTTTTGTAGAGTGAAAAATTCTCTTTCAAACGGTATACCACAATCCACCTCCAAAATTTTTCATGAGGTCAAAAGGTCACCGTTAATTTTCCGATTTCAAAAATTTAATTTTTTGAAATCGAAAAATTAGTTAGGAAAGTTTGACATCACAAAAGATGCGCCTTGTCAAGACAAAACTTTTAGTGCAAGTTTGGAGTAGTTATCATTCATATTTAACGAGTAATTAGCTAATTACTGAAAAAATTAAGTAGTTTTAAAACAGCAATTACTCAGGCAGTTTTAACAACGCGCAATTTGTGAAACAAGCTTAAAAAAGCCAGAAACTTGGCCTTTCCAACGAACTCTGCATCAAAAAAATCGTATGTGGGACTTTTGAGAAAACTGCAATTTAAAATCAGACATTTTTGAGGATTTTTACATTTAAAAATGGCTGGGCGCTGGCTACTAAATGTCTGATTTTAAATTGCAGTTTTCTCAAAAGTCCCACATACGATTTTTTTGATGAAGAGTTCGTTGGAAAGGCCAAGTTTCTGGCTTTTTTAAGCTTGTTTCACAAATTGCGCCTTGTTAAAACTGCCTGAGTAATTGCTGTTTTAAAACTACTTAATTTTTTCAGTAATTAGCTAATTACTCGTTAAATATGAATGATAACTACTCCAAACTTGCACTAAAAGTTTTGTCTTGACAAGGCGCATCTTTTGTGATGTCAAACTTTCCTAACTAATTTTTCGATTTCAAAAAATTAAATTTTTGAAATCGGAAAATTAACGGTGACCTTTTGACCTCATGAAAAATTTTGGAGGTGGATTGTGGTATACCGTTTGAAAGAGAATTTTTCACTCTACAAAACAAGTACAAAACCTCAAAAAATGTTTAGGACTCCACTGTATCGTGTCATTTGCCGAGTGTGCATAATGAGCAACTGTAGTTGGGGCAAGTTGAACCAGACCGCGAATCGGGTTATCATGCTTTTGTGAGTGTATTTACTCTTCTACTTGTTGACAACTAAACTGATAAGTAAACATTGCAAATTAACTGAGATTCGATTGTTCGGATCCTGACATCTAACCTAGGTCATAGGTTGACTTGCTGAAGTCTTCGATTCAGTGTTGGTGTGCCCAGTTGCCAAGGTCGCCAGGAAGACTGTGTCACAGGTCGAACACGGCTGAATCGCCAGCTGAACAAACAAAAATGATGACTGAAGTTGGTTCTGAAGCTGCGGTTTCAAATGGTTCCAAGGTTGGGGAAGTATCGTTAGTATCTCAGTTGAATAGTACAACGGGGAAAGTGGAGTTGGTGGAGCTACGTGAAGACTATGACTATTACCAGGAAATTGCGAGGTCGGCGTTTGCTGACATGTTGCATGATCATGACAGGGTGAGATATTTAGTTTGTGGCTATGTTCAATCAAATGTTTCTGGTTATTTTAAGAGCTTCCATTGTTTATTTCAGAACATGAGGTACTTCAATGCTCTCCGGTACGAAATAGCAAAACTAAAGGCCAAAGGAGAGATAGTTAATGTCCTGGACATTGGAACGGGTACTGGACTTTTGAGCATGATGGCCGTTTTGGCTGGTGCTGACAACGTATTTGCATGTGACGCTTTTTCACCAGTGCTCGAGTGTGCGAGGAGGGTTGTGAAGAGGAACGGGTTTGAGGATAGGATCAAGCTCGTGCCAAAGCGGTCTAACGAGCTTGTCGTTGGGGTTGACATTCCTTACCGGTGTAACCTGCTCGTTACTGAGGTTTTTGATACAGAACTTATCGGGGAAGGGACTATATCTACTTTTAATCATGCTCATGCTGAGCTGCTTACGGTAAGTGAACACCGAAATGATCACTTTCTCATGATTGAACTACTTCCGTTTCTTAATTATAACTTCTATATTTTATAGCCAACGGCAGTAGTGATCCCGAGCTCGTCTACAGTTTATGCCCAGGTTGTTGAGTGCGCCGATGTTGAGAAATCAAACTCACTTTCAAGTAATATGAAGGTAGGACACGTAAACGTAAAGTTTCCTCCAGACGTCTCACATTGCCCCGGAGTACCTTCCTGTCAAGACCTTCAACTTGACGCTATTCTGCGTGATAAGTTTACTGCGCTTAGTCCTCCTATTCCAATTTTCAAGTTCGACTTTACCAGTACGACACCAATTCCAAAGTACAGACAATCTGTTATGAATTTTAAAACCGAGACTAAAGGAACGGCTAACGCTGTGTTTTTGTGGTGGGACTTGGAAATGGATACTTCTGGAGAAAACACACTGACTTGTCAGCCTTCTTACGTTAGTAAAGGACCTAGTCATTGGTTTAAGGATTGTCTTCCACAAATTCCTGCGTGGAGGGATCATTGGATGCACAGCGTTTATTACATTCCAAGGAAAGTGGTTTTGGAAGGGGATGGGGTTCTTTACTCTGGTCATGATGAGTACTCTTTTTGGTTTGATGTGAGTTGTAGTGAAGGGTTGGAGTTGCCTCGGGTTCATCCAATTTGTGAGTGTGGGGTTCATACTACCTTGTCGAGATACCAGCTTTACATGATGAACGACTTTGTTAAGTACGAGAAGTTTCTTAGGTGGTTTGAAGGAGTAGTGGGTAGCGAAACCGTTTGCTTATGTTTGAGTGACTGTTCAATACTGCCTGTTCTGCTAGCTAGAATTGGGGCGAAAAAGGTGTTTGCGGTTGAATCGTGTCGAGAAAGTTTTGAATTGACCAGAAGAATTGTTGAGGAGAATTCTGTTGGTGATATTGTTGCAGTTTTGAACAAGGAGGTTGAGGATATTAGTGATGCTGATTTTGGAGGCATGAAGGTGGGTTTTGTGTATTTTTATATGAGTTTATTGTAAGAACAAAAATCATGACACTGTTTTTCTCTGCAGGTCGACCTGATAGCGGGGGATCCATATTTCCACGGGGGAGCGTATCCTCATAACGACTTGGTGTTTTGGTATACAAAAAACTCCCTGGACTCCAGGTTAGTATCAGACAAGCTGGTGATTGCTCCTCGCAAAGCGGTTCTTCGTGGAGTCGTTTGTAATTTCACGCACTTGTGGAAGATTTACGAACCTATTGGGATAGCTGCCGGGGAGTTTAATCTAGTGGATTTTGATAACTTGATTCGCAAAGCACGGGACATCTCGGACTCTCCTGTAGACGTTCAACCTCTCTGGGAATACGAGACCTGCTCAACATCTAGTGTTATGGATTTGATGGAATTCGATATAACTGGTAAACCAATTAAATTAGAAAGCAAAGGAAGCTTTGAAACTATACAGAGTATGAAATCTAACGGTATAGCTATTTGGATGGATTGGTACTTGAATGATGAGATTGTGTTATCAACTGGACCTAAAGTAGACGTTAGGCCTGGTGAGCTAATTACTTGGGAAAAGTTTGCAAAGCAGGGTGTATATTTTTTTAATTCTCGAATTCGGAATCGTGTTCAGTTTGACTTGTGCTTTAATGATGTAACTGGAGATATTACTTTTGTTTTTGTTTAAATTTTTTAATATTTCTTTAATAAAAAATAAAAATGAACACATTTCGGTAACTTAAACGCGATATTCAGGTTTCAAGGTTCTTGCTGTCATGTGCATCCGCAACGTGTGTGGTTGATAAACTGGTGTTGAGGGTATGTGGTTTGGTCCGTGATTTTGTTCTTGGCTTGGAACGTTACCGTCACATTTTCTGTGTCTATTGCGGTGCATGACTTGTCGTGGAGGCAGCAGCCTGGAAAATTAAGAGAAAGGCTTTAGGAAAACCAACACACAAGATTTGATTTGGGACTAATAGACTTGATTAGGTGCTACTTACCTAATTGGTTCTCACAGCGGTGCAGCACAACCACCTTAACAGTCCAGCTCATGTGAGGTGGGATATGAACTGGCTCTCCCAACGCTTCCGTAATATTCACTAGTCTGGGTCTAGGGGTTCCACATTTCCACTCTGGGCTTCTCAGGAGAAGAAGCTATATAAAATCGTAAAAACCGTTAGGTGTTTTGCATGCAACTATTTTTCAGTACTGTCCGATAAATGTTTTCCAGAACAGATCTTACGTTTCTCATAAATTCATTTCTTTGCTGAGCTGCTTCGGAATTGTTGTTACTGCTCCTGTTACTCCTGTGGTGTCTCGTTCTCCTATAATGATGCGTTCTCCTTTCACTGCTGCAAACTGTCAATCCTATCGTGATTATCGTGAGAATCATTATAATCTGCAGTTTTGACGTTACGCGATGCATTCCGATAAAAAGTTTCAAGGCACTATTTTTTTTAAAGCAAGTTAAGTTCAGTTTTCACTGGTTCAGTTACATAACTATCACGCAGTCCACTTGTGGTCTAGTAGGCATGAGCAAAATTGGAATGAGTAGATTCCCGGTGTAGTTCTGATTTCACACTGGAATACCTTTCACTTTGAGCATGTATTCGCGAAAAAAAAGCGAAAAATGCAGCGTAGCAGTAAAAACTTCCCATTTACTCGGAAAAGTGCCACATAAATAAGAAAAACTTGTCCAACAGTCCAGGTTGTTTTTGATGCATGAGCTAGTATACTGGTTCTTAGAGAAATATATGTTTTTACACAATACAGTTTGTTTTTCAGACAGACAGAGATTTTTTATTGCTTGTGATCAGGATCGTTCGGGTTCTTATTCGCACTCTTGTTTTAATTAAGACTCTTCGTAGTACCTTGATTTTTTTGCAAGGTAAATAGAAAATATAATGTAACAAGAGATATGAAAAAAGTCAACTTGCGTGGTGAGTTTTGTGCAACTGCTGAAGAGTCGTCGTCGTGTGTGGATTTTTTATTACTAACTCTTGTTTGGTCAGCGGAGGTTCGCGTTTATGAGGATGATCTGGCGCTACCTCAGGATTACTTACTGAATATTTAAGTAGGAAAGTGAATACGCTTATGAAGTTTCTTGGAAGTTGTATTTATATTAATAATGTTTTATATTTATTTTTAAGTATGATAATGAGCGGTGGCTCTGCTTTGACAACTCTTTGTGTCTCTTTCTGTCTCTGCGGGATATTATTGCTTGTACGAAGTAACACCGTACTCGTTTTCACGAAGAAGAAGCCTTGGTGTCGCGAGTACTAAGTGCATTATAAAGTATTTCGCATATTTTTTTCGCTAATCTGTCGTGTTTGCAGGAGATATTTTAATCGGCTTTTGCTTGCTTGACATTAATTTTCTTTTAGATATTGTAAATGGTTTGGGGCTACTTGAGAAATGCCAAGATGATGAGTGGTTGAACGCTTGGATGAAGATGCTCTACTTGAATGGGGTGATTGATTCGTCAATCTTCGGCCTTGTTTTTTCTTTCAGTGCACAACTTCTGGTCTTACGCACGTGTTACGTTGTTGGTTGGGTCAAATTCTTGTTTATAATGGGATTTCCAGCTTTGCTTTGTTTGATGTCGGGGTGGTGGCTCTTTTTTCAGGAAATGCAGTTTTTTTCAGCTTGTTTTTCATGTAATTTAGGTTGATGAGTAATGCTAGTGGAATTTATGTACAAGGGTGTTTTTCTTTTTAGTTGGGGTAGCCGGGTTGTTTGTGAGATTTTTTGTTGTGCGTAAGTTTTTTTCATCGTAATTGCACGTAAGTTTAGTATCTTTCATTTTACTTGCGCACGAGTAGATAAATTACGTGTAGTAATTTGTATGCTGACTCGCTTTGTTTGTCATGCTGGGCTTAACGGAGAAAGGTGATTTACTAGGAAAAGGGGATGTACGTAGGAAGGTGTGACGGCGGATGCATATAAAGCTTGTTTACTTAGCGGAAATTACATGAGTCTGCAAAATACTTGATACACACGGTAAATGTGCGGAGACGGTCTTTGAAGATTACAGTTTGACGTTCTCTATGGATATCGTTATCTTTAACTTGAAGAGTGCTAATGATCGTTAAACTACAAACTAGTTTAATGCACTGGAAACATGTCAACGAATGTCAAGTAGTAAAGTACAAAGTAGCATGAATTTGTAGAGTATTGGGGCAACTTGAGATTCGCAAAATAACTAAAAAAAACTAAAGTAGGGATTAAGACACGTGTTACAAGTTGCTTGATTGCTTAAAAATATTCAACCAGCTATGTAACAAGTTTCGATTAAATAACTTAACGAGAATGTAGTAAACGAGCAAAAGTCTATAAAGGATCTGGTTTTTTTTTCGAGTGTGAGTAGAGTTCAAGCTACGATTAAAAAATTTCGCTTAATTCGTGTTGTCTATCTTGTCCTAAAAGCTGTTAACAAGATAAGCTTGTACATATTATGCTGATGAGAACATGGTCATTAAGATGTTGGAGAGTGAAAACTGGAATTTATTTGGTGTAGTTGGTCGGTATTTGAGCTGATCTCGTTGTTGGAATTCATACTGAATATTTTGACTGTGCTGCTTTTATTTTGCCAGCTGCGGTAGGCAAGGCTGACCTCAGTCTGAGATTTTTGGACTAGGTGGTTGTCTCCAGTTTGGCAGTCGTGTTACTTTATGAAGGACTTTTCTTCAATGACATGTGTTCAATCACGCAGTTGACGTTATTGATTTGGAAATCTGTAATGAAAACAGGAAACTGTAACAAGAGTTGTATAATTTTCATACGTCATTGTTAGCAACATGCGCGCAAACTCGTGGACCTGTTTTGCTGAACGCTACAGCGTTGTTACATTAATTACATGCGTCATTTATCTTTGTAACGTCACGCTTATGAATGACGACAAGACACTTTTAGAATGTCTAGATCTAGTTGATTGATCAGGTAGATCAACAAGCTTACTAACACGTTACAATAGTTTATCGGATCATTAGGCTTAGAAATTCAGGTGTAACAA
Organism: Entomobrya proxima; assembly: GCA_029691765.1. NCBI lineage: Eukaryota > Metazoa > Arthropoda > Collembola > Entomobryomorpha > Entomobryidae > Entomobrya > Entomobrya proxima. Next base: position 10,388,134 of record CM056170.1, on the reverse strand, counting down.
GATGAAAGTTGGTGAAAAGCTGGTACAATTAAAGAGAGCGTTACTTGTAAGCTACTTGAATAAATTATGGCTGAAATATTTGCAAAAAACTTGTTGCAAAAATTAGAATTTGGATGAAATTCTTGCTAAAATGCTAAACTGATGATTGATGAAGTGTATCAAGTAGTGGCAATTAAGAGACTTGCATGGGCACTATGAGATTGAATACTCGCGTCTTTGAAACTTTAGCGTTTACAGCATTCCTCTCAACTTGCCCCGCAATCATTGTCTACCCAAGTTGCTATCCATTGGCTTGCTATTTATAACAGCGCGATTGCCAAAAATCAGGTAAAAAAATCAGAGTATCTTGTCAAGATTTGTGTAGCACAAGTGCACATACTCGACAACAAACAAGGTATCCCGTCCATCATCGTCATATTCGTCATCCGGTTTATCTACGCAAATCTTGGACTTTGCCCTTTTGGACTTGGAAGCTGTTTCTGTAGACCTTGTACACATCAAAACACAAATCAGCGGAGAGAGCTGAGGTATTTTTACATGCACTCCTATGACTTTGACTTGTTGATAGGGTGCACTATTGGGAAGTTTAATTGGCCATTTTTTTGTAGGATTCTTCCCACGCGATACTAATAAAATTGTTAAGGATTTATTGAGAGAGGTAAGTTTGCTTAGTTAGCTTGATATTTTGTGTTAAATGTTTCCTTGACTTTGAAATTCTGTCTTGCAGATAGATCCCGTGGACCACCGGTCTTTAATCCAAGTGGCAAAGTTCACCTGTATAAGATATCGTCACAATGCAGTTTCCAATGAGGGCAGGTTCCCTGGTCAGGCAAGCTGCCAAGGGCAGTATTAACGCTCACAGGGCGTTTCACGTTGCAGGTGAGAGTCAGGTTTATTTTAGGATTTTGAGAGAAAGTTTCCGGGTAGCTAAAATACCTTGGTTGATGTGTAGCCCCGCTGTCCAGTCCACGCCAAGGAAAGGCGCTGTTGAAGCCGGGTGGGAAGAATATTGTACTTGTGGAGGCTGTGAGGACCCCGTTTCTTATGAGTGGGACAGATTATGCCAAACTGATGCCTCATGACCTGAGTAGATACGCAATGCTGTAAGGAAACATTTAATAAATTGAACGTGGGCTTTGTTTTCAGGTACTAATTGAATTTGTTATGATTTCCAGGGGCTTGATCGATAGACTCAACTTACCACGTGATGTGGTAGATTATATTATTGTGGGTACAGTTATCCAGGAAGTAAAGACAAGTAACGTGGCAAGAGAGGCTGCATTGGGGGCTGGATTTTCAGATAGGATACCTGCGAATACTGTTACAATGGCTTGTATTTCTGCCAATCAGGCCATTACCAGCTGTAAGGCACTTCTTTTTTAAAGCAATTTACCACCAGGCTTTGGAATGTACAATTTGAACTTCCGTTTTTTAGGTATCGGTTTTATCGCTTCGGGAGTGTATGATGTTTGCCTAGCTGGCGGAGTAGAGACCATGTCAGACGTACCAATTCGTCACTCGAAGAAAATGAGACAGTTGATGTTATCTTCCACAAAGGCAAAGACAATTGGTCAGAAGCTAGGACTGCTTGCGAAAATTAGGCCGGATTTCTTTGTTCCTGAACTTCCTGGAATTGCTGAATTTTCCACTGGGGAAGTGATGGGTAAGCTATACTTTTCAGTTTTGTTACAATGCTTAATTACATTACTTGCTTTCTTTAGCTAATTATATTGTTCTTGTGCTTAGGCCACTCTGCTGACCGATTGGCAGCAGCTTTCAAAGTTTCACGTCAAGAACAGGATGAGTTTGCAGCAAGGTCACACGCAAACGCGAAGAAAGCCGCAGATGCAGGTCTTCTTAGTGACATTGTTCCTGTGAAGCCTCCTGGTGGTAATTCGATTGTAACGAAAGATAATGGTGTTCGTATTACTCCTCCTGAAAAGATGGCTGCTATGAAGCCGGCATTTATCAAACCTCACGGGACCATTACTGCTGCGAATGCTAGTTTTCTTGTAAGACTTTTGAAACATTATTTACTGATTTCTTTTTTGGTCTTACTTACCTCATGACGTAACTTCTTAAAATAGACGGATGGAGGTTCAGCCTGCTTGATCACAACAGAGGAGAAAGCCAAGGAAATGGGATGGAAGCCAAAGGCCTATCTTAGAGATTTCACGTACGTTGCACAGGATCCTAAGGACCAGTTACTTCTTGGACCTGCTTATGCAACTGGAAAGTTGCTTGATAAGACTGGGCTTGGAATGAATGACGTTGACGTTTGGGAGATTCACGAGGCTTTTGCTGTGAGTAGTTTTCTCAAGACTTAAAGCTTAAAGTAATTTGTTTCATTTGTAAATGATATTTAATCTGTTTAGGGTCAAGTTCTTGCGAATATTAAAGCAATGGATAGCGATTATTTCTGTAAAACGTACATGAAGCGATCTGGAAAGATAGGAGCTCTTCCCATGGACAAGTTGAACAATTGGGGTGGGTCGCTCTCTATTGGACATCCCTTCGGGGCTACAGGAGTTAGGCTTGTTGCTCACTGCGCCAACAGATTAATTAAAGAAGATAAGCAAATTGCAATGGTTAGTCAGCATACCATACTTTTCAGAAATGTTATTTCTCATAAAGTATTATTAACTCCTTAATAAATTAATTACAGTTAACCGCTTGCGCTGCTGGTGGTAATGGTGTAGGAATGATTGTCGAACGCCATCCAGATGCTAAACTGTAAACCGGATAGTCTAACTTTTGATTTTTGCGAATGGTGGATATTTAAGGTGAGTGTCACGCAGTTAGTAAATGCATGAACGGAATGGCATTTGTCGTGGAATAAATCCACAGGAACCAAGAGCCCGTGACGCACAAAGAATGTCACGCCAGCTCGATATAGTTTTCGTGCCTAAATTAACACCGAGACCCCAACAGGGCCACGTTCAGTATGAGTTACCCGAACAGTGGTAGTAACGGTTTCTCGGACAAAATCTGCTTTACTTTCTCAATAAAAAACGACATTACATTAGCAAGGTATATTTATGTCATGTTTTTGTATTTTCAGGGTGCATGCTAGGATGAATCACTTTACCAACTTCAAAATTATCGCTTCAAAATAATACACACGTGATACCGATATTTTGTAAAAAAGAGCCAGTTTGTTTGTAATAAATCGTAAAGACACACAAAGCTTCGTTTATTGGAAAAAAATCGACACTTTATTTTATAAAACACCTTACAAACTTTACATAGTGGAATTGTACTTAACTGGCGTGTGACCACACACGTTATACACCTAAGAGAACCTTAGTAAAATCCTAAAAATTAATTATACTCTCTCATAACTTACTTTCTCATTTATAATGTAATATGTACAAAGAGAAAAAAAATCGAAAGAAAAAACATGATGATCATTTTTTGATTACACTATCAAGACGATGATGATAAAAGAGTACAATCTCTTTTACATGATGGTGGGGTGTCATACTCAAAAAGACACTTAAATTTCTAAACTGCTGTGGGGTCAAAAATACTTTTTCTCCTGGGGGGCTAATTTACATATTATGATCAATCAGTCGAAGGGTGATTACTTTTAGAACAATGGGTTGTTGAATATAGTTTTACAGGAAGTTTGGTTGTTGTAATTCGTATCTCGTCGTCGTCGTGGTTATCATCCGTCATTTTGTTTACTTGTGCTTCACTGCAATTTTCATAAACAAACGGAAATTAGCGTTTTTGCACTGCTTTTGTGAATCGAAATTGATCGTTTTATCAAGAGACAGTGACATACCTTCAGTAAGTCCTTTGACCTTCAACCTCTCAGCCGTTTTGAGGAACGCAGGTAAATTATCTTGTGGAACGTTCACTTCCCCGGCGTACATGAACTCGAGGATTGATTGAAGGTGGTTGAATGGTACGTCCTTCAGGATTATAATTGGATGCTTTGATGGGTTGTTCTGTAAAGATAAACAACAGGTTAGTTAATTACCATTAAATATTTTACCAGTCCAACTAAATCTTCCCTTTAAAAATATAAAACTCACCTCCAAAAGCGATTTGAAGTACGGACTGCACGCTGACAACACCATTTTGTGTGCCTTACAGGTCTGACCATCGCACGCGAGGGTAACGTCCGTGAAGCTGCGCTCTGTGCGAAGGTGCTTGAAACACGTCACAATGTTGGACTGGAAGTCATTCCAACGAAGACAAAACTGCTGCTGATCTGCCATTTTTCCTGTCTGATTTTCCCTGCGCCCTAATTACCCTAAAAAGGTACGTTTTCACTGATTGCTTCCGTCTTCACCAAGAAATCAGAAATCCTGTTAGAAAACCAAACCACCATATAAAGTCCACTGCTTTCTTCCCTAAAAATCCCCTGTCAATGTGCTAGCCCCTTAAACCACGCTTTTAATTAAATCAAGTGTCCTAACACTCCTCCCTTCCAATCTTTAAAGGATTGCACAACGTCTTTTGTCCTTCACCACCACCGTCCCGGTACAAAAAAACCTAGTCGGATCGATCAACCACCACAACAGCAGCACATTGACAGGTGCACTTTCCAAAAAGTACGCTTCCAAACTATAAAATAATCAAGCCCAAAAACCACTTACCTTAAACCGTCTCAACGTTGACGAGAAAGTTGGCAAAATCCTGTGCGATTGTTTTCACTTGTCTTAAAACGTAACAGAGTCTACACAAATTTTTATATATTTTTTTATTAAAAAAGAAGGATTTCTGAGAGAAAGCGTTTCTCTGTCTTGATTACTTTTTATGATAGTGCGCTGCTGCTATAATAAAATGTAGTGTAGTTTATAACACGGCCAGTATAGCAAAAAGCCAATATAAAAGGTTGGTTGGGAGAGAGGAGGGATGAAAATGCTGAAAGATAAGTGTAGAGTACGTGTGTGTGGGAAATAAGTGTACAGAAAATGCATGTGAGTGAATGCAGCACACACGACTTGTTCGGCTTTTGTGTGACGATGATAAAAAGTATTTTTCTTGTACAAAGCTTGTAAAGAGGAAGAAGGGAAGAAAGGGAGGAAAATAGTTTTATTTACGGGTTTTCTATGCACTGCATGCTATACTCTCCTTTAGTCTACATTTCTACATGCTTTGTGTGCAATTTGGACGTGGAGGAAAGAAAGAGAAATTTTGAGATAACATGACTGCTACGTATTAAAATTTGTGTGTGGGGATATGTGTATGTGCACTATAATAATTCACTTCTGTGGTAATTTTTCATATTTTTTGAGGTATAGTGTATTATATAGGTTTTTTAGAGGTAAGTTTGTGTAGAGAGTATGTTGAAAGGTATGGGAAAAATGAGAGAGAGCTTTTTACTCTCTTCTGAGCTTTTCAGTGATGCATGGCGTTGATGATGATGATGATGAAGGCAGTTGTTTTCTATGTGTGTGCATAGTTTTTATGGTAGTAATGATGATGAGGATGACGATAAAAATGTAATGACTGTGATGTTAAAATGGACTTAGGAGGAGAGGATGTTGGCTTGATAGGCTGTGGAGGTTTTCAAAGGGAAAAAAGAGAAATAGGTTTTGAAAGAGAGTTTTTACTTTGGATATGCAACAAATGATAATGCATGCATGTTTAGGCATTTTATGAAAATGAGGAAAGGTTGTGGAGGCATTTTGTTAAAGGAAAAAGGAAGGTTAAAGTGTATGAAATATTGATTTTAATTTTTCAATTTGGTAGAGAGAAAAGTGTGGAAGGGTATGGAATATATGAATTTAATGCTGAATATCATATTTTGCACGGAAGTATAGTAATTAAGTTTCGTTTTCACACTTGAGAAGGTTTTCATAAAAGCGGAGCGAAATAATTAATGAGTATTCATATTCCATGAGAACATGCCACTCCAGATTCTATACACGTCGGGTTTTCTCCCTTTTCTCCATGCACGCTACTAGTTTATCCTTGAAGTTGGCAAACAAGAATTTATTGAGTAGTTTCTTTAAAGGGCCGTTATTTTCTTTTGGGGGCTAAGTATATACCGGATTATGTCAGTTATTACTTGACAGGCATGCTTGTGTAATGTGGGGGAAGGTTGTACATATTTTTGCACAGTATAAGACTTCATGTTAAAAGTCCTGTCGTGTGTACAATATATAGCGTTTCTTTTGATGACGTAAAAAGCTATATTTTATGATCTATACATTTATTATAGCGGAAAGAATTAAGATGAAAAGGGTTCTTGAACGCAAAGAGACTTTTACTCAGTTCAGTAGTCTTTTTTGGTGAAATTGGGTATATATTGGCTTATCATGATGGCTCTAAAGAGGTACGTGTGGCTAGGCATTGTCGCGAAAACAATATATTTTTCTGCAATTTTCTTTTTTTTCTTCCCCTTTGGCACTCTTGGCTTCTGCCTTGTGTTGTGTGCTTGATGAATGGGGTATTATATTCTCTGGTCGTTGCTATTGTGTGCTCAAGAATGCGATGTTACTGCTTTCAAACGTACTTGTGCTTTATTTATTGGGCTCTTTATCACAAGGATGCTTGATAAAAGTTGTATGACGGAATTGTGAAGGGGAAGCGCTTTCTTTACGAAACCTTAATGTTTGGCTGTTTCGCTGGGTTAACTTGAGAATGGAAGCGTTTAACCCTTTTTTTGGCTTTCGCTACGTTAATGAATCAGTTTTACTGTTTGCGCGATGATGTGTACGCTTTTCTGAAGGCTTGTGTATGCATGCAATAAGCGTTTTCTGGTATTGCATACTGCTGCAGTTGGGAAAGACTTTTAAGCTTAAAGGAGAATATTGCCGTCATCATTATCATCATCATCAGAAGCAATAGGTTTTGGTTTAGAAGAAGTGTGAAAGTAGACTGTTTTCTATCTAGCTTTGCTTGTTTGAGGAAGAAGGCAAACATACGTGACACGACGGACCACAATAATAGGTAGGGTTTATGAAGTTTATACTCGGGCATTTATTGTAAAGAAATATGCATTTACTTTCATATGGTTTTTCTCCCTGTGCAGCTTCGTGAGAAATTGTGAGCAGCAGAGACGATAGGATATCGCGTGAAGACAGGAGCCACCACATAGCGATTTCGGGCCTTTTAGAAGTGAGTGCCACTCTGGGAAAAACACTGATTGACAACTGGCTATATAGGGAAGTTGGGTGGAGGAGAGTTTTTAAAACGTGAGCCTCTGGAACTGGATAACTTGGAAATCAGATTTAGGTGAGTTTGCTTGGAAATGAGCTTTTTGTGGTCAATATCCAGGAAGAATTGTGCTATGGATGATGATATTGGTCCAAGCACTTGTTTTTATCTGGTAATATGTTTTATGAGGAAAATGGTAATTTAGATTGGTGGATGGAGAAATGCGGTATTGCGATTCTAGTGGGCGTGAAAGGCTAAAACTTTTCTGTTTTTGGTTTTAGGACAGTGTAGGAGGCATTTGGATTTGTGGATGAAGCGGTGAAGATCTCTAATATTTGCAGTGAGTGAGTGCACGGTCTAGAGTACTTTAATTGGGAAAAGGGAACTTTGGGGTATAGAAAGGGTTACGTATGAAAGGCTAAAAGCTGGATAAAAAGGGATCGAGAATGAGCTCTTCGTCGAAGGAAGTGTCCAAGTTTGAGAAGGAGAAGCAGAAACTGATTCAGGAGAAATGTCAAGGGCTACTCAATGAGATGCTTAGGGATGATGATAACAAGTACTGCGTTGACTGTGATGCTAAGGGTGAGTCTTTCTTGAGGGTAAATTTTTGAGTTGGTTTATGGAAAACTGTGTTACTTGACTTGTCTTTTTTTATGTGCAGGACCACGATGGGCTTCCTGGAATTTAGGCATTTTCCTTTGTATAAGGTGTGCCGGGATTCATCGAAATCTTGGCGTTCACATATCAAGGGTTAAGAGCGTTAATCTTGATACCTGGACTCCGGAACAAGTCGTTGTGAGTTGGAAAACATTTAATGAACTTTTAAAGGTTTTTAAAACATTAAGATAATCAAGTATTTGGTTTTTCTAGACAATGCAACAAATGGGCAACAGCAGAGCTAGAGCAGTTTACGAAGCGAATCTCCCCGATAACTTCCGGAGGCCACAGACAGACGTTGCGCTCGAAAACTTTATCCGTGCAAAGTAAGAGCCTTAGATTATAAAAGATTTTATTGTAGAATTATTTTTATTAATATTTTCTATTTTCCTAGATACGAGCATACGAAGTACATTGCTCAAGAGTGGGTCAAACCGGCTCCTCCCCGAGTTGACTGGAACGCCGAGATTGAGGAACAGATTAGGAAGAAGAAGGAGAAGAACAGGACCGAGACTGTTAGCGCACTTCCCAAGCTTGGAAGTGCGAAAATTAACACGAGTCCATCGATTAGTAATAAATCTAATGCGGCGCAGAAGAAACCTCCACCAATTGGCAAGGTGGAAGTTAGTGTGCCGACTAGCAATTCCAGTGCTGCCGCCCCTGTCCAAGCATCATCCGCTTCTGACGACTTATTAGGGTTAACTACTGGTAACGACTTTGTAGATCCTTTTGCGAGTCCAGTGAAAAGTACAAATAGTGGAGGTGGGACTGGGGTAGCTGCTCCTGCCAACGCCGATAACGATGATCTTGGGAGTGTGTTTACCTCTGCGGGTGCTTTGGATGGGGATGCTTTGAATGGCAAGAAAATCATGAGCAAAGAGTCTATTCTTAGTTTGTACGGCAGTTTGAGTGGGGGAGGAGGGGGAGGTGGGGCCTTTGCTGGAGGGGGTGTTGGAGGTGTGCCAGGGATGGGTGCAACGAATAATCCGTTTGTAAGTGGAGGAGTTGTTGGGGGTCAAGCGTTTGGTGGTGGAGTGCCTGCTAGTACTAATCCTTTTCCACAGCAGGGTTGGGGTGCAGGAGCACCTGCAGATTTGGGTAATGGGTTTGGAGGAATCGGGGGAATTGGAGCTCCGCAGACTGCACAGAGTAACTTATCACAGGTTGGATATAAAATAATTATCGTAAATCATATTTCAAAGCATCATCATTTTCATCATTTTTAATTTGCAACTTGGAATTGTCTGTTTTCAATCAGCTCCAACAAGGCCTGTTTTCGCTAAACTTGTCGTCAGCAGTCCCGCCCACCCAACCACCTCCACAGCAGCAACCCAATAGTAACGTGCTTTTTAATACAAACGCACCAGCAGCAGTCCCGTCGACAAACCTAAACATGCTAATGATGAACAGCGGTACACAGCCTGGAGGATTTTTCACAGGACTAGCCAACGCATCGATATCCTCTCCACCTCAACAAGTGATCCCACCAGGTCAACAGTTTAACATGTTACAGCAGCAGCAGAACGTAGCGTTTAATCAATTCCAGTCAGCAACAAGCGTTCAAGCTTCTTCACCTGCCAATAATGGGTTTGGAGTGTTCCAGAATGGGGGCAGTGCGACGGGGACGGGTGCTGGCGTTGATTTGCTATGGAAGTGAAGTCATTACATATTTTTTTGTTGGAATATTTTTGTCTTTTTTGGAGATACACGATACATAATAAAGTTATAAAGCGTTTAAACAATAATTGCGTTGTGGGCTTTTCTATATAGAAAGTTTTTGATCATATGCTATTGTACGTGATTACGCATTAATCATGATGGCACTAGGTGTTCAATGTACATGTTTTTGTTTAGAGGGTTTGGTCGCTCCATGTCTTCAAGTTTTTCTTGGAGACATTTTTGCATTGGTCAGGTCAGAGTTATTTTAAGAGAGTATAGATTCTGAGAAAGCGTGTATAGTATTCCATGTGTGTTTTCCAGTGATGTATTTTTGAATGGCTCCAGTTTTGTCACACACACGCACGTTAATCCGTATTATTGCGGATTAGTTTGGCTAAGTGTTCTTCTCTCATCCATATACTATATTGCAAGATAGTTATATCTTGCAAAGATTTTTATAAATGTTTAATTTGTAATCCACATCAGGTTTGCTGTAGTTGTTTATTTTAGATGTCGTTCTGGTGTTGGTTTTAATGTGTTCAATAACTGGGTGAATACTCCTAACATTGTTTCTTGTCGAAGACTATATTTTTGATAGTTTTATAGAGTTCTTCCGTTCCCTATTTTTATAGTCCGCTAAAAACTACAGGATTTGCTGTTCTAGTCCTTTTGTATTCGATTTGGTACATATCTGGAACACAAAAACACAATAGTTGGATAAAATTATGGAATCTCTTGAGTTGCGGTATAAAGTGGACCTGTTCATTAAAAATTTCGAAAGTTACATGTGTACTAATATGTTGTGGGTTATCCCAACGCCTCAATTTAGTTCATCCTAATTTTGTTGCATGAAAACCTATGAAATTTTGTAGAGAAAGCATATAATAATATTTTTTCATATTAAGTGACAAAGTTTAAAGCTTTAAGTTTTAATCATGTTTCAAGACTTTCAAGATCTCAAGTGTAATCAACCAATCCTTTTAATAGTTGTATAATCTCGTAACAAAATCATCAAAAATGTTTACGGATAACTTAAGTTGGTACTTTGGAGGAGCGGATGCACAGCAGCTAGACTGGGAGAATAATGGGGCGATAGGAGAATTCGGGGATTACGCAGGTATGTGATGCTCTTACTACAGCTTTCCATGTAATAACTTGCATTGCTTCAGGTTGCAATTTCATCTCAAATTTACTAACTGCCTTGTTCACTCCAACTAACGCGATAGTAAAGAAACTATTCAAAACTCATGAAATCGCTACAACAAAAAAACGCCAAACCATAGTTTCCCTTCCCACCAGCTAGATGCTCCTAGTGTCGACTCACAAAGTACCTGCATTTTATCTGCATCCCATGAATTAAACTCGTGGGAACTGCATCACCAATTAAAACCATTAGTCAATATTCCAACCAAAAATAACGGTAAACTCGTCTTCTCGAACGCTTCCAAACAAAAACCCCATTCATCAGTCATAAAATCTTTAAGCCCATTAAACTGCAAACCCATTCCCACACACAAAATCCT